>JAUTXW010001493.1:0-340799 GCA_030620095.1 Kuschelorhynchus macadamiae
ATGTATGTATGTAACAGATAAAAAAATCGGTGTTTTCAATTTTTTTTAACAAAATAAAAGTGGCACTAGGTTTAGTTAAATATACAGTGTCTTACGCAATTAGCTAAATCTCACTTATTAGAAGAGATATAGAAATAAATAAATGGAAAAAGTTTTAAACAAGTTGTTTGCTAGCTGAATAGCACGCTGTGCTCTAGCTCTGTGAGTTTTTTAGATTTTGAAAAAATAAAATACTGAACTCAGTTTGAATAGTTTGTGGTATAGTCCGTTTTTCCTTGTCCTTCATGAGAAAATATTAAATCTGGTGTTCAAACATTATGTGTGATTTGGCGTTGAGAGATAGACGTCGGAAATACTTTGGAAATGTATTTACACATTTGAAACGTTACAGCATAATTTTAAAAAGGCGATATTTTATTTTTTTGTAAATATCTTAAGAACCAGAATAGATAAAATCTATCAGCAGCCGCTATTAGGATTGTAACAATATTGTCTAACACTTTCCTCATTGTCTGTAATAACAAGCTATGTCCCTATATAGAGACATTGTCTGTGAGGCCCAGAAAGTAGTATATATAATAGACATTTTTTTCCATAAACGTCTATAGGGAAACTGATTTAGCGACTTGTTTAAGTGCATGTAAATAATTTTTTTTTTTTTAATCCATACAAAAAATAATTGGGGAAATATATAAACAACTGCCTAATGTGCCGAAAATTGTGTGTCTGGTGGAAAAGTGTTAATTAGTTTCCGAGAGAATCTTGAAAAACTCTTAAAAATGAGCTTTTTTGCATATGTCAATAACTCGTGTAATTTGCGACATATAAATTTAAAACTTCGTACAAATGTATCCTACGCGATGCTAAATATATGTGAAAAATAATAACTTTGACTTCATTGTTAACTAGTTATGGATATTTGTTTAACCCGGGAGGCATTTTTTTAAACAATAATTCTGCTGCAAAGGAGAGGGCAGAAACAGATCACTATGAGAGGTCATTGTGTTTACCGTTACGGGGGGCTTTATTTGAATCTCATGGAAAAATGTCACCCATGAAATTTATCCGTGAAAAAATTCCTACGACGAAAATTCAAATTTCATGTTTGGCTTATTAAAAAAATATATTACATTTTAATTTGGTGGCGTTGGAAACCGAAACGTTTTAACCCGTAAGAAAGTTGTTTAAAGTTTGTCATTTTAACATAAATCGTACCAATTTTTAAACCTCGTCTGCGAGGTTTGAAAAATTGCACGTCTCCCTTTTTTGAAAATATCACAGATGTAATTTTAAATTCGACATCTGACTTGCCCGTCGCAAAATCCAAATTGCATACAAAAGTTATTAAAATAATGATTAAATAAACCCTATATATTCCAATATTCAAATCCTTCATCATTATTGAAAATATCAATATTTTCTAATTAACATACAACGTAGAAACTAATACAGCCCATGAAATTTGATATAAAAATTTCAATTATCAATAATTTTACCTATTACCTATTCAGAAAATATAAGACGGGAATGTTTTATTTTTCCAAGAATGTTATAGATAGTAATAATATAGTACTCCTCCAATGAATATGTCCAAGATGAAACTGCTGTTCTATATAAAACTTAGTTTTAATTTAAATATATGTACATTTTTCGAGGTGAAAAGACGTCCACAAAGGTTGAAAACACTGTGGTAGTTGTTGATGAATATTACTATCCTTTAGAGATTTCTAGTATATTTAAATAAATGTTACCTTGAACTTCAACAAGCAACAAATAAATGTTTGTATATTTTGTACAGAAAATGTTCATTTCTTACATATAAAAGGCTAACATGAAGTAAAGTTTTGAAGATAACTATTATATTTAAAAAAATATATAAAGTAATATTTACCTTTATAGTAACAAAGCAAATTCACTGTGTTTCATTACAAATGAAGATGGGGATTGGTCAATTTTTCAACAAAACTGCACACAACTAAAATTAAAAAACGTATTTTATTTGAAGAAAGACGTAAAACTTTTTTATTGAATCCAATATTTTAAATCTAACATTTTGAACAAAAGAGAAATCACTTTTCTGTCATGTCTTTTTGGCAGATGTTTCAAAATTATAAGTTTTTTTATTGGCTAGAACAAAGAGATATGATATTTTATAATCTGACGGGCTCTTATTTTCACGGGTTTTCAAATAAGTGCAATTTGGAATATCGTCGCCGCAATTGGTAATTTTTTAGCCAATAAGAAAATTTGACATCTTGACGTAAATTACCGATATCTGTCAAACAGACATGTAACAGAAATAATTTGTCGAAAGTGTTCATTTTATAATAACTACAGGAGAAATAAAATTTTGATTATAAGTCTGTTGAAGGATTACATACATTTCAGTGTTTTTGTGTGCCAAAAAAAAATGAAAATTGTGTCGACGCAATTTTTTAAATAAAGACCCATGAATCTGATGATGATGATGTTTCTTGAACTTCATAACTGACAAGGTATAGTCACGTCTCATTGTTGACACTTAATATGTTAAGTCATCGCAATATTTCAAATAAATCACCTCTGATGTTGCAATATGCACTTATGTTAACATTATAGAAATTTGCAAAATAAAACGTCAAAATGGCATCAAAAACATATTAAGTTGTATATAAATTCATTGGTTAATATCTTTTAAATCACTGGTCGCTAATCCGTCGATCGTTAGCTACCCGTAGCTCGGGAAGACATTTCTGGTAGCTCACAACATATCTTGTACAAATCATAGAAGCGTCTATAAATTAAAAAAAAAATCACAATATGCACGCATGTCGAGGATACAACGCATTCAGTTTAAAACTGAAAGCCATTAGACGTGTTAGTATACAGAGTGAGCAATAAAAAAGATTATGGCAAGCAGTAGTAAGAAAGTAAAGACATACAATTTACATTCCGAATGGGAAGAACAGTATTTTTTTACAGAAGTAAAAGGTAAAAATGTATGTTTGTTATGCAATGCCTCTGTTTCGGTTGCTAAAGAAGGAAATATTAAGAGGCATCATAAAGGTATACGTCCGAATTTTGAAAAAAAAATTCCCATTACATGCTGCCAGCAGAAAAGAAAAATTGAAACAATTAAAGAACCATTTAATTGGACAACAGTCAATATTTTTAAAAGCAGTTGACAAAAATAGGTCTGCAACGGAAGTACCATACCGTATGTCCTAAATAATTGCACAAAAAAGAAACCGTATGAAGACGGGGAAATTATAAAACAGGCGTTTTTAGAAGCTGCAGATTTCTTATTTTCCAACTTTAAAAATAAAGACGAGATAGTTTCAGCAATAAAATCTATGCAACTTTCTGATAATACAGTGGTGAGACGAGTGGAAGTAATGAGCAAGGAGATATTTTTAACTGACTTAGATAACTCAACTGTGTTTATTTCTCTCTTCAACTGGATGAATCAACAGATGTGGTTGACACCTCCCAGATGGACATGTTCGTCAGGATGGTTTTCAGTGATTTTATGATTAAAGAAGATTTTTAAAAGGATATACACTGGACAGGAATTGTTTTCTCATTTAAACAATTTTATATCTTCTGAGAAAATTTTAATTTCGAAACTGGTAGGCTTGAGAACTGACGGGGGTACAGCTATGGTGGGATGTGATTGATAGCATTTTGTCGTAGAGATGAACGGTTTTCACAATTCCTGTGTTACCATTGCATTATTCATCATCAAGCATTATGTACATTTTTTAAAATTAAACAACGTCATAAAATTGGTGTAAAAATTGTAAACAAGATTAGAGCTCACGCATTACAAAGAAGATTATTCAAAATCTTAGCCGATGAAATTATGGGATCTACTTCTTCACTCTGAATTGCGATGGTTAAGTAGAAGACGAGTGTTAACACGTTTTAATGAAGCTGTATCTGTCATAGTTCAATTTTTCAAACAACGCGGCGAACCGATGTTTTGTGTTTCTTGTTTCTTGTGGACATTACACACAACATTAATTAATTCAATTTGCAACTTCAGGAATGAGATAAAGAACTGGCGTAAATGATTTCCGATATAAATGCATTCATAAAAAAACGTGAGTTTTGGGAACAAATCTTAATATACCGTGATATCAAGCATTTTCCTGTTGTTTTAGAGAAGATATCTCAAAATCCAATAGAACCCTAACGATAGTAAATCTCATGTAGGAATAGTTGAAGGATAACTTCAAAAATCGGTTTAAGGATTTTAACAAAATGGCATTGGTGGCTCAATTTGTGGTTTCACCCATCATGGAAATTGATATCCATCGGTTTGCAAGTGGTGTTCGACAGAACTTTAGTGAAGACATCGTTGCAACTGAAATGGAAGTGATTGTATTTCAAAGTGATTTAGCATTGAAATCGTTAGTTTCAAATACAAAATGTATCTGACCTATAGTAAGTAAAGACAAATATTCAGTTCTATGTCGTGTTGCTTTAAAAGTGAAAGCGTTATTTACTTCAACTCATTCTAACGTTTATGAAGAACAAATACCGTAATCGCCTTACAGATGAACATTTGGATAATTCTGTTCGAATGGCTGTATCAAATTACACTGCAAACATCAAAAAAATTATCAATTAGTACGAGTGTCAACTTTCTCATTGAACGCACGCATTTTTTATAACATGTTTTTGTTTAAAATTTTAATTATATTGTTTTCTGTACTTTTATTAAGTCATATGTGACATGCCATTAAGGCTATATGAAAATTTTGTTCATTTTTTAAACCCCTACGGTTGGTAGGTATGTTAAATATATAGTTAAGTACTTATTAATTACATAAAAACGTGTATGTCAGATACAACTGTGCATTATTTCATTTAGCCTGGCTTAAATGCTGGTTACAAGTAGGTAGCCCACTGGTTGGCGACCACTGTTTTAAATAATAACATATATAACGTTAAGGACTTTGTATTTGACTAACTGGTATTTTTCCGCTTATTTAAAAAAAAAGTTGATTTTTATTGTTTTTATTTCATTGTCGTTTTAATTATCAACATTAAGAGCTGAAATGTGAAAATATACCATTAAATAGTTATATCTTATGTACAAAAATTTCTGGATTTATAAGTCGTGGAATAAAGTTAATACTACTGTTAAAGAGAAGGAATATTGGCGAGCGCGAGGTCCAGAAGAGTCGACTGTGTGATGGGGAAGTAGATGAGAGCGGGGCTCGCGCAGCGGAAAACTTAATTTTGAGCGTTCAAATCGAGCGAAAATGAAATGAAAAATGAAGTGTCGAAGAAATGCTCACATTTCCTCTCTAGAGATCGGTATAAAATCCAACCTGATCTGTGTTAAGACTTATTTTGGTATTTTTGTCAAATGGTGCGTGTTTTTTGCTACTAGACATATATTTACATTTTTTTTGGTGCAAAAATTGTGTAAATGGGGTTTAGAAAAATAGTGTCCAACTTTTTTATTTTTCGAGAAAATTATCACTTTTTCGAGCTTGCCATATGTTGCTTTGACTAAAGTCAGGATAAGTACCTTGAGAAGACAGAATTTTTAACCCTACGTGGGTCCAGAAAGTTGCAAATATTTACTAGAATGTTTTGAGAGGCAGTAAAAAAGTAGTGTCACTGATATACACAAAACGTTTTCTTGTGCCATATTATTACAAGGGGATTAAAAACATAATAGATTACCTAGTTTCAATTTTATTTTTTTGCAATATCCTAGATAAAAACGTACTAGATATTTATATTTAAAATTTATTAATCATTGAAATTATAAACTAGTTAATATGTTTTTTGACGTTAAATTTTGCAAATTGTACTGCATATTGAATATAATTGTGTATTGTAGGGTTAGTCACTATGTAGAAAATCTGCTCTCATTTGCAGCGGAATTATTGTTTAAACAATGCGTCCTGGGATAAACAAATAGTCATAATATTATTTAGATGCACTTAAACAACTCGCCCAGTCATTTGCTTATATCACATAAATGTTTTTTGTACTATTATCCTGGATCTATATGAACAGAGGTAATACTTAAATATGTCGCCAAAACAATATATAATGTGTTCTTTTTACTCTATTTTAGCCCGAAATAAGTCAATATGCCTCAGACCTCCTACCAGTTCTGTTTGAGTGTCTAGCCCAAGTGCTGAAACAAATGGAGGCCGAAAGAAAAGATCCTCCCAGTCTAGACAGACTGTTTTACGCGTTAGAAACTTTTTGCGAGAACTTGGAGGATGGCCTAATGCCCTACCTGCCCACACTAATGGAAAGATTGTTCGTCTCTTTGGATCCCAAATGCTTTTCGATTCAGCTAAAGAGGGTGGCGCTGAGTACTCTAGGCGCGGCTGCTACTGCTGTGAAGGAGGGGATTTTGCCGTATTTCCAGAAAATAATAGAAGTACTCAATTACTATATCAATTCGGATCCCAACGCTGAGATTCATCAGATACAATGCTATGCTATAGGTATAATACTTTTTCATTATTGTTAATCCCTTTCAATAATCAACTTTACAAATTTCCACTAATTATGACTCATAAAAGTGTGGAGGTACTGCTTCCCTCATATTCAGTTTTTGTGTTTCAGTTTTGGGATCCCTATTTGACTGAATTTTTTGAGTGGTTGTAAGTGTAGGGTACAGTCTCTAACTGAGGGTTCAATCTAACGTCATGATTTTTTACATCATATTGATTTTGACGAATTTCCTTTTCAGTAAAATACTTTACCTGTCCCTTTTTCTAATTTTTGGTCTAGATTGGTAAAGTTCGGTAAAATGCCGTTTTCGGGTCAAAAAATCACCTGGAAAATGTAAATTTCTGGCTAATTTGAAAAAATGTTTTACTTGACAAGTGCAGGGATCGAAATTCCGGGATTCTGGCATTTTTTTGGCCTCCTAAATCCCGGTATCGGGATTAGACAAATTTTTGGATTTACGGGATTGAATTCATGGCTATAAAAACTTTTAAGCATGTCACCATTTTATAAAAAGGGAAATGGGTGCGCTAAATGAAAAATTAACTGATTTGGAAATAACTGTTAATATTAACATTTTTTTGTTTCCCTTTCACTAGAATACTAAGATGTGCCAATTTGAAAAAATGTATTTTACTTAACAAGTGCAAGGATCGTAGTTCCGGGATCCAGGCGTTTTTTTGGCCTCGTAAATCCCGGTATCGGGATTAGACAAATCTCTGGATTTTCGGGATTAGATTCAAGGCTATAAAAATAAAATTTCAATAGCTATTCATACGAGCTGAGACAAATTCTAGACGTTCGACTTTTACGCATGTCACCATTTTGATAAAAAGGGAAGTGTTAAACGAAACATTAAATGATTGGGAAATAACTGTAAATATTAATTTTTTTGTCTCCATTTCATCAGAATATTAAGATGTTTATTTCGGCTAAAACAATTGCCCCCGTATTTACTACAAAGGTTTAAGAGTTAGACCAGGTCTAGTTGCCATGGTACTTAAAACTCTTAGTTCGCCAGTTATGTTTGGCTTATGTCACTGTCATTTTGTAATTGTGACATTTAGAAAAAATTTGTCCAATTTTTAAAAATGTCATTTTAAACCTATAACTAAATTTAAACCTCTTTAGTGAATACGGGTGTTGGTGTTTATTTTGTATTATCTTCTGGAAGATTTGTTTCTGTTACATTAGTTTACTATTTATTATCAAATAAACCCAGCGCTAAATCGGCGTATTGTTGAGGTATAAAGTATTATTTAATTCCATGAAAGAAAAGTTAAATATTGAAATAATGACTGATATTGTTTACAAAACAGCCTACACTGTTCTGGGGCATATATAAGACAGACAAAACATCACTTGTATAATAGGCTAAAAGCACATAATAATTCATGCGAGGAACAATATAGAGATAAGCCGGAAAACACCGCCTTAGCGAGACATTATTTTTCTTCTTGTCACAACATTGATTTTACTTAAGTCAAAATATAGCATAGAGTCAAAACGTTCGAAGAGACTAATTAGTGAAATGATATGTATTAAAAAGATTTAAGTGCGATTAATAAGAAAGGTGATACTGAGAACCTTAGTCCTATTTACACCAATATCATATCGAAAATAAGAATATAATAAAATAAAATAAAATTTCTTCAAAACATAGTAGACCATAATTATTCTCTTGACATATTGACAACGTCGTATATCGATAGGTTTGGTGTAATTCTTTTCCAATAGTAGTTAATTTTAAATTCAGATGTTCGTTGAGGTGTAATTTGTGTGGTTGAATGTTTATGCCCTATGAACAAAATTTATGTTAACTGTGCTGTCCTAAAAAATTGTATTTGTGGCCTATATAATTGCTAATTTCACTGTGTAAGGGTCCTTCCTGGTATTTTTAAATTTTTTAAATTATTATTTGTTGTAGTCGTAAGTGACATACCTTTGTTATAGATTAAAGATTTAAACATTTTTAAGTAATTTTATATCCCAAAACTTTATTCTTTAATAATTTAAATTTTAATCGTTAGTGAAACTTTATATTTAATATTTTTGTTATATATTGTACATACTGTACGATGCAATTTGTTTGTTTAAAAAAATTCAAATTTTGATTTTATCTCAATTAATGTATGTCTTTCTTATTGTAGCCCTGAGGAAGACCTAATATAAAGATCGAAACGTTGGCATTGTGAAAAATAAGGCCTTTGTTTTATCCTTAAAAACCAACGAAAGTCCTACAATAATTAAGTTAAAGGGTACGAATTCTATAAACAAATTATTTTATATCCTATACTAAAATATGCATCTTGAACATCATCTCTAACTCGACCTAACTCATATAGGACAAATAATATAATAATAGGAAAACCGCTACTATTTAATCAGTGAAAGCTAGCTAAACATTTAGGTCTGGTATAATGTGGTATTCATTCCTCCTTAAATATTCTATGATCTAAAGAGATGTTCTTGCGTGAATGTCGGCCTTGCCGAGTATGCATACACAGTAGTGTTAAAATTTTTGGTTTTGACAGTTTATGTGTATTTGTTACATTTTTACTTAAGAGAAATAAAAGTATTGTAGTCGTGAAAAAAAAAAAGAAAATCAAGTGTTACGTAGAAATGAACTGGTAACATCATGATACGAATCCAAGATGGCAAAACAAAAAGGCGGCTTAATGAAATATTTAAATCAGCCTGAAAAAGTACTTATTAGGTTAATTTAAAATTTTGTGCAATCGTTAAGTGTGATGCAGAGATAAAATGGTAAAATGGTAAAATTGTGGTATGAATTCAATATGGCAGAAGAAAATGGCGGCCAAATATAATTTAAAAAAAATCTTAGTCAATTATTAATAATATAGTAATATAGGGAAAAACTGTTACGAATTCAACATCATGGAACAAAATGGCGATCTTAAACAAAAACCAGTGTAAAACTACTGATTCAGTTTATTTTAAATTATTTTAAATCAAATGTTCTATTTGTAGAAACTGGTACAAATCAAATATTTTTGTGTTATTAAATGATTATATGCGGAACTAAATTGGGCCACACTTCACTGTTCCTGCTAAAAGAAAACGGTCATGCCGAGGGGAGTTCCGGGTAAAAGAAATGTACCGATTTTTATTATAATCCTGGTTGATCCAGGGTCGGGTAGTCAAATGTTTGTTCGAACTAGTGTTTTGCCACCAAAAATTCAGTCATTCAAAAGTTAAATTACCTAAACGTATTAAATTACATCTCGAAAATAGTCAAATGTGGAAGAAAATAATATTTTTTTTTCTGAAAAAACTCCCAAATCTTTGTGTAGTGTGCAATATTTTAAAAAAATAAAAATAAACTACATCGTTTCTTTTTCAGCAAAATAATCGTCGTCAAATCTAAATAATTCATATTGACAATTACAGGAATGATATATGAATGCATAAATGCGCGGCCTTATAATGTGTTCATGGACCTTGTTAATTGGTTTTTAACTCCAGGAGAAAAAGATATAGCCTGACTTATCACGGTTTTAAAGTTTTCATCCTTCAGTATTTTAACTCCCTTTTTTTAACTGTGAAAGGTGATATTCCCACATCGTCAGATACGTGTACTCTATAAAACAAGTGAATATTTTCGGTTTAGATGCAAGACACTATTTTGCGATTTGAGCTCGATAGTTATCCAATAACATCATACAGAAACACAGATAGGTAACTGAAGTTTTCCACGGTGTCTTTCAAGTTAGACTTAGTTTATACCTTTTAAAATTAATCCCTTTCCGTTATCCCCATTCTTATGCATGTTAGAGAAAAACAAAGACATTTTAAAGAGGAGAATATCACTTATGAAAGCTCTCATCTGAAATTTTAAGAAAATTAAATTCACTTACGTACATGACAGACATGTATAAGAGAAAAAATGACAACCTATGATGGAAAATTGAATCCTCAGTTTACAGACTATATCTAAAATAAGTCACCCTATCCCCGTTCATAGAGAATTATAAAAGACGAGGAAACATTTAAAGACAAATATGTCGTTAATTCTTTTGAAGGTTTAATATATTTAGTTTTTATGTATACTGGGTGTTGCATTTTTCCTGGACTGATATCGATCGTTCTTATGTTAAATAGCACTCCCCATAATGTTACAGATTATAATAGTGAATTTAAACACGAATTCACGATGTTTATTAGTATATAACGTTTCAGATTTAGTGGCATTTTTCAGTGTTTTATCTGTTTCCAAATTATCAAAACGAAAATACTTAGTTTTAAACTTTTTGAAATTTTGTTAAAGCTAAAAAAATTAAATTAACTCTATGTTCGAACACTTAAGTTTGAAAAACTTTAAATGTTACAACGTTGCCAGTTTTCGGGTATCGTTTTTTTTAATGCACCACCTGTATATTATGCTAAATTTAAATAGAGCGTTACAGGCTGATTTCAACTTTATTTAACAATATGGGTTTAGGACTTACCGCTCCAGACTTATTGACGATCATCTTCAGCATGTAACTTATTTTTTCATATTATTTATATTATATTTTACTACAAATAGTTCGGCTTAACTATGGCATCTTCTATCAGATCACTATTAAAAGATGACAAGATCAAAAACATAAGGTGTATAAAGATAAGTGTGTAGATAATAAACAACTAAAGAAGATATCGGAGTAACTCTAAACCGCCTCGACTTGTTATTGTCTTATTAACCGATGTCCTGAGTAAAAATATGTTGTTTTTTCGTTAAGGTTAGGAGAGTCAGTATTTTTTCATATTTTACATTTTTGTTTCAAAAACGTTTATTTTCTTTTTTATTGGAAAACATAGTTTCCGATATTGTTATACATCTGTGAAATCGTTGTTTAATACTTTTAATATTTAAATTTAATATCATATACAGGGTGTTGCATTAAAAAAAATTAAACGCGAAAATGTTCAGTATTGTAAGTTTCTTCAACTTTTAAAACTTGAGTATTATATGGTAAATATAATAATCTGAGTTTAATTCTGTTAATTTAAAGATAGATAAAAAACTGAAGAGACATGCCAATAAATCAGAAAAGTTGTAATATAGGCTCATACTAATATAGATCGTTGAACTCGTCTTTAATCGCACTATTATGTGTAATAATAAATATGTTCCCCTATTTAAAATTAGAAAATTCATATCAGCCCATGATTAATGCAACTCCCTATATAAATAAAAATAAAATAAATTAATACTTCAAAAGAACCAAATGTATATTTATCATTAGATTTTTCTCTATCTTTTATGGATCTTCAGATTAAGGGATAGGGCATCTTATTTTATACACTTTGTATACCATTGGAAGACAGGAAACTACAGTATTCATAGAAATGAATGAACTGAATAAGTTTTGAATTTTTCGACGCAAAACTGCATGGTTATTTTTTACTATTTGATTATGCTTTACATCGTCTTCCCTCTTAGCATTATCTGAACTCGTATAATATATATATATATATATATATATATATATATATATATATATATATATATATATATATTGTTACCACATAAATCAAGTTTAATTTGGCTATAAACATGTTCTTGTAAAATATCGAGTTTTTGAAGAATTTATTGGTTCCACTGTAAATGTTCCTTAGCTCCCTCGGAACCCCTGATTTTATCCCCTTGGATTAATTATTATTTGTGGGGAACTTTAATACATAAGGTGTGTCTAGGGATTAAGCAACTGAGGAAGATATGGGAGTAACTCCAATACGCCTCGACTTATCATTGTCTTATTAACCAACGAAGAAAACATGTGCTGAGTAAAACTTTGTTTTGTTTCGTTAAGATTAGTAGAGGCAGTATTTTTTTGATGTTTTATTTTTTGTTTCATAAAGGTTTATCTTCTTTTTTATTGAAAAACAGACTTTCCGATATTGTTATATATCTCTAAAATCGTTTAATACTCTATTTTAATTTAATATAATATACAGGGTGTTGCATAAAAAATATACGTTTAAGTTTCTTCAGCTTTTAAAATTTGAGTATTATATTGTAAATATAATAATCTAAGTTTAATTCTGTTAAGTTAAAGATATGCCAATAAATCAGAAACGTTGTAATATAGGCTCATACTAATATAGATCATTGAACTCATCTTTAATTGCACTCTTATAATCTGCAATAATAAATATGTTCCCCTATTTAAAATTAGAAAGTTCATATCAGCCCATGATCAATGCAACTCTCTTTGTAAATAAAATAAATTAATACTTCAAAAGAATCAAACGTATATTTATCTTTAGATTTTTCTCTACCTTTTATGAATCTTCAGACTAAGGGATAGGGCATCTTTTATACACCTTGTACACCACTTGTTTGAGTTTGAGAACCAATTTATTTAGTTACTCTTTCTTTCGATATTTATGACGCAAAACTGCATGGTTGTTTTTTACTATTTGATTATGCTTTACATCGTCTTCCCTCTTAGCGTTACCTGAACACGAAATATATATATATATATATATATATATATATATATATATATATATATATATATATATATATTTATTTTACCAAACAAATCAATATGTTCTTCTGAAATATCATGTTTTTGAAGAGCATAAGAAAGTTCTTTTAAATTTTCATAACAAATTTCGCAACATGGATTCAGACTTTTCATTACCGTATTAGAAAAACACAAAACAAGGCCAACAAAATAGCTAGCTGTAAGTCATCTGTAGACCAATTCACAGAAAAACATTGCACATTTGAGACAAGACATGGACCTCCATTATTTTTAATTTCAACTTGTTCTTCAAAAGAAAATATGATTTAAACTTAAAGTATGATTAACATCTGATTTATTCTTAATACTTACAGTTTTTGTCGCAGTTTGCATATATCCTTGCATTTTCGATTTTTGTGTCTCATTGTTTTTACCAACAAACTCTAACCCTACATACCTATATTTACATCTTTTTTTAACTAAAAACAAGTCCCTGTAACCAAAACACCAACACGCTGTACCAACATATGCACTGCAGTTGCACACACAATAAACACAGAATTATAATTTCTTAAAAAAAAAAAAAATGCTGTTTGGAACTCTTTGAGTCTCCCTCCTAGAAACAATATTGGCCAATCAGAATGTTTATACGGCAAACTCAAATCTGCTGATCCTTAGCATATATAAATTACACATATGAGTATTTTTGGTTGTCTATTTTGAATACATGAACCCATAAAAAAATAATATGCAAGGTCGGCTTGTCGGACCTATATTTTCATCCGCTCTACGGTAACACGGTTTATGAGGGTGGTTTCAAATGAATGATTACTTAGTTTTGTAAATATTTTAAGCCGCCCTTGACACACCACCACTGTGCAGTGTTTTTTTTCCATAGGATAAGTGTTTGAGTTACATTAAAGTAGGTTTAAACAAACTCTTTATGAACTTAATGATATAAACAGTATTAAGGCAACGAGTAAGTAATTTTTAGAGCACAGTATTTTATTATTACCTTCCTTGCTTTAAAAGGCACATCACGTTACTGTATCTTGATTACCAACGGTATTATCCAGCTCCCTTCTATTAGTTTCTATATTTGAAGGTTCAGCCAATTGTTTCGTTGCTGATTTCTTCTGTCAAAACCTGCCAAAAGAATACAGTTTTCTAGTAAATTTTCGCTTAAACTTGCCGATTTTTTGGGTATATTGGTAGATTTTACGGCGTTGATCGCGAATTTAAAGTCAAGATTTTTTTTTAACATTTCGATTTAAGCTATCCAAAGCATATTTCAACTTTTCACTAATTAGAACATTCATTTTCAAGAACATTGCAGGTTTTTTTAACAATTCGCTAAAAGCTAACAGATTAATGCCAAAATAATAAGAGCACATCTTTTTTATATTAAAAATACATTTGTAAAATTACACAATTCAGTACAAACAAATACGATATGTTAGTTAACTAAAATTAGGGATTTTTGCTGGTTACATACTGGATATATACTTTGGCAGCGCCACAAAATCTAGTACCAAAAAACTATTAAAAATGGACAGTTTAACCTTTTTTAGAGACCTTAGCAGTGGTGGCACAATTCGTGGGTGTGGAAAATTTTAAGCCCTTGGCTGCCGAATCTCTTCAGTTGGGGTTAAGAATCCTGGACCAGTCTGATGATCCAGATGTGAAAAAGAGCGTATATGCTCTTTTCGCTGCGCTCGCCATTGTCATGAAAGAAGAACTTAGTCCGGCGCTGCCTAAAATAGTCCACGAAATGATCGAAAGTATCCAGAGCAGTGAAGGAATAGTGGTAAGTGTAAAATATTTATCTTTAGCGACTACTTTACATATTAAAAGCAAACCAATTTCTGCTATTTCAACCAATCAAATCGTAAGGGAACAGCGATAAAACTACAAGCTGTTTTGTTGATTTCATTTTACCGTTCTTATTTTCGATCTCTACTGTGTTAAGATCATTCCACCAACTAAGCGAAGCTTGCCATTCAAATAAATTACTCGCGTTGCGCGGCTGAGACGTTACCTTGTTTTCGATGACATTGCATATTTGCGATCAAATTTTTATTTTATATATCCATTTTGGGGCAGACTGTAGTTCTATTTATTTTTATTGCATTTTTCTTTCCATTTGTGACTAGATTGTATAGAAGTACATGCAAGTACATTTAATTTCTTTTATTCGTGACATTCTATTCAAATACAACTTCAGACTGAGATTTTTTCCACTTTAGTTTTATTCTGGCAAAGAATGTTCATAACACTGAGTTTTTAATACTTTAAGGCGAAATCGCTGGAGCTAAAGCTTTAATGATTTTTTGTTTTTGCTATATACAGATTCATTATAGTTTGCCACGTGCGTAATTCACTTTTATTTGATTTCGCTCGTCCAATAACTACAATACGACACAGGTAACACTGTTTTTTTTTATTTTTTTCTTGAGAGTTTATTATTTTTAAATAACTGAATTGTTTTTATTTGATGTATAAATTAAATGCAATTCCTATTTTTAGATTTTATTTCAGCCAACTTTTTATAGTTTACTTTTGCGAATATAGTATACAAATCACTAAACTCGTTCTGTCGGAATTGCATTGTCCTTTTTTTTTGGTTTAAAAACGTTTCGAATATTAATTATCTATAATCGTTGTATTGAGTCTAAAGCTACGGGTTTATATACTTACCAACCATGCGCGTGAAGTCTCCGACCCCTGGTTACATGAACCGGAAGATTTAAGAAGGTCAGTTTGAGTTAGAAGCAGCTTCCTATGTTTGGAATATCGATCATTTGATTCATTTCTATAAAAGCTTCATTTTTGCCAGTGCTGTTCCCTGTAAAATTTTAGCCTCCGATCACTACATTCAGTGTTGGTTTGACCAGACGTGTTTTTGATGTGTTTCTCTCTTTTGAGTATGTTTAAAATGCTTGTTGACTCATACTAATAAGGCGGTTTGTCTGTCCAATTTACGATTCACCACACTCATTGGATTTGGTACATGCGTTATTTTCTTGTCGGTGTACTTTGGCTTAGTTTTCGTCAGAAGGATTCTTAATGTATTTTTTATTTTAAAAGCGGTTTTGATATTAAAACCCCTGCTACTCTCCTAAACTTTTCAGATGTTTTTTTGATATAAGGTATCGTGAGGATCTGTTTCTTCTAGATGTGGTAGTGTGATGATCATTTCGTAAATTTGATATGGTATTGTTTATTATCCTTTCAGACTAACTATTTTGAAATAGATGTTTTTTATATTTACAATTTCTGCATCAAGGTCCGTCGTATTATTACAAACTGTTACAGCCCTTCTGTAAAGCGTTCTTATAAAGCGTTCTTTCTTTTTTGAAACTATTTTTTGTGTCCTTCGCCATAATCACAATCTTATTACAAAAACAAGACAAGTTACCTGATAAGTTTTAAGTTCTGGGCCCACTAAGATGGTACCTGAGGAAGGATACTGAAAAATATCTGTTTTCTGGACGTTTCGAGGGAAAGTCTACCCCTGTCTTCAGCAAATCTAAAAATAAAAAACTAAAAGAATATTTCTTATGTTTAGTATTAGAAATATAATCTCTGACAGAATGTCAATTTAAAGGTGTTATTTTTAATTGTTAAAATAAGGTGATACATTCAGAAGTGTCATTTTTTGCTGATGACGCAAACATTTTCAGTGACCCCCTTTCTCCCAATTGCATATTGCAGCAGGACATTTGCTTTCTCAAGCACTGGACAAGAACCTGACAGCTTTCACTGAACGCAGATAAGTGTACCCTGCTCCTTATTGCTTCATATTGGACCAAATAACCCCATGAACGATTGGAACTTAAATGGAAATAATTTAAAAAAGGTATCTACACAAAAGGATCTGGGTGTGAGTATAACTTCAGACCTAAAATGGGAACAACACATTTCAGCAAGTGTTAAAAAGGCAAATACCATCATAGCCCTTATAAACCGGGCATTCGTTAACAAAAGCTCTCAAATAATACTTAAACTCTACAAAAGCCACATTAGGCCAATTTTGGAGTATGCCAACAGTGTCTGGAGCCCCTATTTCATCAAGGATGTGGAGATCTTGGAGAGGGTGCAAAGAAGAGTCAAAAAGATTCGACCGAAACCGAGAGTGCTGACATACGAACAGAGATTGGCAGCCCTGAAATTGAAACCAACCACTTACAAGATATTAACCAGCCACTACACAGTACAACTTCCTATTTTCACTCAAAACCCTAATCAACAATTACGTGGACCCACTAAAAAGTTGTTAAAAGAAAGGAACAGTATAATTCGAAAGAATTTTCTCTCAAAGCGAGTGGTTTATGTGTGGAACAGTCTACAGGAAGAAACTATCTCTGCAATCTTGGTTAATGGTTTCAGAAATAAGCTTGATGTTAACATTGAAACAATCAACACTAGGCTCATCCACTACCCCTGACCGCATTGTAGTATAGTGCAGTGTAATATATCTGTGATGACAAATACTTTTCTCTGTGTGAAATGTACCTGTGAAAAACAGATATTTTTCAGTGCCATTCCTCGGGTACCTTCATAGTAAACTCAGAACTTAAGACTGCCGATTAAACTTATCAGGTAACTGTCTTGTTTTTGTATTGAGATTGTGATTGTGGCGAAAACCCCAAAAAATAGTTTTAAATCATTAATCCGCTACTACAATTTCTTAATTAAGCCTTCTTTTGTTTAGAGCTCTGGTTAAAATATTTTAGTTTTTCTCTATTGTAAACTTACTACTTAGTACAATTTTATTCAACTAATGGAAACATTCTGTCAAACGATTTTCATTTGCTATCCAAATAATAAAAGTATCATTCACATACCTAAGCCAAAGTTTGGGTTTGATTTGAAGAACATTCATTGCATGCCCTTCGAATTAGTCCATATGAATGTTGGCTACCACCAAAGAAAGGGATGACCCCATCAAAACACCATCATTTTGTGAGTAAAATATATCTTTCACTTGAAAGTAGGAGTTACAATAGTGCCATTACGCCATCCAGAGGTATACAACGTTGTGCGTTCAAAGGGTGTGTGGTCTTTCCTCAACTTTTGCTTAATTTTGTCTAATGATTCACATATCGAAACATTTGTGTATAAGCTGTCCATATCAAAACTAGAAAGTATATCTTCTTGCCCTAATGTCATGTCCTTAATAATATTAAAAAAAATTCCCCAAAGTACTTGTTGGTGATTCCCTGGAGCTAGTAATTGGTCTTAGAGGCATGTTCGGCTTATGAATTTTTGGTAAGCTTTAGAGATGGGGTGACTTGCTGTGATGTGGCGTTAACTTACTGCATAGCCTATCTGGGATGTAGGTACTACGTTTTTTGAAGGTTCCATACACTTTTCCCTTGATTGAACTTATGGGATCTTTCAGTAGTGTTCAGGGGTTTCCTTTCGTCAAGACTTTTTCGATCTTCTAGTCTGCGGGAAGAATCTTTACGGAACTGTATTTCTGGGGACGCTTAAATGTTGTTTTTCCTTGTTTGGATATATTAGTCGAGTTTTTGTGTTTATCGAAACCGATCTTTATTTTATGCCTGAATTCATCTGCTTCAGGCTAAGGAATGTTGATTATTTCGACAGTTGCAATTATTTCCAAAAGTGACGTGGGTTCGGAACCCACTGCGAAAAATTAGATCCTTGTTTAACAATTGTTGTTTTGTATCTGGTAACATTCTTTGTGATGTTGACTATTGTCCTTCGAGCGTCTCTCGCTGGGTTTGTTTGTTCGCGAGATTGAAGATTCTGCAATTTTTTTTGGTGTGTGGTGTAACACGTATTTTAGGTAATACCAGTAAAGCCCTCTGCCGTATATTCCGATCTAGCAGAAACATCTTGGCTCCTCGCGATTCCCTATCTCTAAGGAACATCTGAAAATATTCGGAGAATAGCTAAGGATTTTAACATTGAAACCCGTATAATTGTATTATGTCGGGGTAATTCTATACCTGTATTTTTATCTTTTGTTTATGTATTATTTAATTATTATTATTATATTAATAATATGCAAGGATCTTACCCAAAAAAATAGTAACAATGGCTATTATTATTTTTGTTTTTCAAGACGCATTATGATGAGGAGGAGAAGGAAGAGATCGACGTGTACGCGGATCTATCCGATGAGGAAGAGAACGGTGAGGAAGACATTGAAGGTAGTTCTTCGGCTAGTGAAGATTCGACCCAATGCAGATATTCCGTTGAAAATTCGTATAATGAAGAAAAAGAACAAGCTTGCTTGACGCTAAGGGAAATTTGTTTAAATACAGGGTGAGAATTAACAGATTGTTAAATTTAAAGTTTTTATGGTTCTTGAAGCTTATTCAGTTTTTTGTAAGTTTCACTATAGGAATAACCGCTAATTAAAGTCAGTATAACGACTCATTTGCGTTATCTCCCCTAACCTAATTAGTAATGGATCTACCATCAGGCTAGATCAATATTTTAAAGCATATTGTGCAAAAACCATTTAAGCGATTCAAATAACAGTGTACTGAAAGATATTAAATACAGATAATAAATTACACTTTTAAGATGCCCTCAAGTTGCCGCATAATATTTCACAGTAGATCTTCTCTAATTATGTTTCTTATTAATCCGTTTAGTTTGATAGAATTCAGACGTGACACATATAACATATTTTTTTCCATGTTTTAAATTGTAATGGTCCAGTGGTATACTGAGTAAAGATATATTAAAAATTTTTACTTTTATTATGGTCTCAAATTTGTTTGAATGCCATTATTTTCAAGCTTTGGTTAAAATCAACTAAAAATAATTTTTTTTCTCTACAGCACGGCATTCTTACCTTATATTGAACAGAGTTTTGAAGAAATTTTTAAACTGGTAAATTATCCTCAAGATGATATCCGAAGAGCATCCGTCGAAGCCCTACAGCAGTTCTGCATTTCCTTGCACAAGGTAATTCTTTGGAAATAGACTGCTGTTCAGTAATATAAGTGTATCACCAGATTTTTTGTGATGATTGTAATGTCAAATGTTTGGAAATCCAAAAGAGATATGCTTGCCATAATTTCATAAAACAGTTCTTTGTGAATTAACTGATTTGTTGTTTGGATTTACGATGAATACTTAACCACTTAGTTTATATAGGTCTTCTTCCCTTGTATGTTCCTTGAGGGGGTGAAATAAAAAAAGTTTCTCAAATTTTCTTTTTTAGTATTAACCAATCATAAAAACTGCAACATTAATCTGGATCTATAGTCAACTTCTGGAGAAAAACATTTTATAAGAAATAAACAATCCCTTTTTTTTTATTTTTATTTATTTTTTTATTTATTTATTAATAGACGGGATCAACCCCATTACAAAAAAAAATACAATTTTAGATAAACTAAACTAGTAATACCTAACCAACAACTGTCTTAAAATAAGTAAGGTATTTATAACAGCATCAAATAAACAGTATTTAAGCACCTACATTAACATAAAAACTAGACCAATTACATATTATACAAAATTATCAGATAATTTCCCTGATAAGATTTTTATAGTGAGATAAGGGAATGCCCAAAATTTCGATATCTTTAGAATTAATTAGATTTAGTGTTCTCTCGACAGGCGAATGCATAGCATAGTTGGTGCCATGATGAGGCAAAGAAAACAGTCGGTTAACCCTCAGATTACGCGATGAAACACTGAATGAAATCCTACCAATAAGTTCAGGACAAATTATGTGCCCATTTAAAAGTTTAAACACAAACAATAAATCACTCTGTGTCCGCCTATCACGCAAACTTTTAATATTTAATACATTCATTGCATCATCATATACATGATCATCAGGAATTCTCATATTAAGTTTATACAGACAAAATCGAATGAATTTATTCTGTACTCTTTCCAGAGCCAGAGACTTGTTCATGTAATAGGGAGACCAGATTATTGATCCATAGTCCAATAAAGAGACAACCAGTGACATGTATAACCTTTTACAGGTTTCTAAAGACAGCTCCTTACAATTACGCAGAACAAAGCCAAGGACTCTAGAAGATTTGAGTATGATAGTATTAATTTGGTAATCAAAACTCAATTGCTCATCAAAGTGAATACCCAAATCTTTTATAACTTCAGTGTACTCAAGGTCAATGTTATCTATACTGTAAGACGACTCTAGTTTTTTATTTCTTTTGTAAAAACTAATGAAGTTACATTTTCTCACATTTAAGGATAATCCATTACTAACACACCACTCATTCAGCCTATTCAGGTCTTCCTGCAATAGAATCATATCTTCTTTTGAACTAATTTCCCTGTAAAATTTTAAATCGTCTGCGAATAACAAGAATTTACTGTTTTTAAAACACATTTTAATGTCATTTATAAAAATACTAAATAGTAAAGGTGAACAATGACCTCCCTGAGGTACACCAGAGGGAACACTAATACTCCTTGACCTTGAACTACCTAGACGCACCTGCTGAGTTCTTCCAGACAGGAAACTAGCAAACCAAGACACCACAGAATCAGAGAAGCCAAAGAGCCCCAATTTTCTTAGCAAAATACTCAGGATGACCCTGTCAAATGCCTTGGAGAAGTCCGTGTACACAACATCCACCTGTTGACCTCTCTCCATAGCATTCAACAGATCAGTCTGGAACACTAACAAGTTGGTCACAGTAGACTTACCAAGACTAAAACCATGCTGTTCACTTATTAACAATTCCTTACTATAAAAATAGATATGGTCATAAATAATGCTGTCTAAAAGTTTTGGAATTGCAGACTGTATACACACGCTCCTATAATTAGATATTATATTATTGTCCCCTGATTTACATATAGGTAACACAAAGCTATGTTTCCATTGCGTCGGAAATATTGATAAATCCAAGGATCTCTTGAACAAAATAAAAGAGGGTAGGTAAGTGTACACACACAGTTCTTCAAAAAATAGTTGGGTACACCATCAGGACCTGAACTAACCTTGGGTGGCAGTCGGAAGATATCAAAATTATATTATATTATCAAAAACCAGTTCAAGCGACAGCAGAGGATTAGGAATGGTCATATTCTCATTAGCCTGACGAAAAGGCATATTATTAAAGGAATTATTAACCTGACTATACACTGTCTCAAAAAACTGGGCAAACCCTTCTGCAATACTTTCACAGCCCAAAAAGTTTTTAAAATTACATAAATTATTTACTGTATTCGACTATTTTAAAGAGACTTTTTGTCTTTTTCATAGCTTAAAAAATATATGTATATTAATTGAAAAATGATATAAGAAAGCGTGTTTCACAAAATGTAGAACAATCTGCCTGCAAATGTTTTAGACGCACATCAAAAGAATTTTTGTTAACAAAAAAAGATACTTTGCTTAAATAATATTTTTGTGGATGTGACTTTAAAACAAGCAGGTTAGCCTACATGTTCAGATACATGATTTCCTAAACTATTTTTCCTTAAGTCTAGAGAGCGTACTAAAATTTTACCAGTTTATCTCTATATCGCATCTAATTTTTTGTCACTTGAATAAGGAGGTTTTATATGTTTTTTTTTTAAACAATTTTCGTACAAAAATTTTACCAGTGTAAAACAAATTCTTATATTATTTTTTATACAGCACGAAACGTACTGGCTGGTAGCAGCTTTACCGGAACCTCAACGGGGAAAATACTTTAAAATTTGGTAAAAATAACAATATTACCGACTCTTGGGAGTATGCAGTGCATAATGATACATCGTTCATTAACGTGTCACGACCAGCACAACTCTTTTTCAAAATATGTTATTTGATAACTTATGGTATTGCTCCATTTTAAAGCGGAGTTGTAAAGACTTGTGGCAAATGCAAAGTATAATGTTGTTTTCAGTAAAGCTTCAATGAAATTCCTCAAAACCAACAAATGGGCATATCTTTCAGATTTTGGAATCCTGGTGAAAATTATGTGCGCAAATATTTCAAACTACATTTTAAGGACGTACTACAAAATATTTTATCAGCTTTTAAAGAAGAGGTTAATGAAACAACCCAAAAAAGTAATTCACATTTCCATGGATGGACTTAGTGAAGTTTGCCCAGAAAATCATGCACTTTTGGATATTGGTAGTTTGGGTTACACACTCTTCTGTGCTTTTAAATACGATATAGAGATAAAAGTTGGTAAATAATAGGCTTTTTAAGAGCAATATGTAACCTATTTAAAATATTTGCGAGAAGAGCCGGTTTTGAGGCTACAGGGTTTTACTTCTCTTCTAAAAAAATTGCCGTTATATGGTCAAAAAATAGATGAAAGTGCTCATATATGTTCCTCAATTTACAAAATTTCAGTGCTTTGTAAAAGAGAAGATAGAACCAATGTGTGAGTTATGCCAAAACATTAAAATGACCGATGAACTACTTTTACCAAAATGGTCCTTTTCTGTGCTGTAGAAAATATAAACATTTTCAAGAGTTCAGGTTGTGGTATTATTTCTCTATGGGGAATTATTTAATTTATTACACAATACCATGATGAAAATTGTAAAGCCAGAAGTTCTTGAAAGTAAAATGGTTTCTAGCATTGATCTAAATTTAAATGAAAATTTGCTGGTTTCAAATTCAATCCATCTCAGTTAAGAGTGTAAGAGATATCTTAAAAAAATTAAAAATGTTTCTTTCCCATAAACACATTTTACTCTTTAAGCCTGACTGCAAAATATATTAGAACTTTATTACAAAGTTAATGGACAAAAACCACTTTCCTACCTACTTACATTATTACATTACAGATACTAACATGCTTGGACTTTATAGGAGTGACAAAAAATAAATGTATCAAAACTATTAGTGATATGTGTAGCTCATAATATTGTATGTGGCATTCAAACAGATAACATTGAACGCGACTATAAAAAAAAGATGTGGCCGTACCCATGGTAATAGGTATAAAATAATTCTACTAAAATTGGGTATCTTTGTTTTATTTTTTTTTAATGCTTCAAGATTTCTTTGGAAAACCTGGAAAAGTCCCCACCTCACTACTTACCTGGTCATGTTGAAGCTTTGGTTTTTCAGCACCTGGTATATCTGACCTAAGGTTTAACAATGACAAAACTATTTTTTTCTTGATTTAGCAAGTTTCAACACAAATAACATTTTTTTTTTGAGAAAATATTTGCGAATATTTTGTAAAAAAAATCGTTAAGGGCTTAAACCTGTACATATTGAAATGCAGGCACTATATTTATTATTTTCTAGGTAAATACTCCCGAATCGAAGCAAGTGCTTTACAAAGCACTACAAATGTTCATACCGAAGTGTTCCGAATTGATTAGGACAGACGAGGAGCGATCAGTGGTAATGAACTGCTTAGATGCTTATGCCGCGCTGCTGGATGAAATCAAGGGCGAGGTCTTCGTAGGCGAGGGGCATCGTGAAGCTATCATGAACTGTGTTGTGGACGTGTTGACTATGAAGGTGAGCTTTATTTGTGACTGAGGATTCATTTTCTTTTTGAGAGAAATTAAATTCTGCACACATATAATACGATTAGAAGCTCAAAGAATAAAGGCGAATATGGTAACATTTGCGACGCTGAAATGTAAACAAGTTGAGCAACTTCGAGAACTCGCAGTGAAAATGTGAATTAAAAGGATTGTACTTTTGCAGGCTAGAATAAATTATTGATCTAATTTAAAGCCAAAGGAATTTTGCGCATTTGTATCAACGTGGAAAGTTATATGAGGCATAATGAATGAAATTTTTACATGTAACTTAAAAATTCGATGAAGAGCTCTGTAATATAAAACTTAACAATAAAATACATAGCACTGGTAGATCTGTTCTCAGAGACAAATTCGACCTAAACATTACCCAATTAGAAATACAGAGGTTTATGATTTATGGGTTCACTTAGGTATAAATTAAAACACTCTAAAAATGCGTTGACAAATACACAAGGGAGGCTGTATAAAAAAGTACTGTTTTTCACTTTCACTTCACTTCACAAAATTGTAGAGTATTTACTTTAATTGGTCGCAGAACTTTATGCAATAAATACTTTCGGAAATATGGCGCTTCAAAGATGGTAAAAAAACATCAATATCATTTTTAGAATGAAAAAATCAAGTTTACTGAACTTTTAAGATTAATATGACCGGAGATATGAAGTCGTAAAATAGGGCCCTTGCGTTATAGTTCATGAAGTTCAATAACTTACGGTTTTGCAACAAAAATAATGCATTGAAAATTTTGCGTTCTAATCTTTTTTCATATATTCTTTTCAATGACTGTAGTACTGTAGTAAGACATTTTTTATGTTTTTGTTATTGTTTAACCAATTGTATACATCCAACGCAGCAATACTTTACTTTAAATTGTCTGAAACAAATAATTAAGAAAATTATGTATCTCAAAATTTGGACTAATCTGCCCATGAAGCTTTTAATACATACTAAAAAAATATATATTTTCTTTGTTATAAAGCAAAAAAAATACTCTTCAGCTTTTTTGAATAGTTTTTTAGATATAGAGCAAAAAGTGCAATAAACATGTTTTTAGCTTATCTAACAGTCTTCCCTCCTAATTGGTTCCTTCATTTTGAGATTCTCTCAACTTACACCTAAATAAACACTTAAATCTATAAACTTCTCTATTTTTAATTGTGTCGTGCCTCATGCCTGAGAACTGGTCTATAGATGATAACTGGCTTGATAGTAACAAAATTATTTTAAGTACAGAAAAATCAAATACTTCAAAATATTTAAAATTCATACTTCCTGAGTTACAATTGGTACAAAATACTAGAATATACTTAACGTTGATCAGCACTTCTATTTACTCTAGTAGGAATATATATTTAAACAAAGCTACTATAAAATTCTAAAAAACGAGAAACAAATAAACATCGGTCAAAGCACAGTACTTCCTTGCCGGGCAAAAGCGTTTAACTTTTAATTATTTTCAAAAAAAAATTGTTTTTAAAAGAAAAAAATGTTTATTACACATTTTTGCCAACATTTTTTGTATTTACGTTATTATCATTTATGATTTCCAGTAAACCAAATAAGCAATAATTTAAAATGTTTATACTATAAATCCTGTTGTATTACAGTATTGCTAAAGTATTAATAAAAAACTAAACATAAAGCCTACTTGGTACTCTAAAATTTAAAATACGCCTAATAATAAAAATATTATCATTATTACCCAAAAAACAAAGTTATTTTTGCAAGTTTTGCCTAATTAATTCCCCTTTTAGTTCTTCACTTAGTTTCTGTAAAGTCTGATTCTCATATATACAGAAAAAACCTTTAATCAGTTTTATCTGTGGATCTGTCTCGTTTACGAAGACATTAAAAAATGTACACTCTTTAGGCATCACACGAATATCGCAAAATAACGCCGATACCATATTGGAGTATTTCCTAAGTAGTAATTCTTTCCATTAAACATCTGGTAAAAGGTTGCCTCTGCGCAGTATTGTCTTTGACTGTAATATTTAAAATGTTAAAAGGCCGTATCTCAAAACGATTTTGGTTGGGTGGATACCAATGACATGGAAATAAAAATAAACCTCTTTGTTTACATTCTCTATCTGGGGCCAGATTCTAAGGATAACATTCTTTATATTTGCTATTCCAGCATTCGAGGTACAAATTAACCAAAAATATTTTAAAACTGTTAATCAAAAACCTTAATATAATTAACTTAAACTAAATCTTCGTTAGCCGAAGTTTAAATTTTCGGTAATTATTATTTTTTATTTCAAGAAATAAAACACAAGGTAATTGGCAACATCGCAGCGGCATTCGGAATCATTAATAATTTCCTAATTTGTGACATTTCTGACTGTGCGATTTTGCAGTTGTTTGGACAAGTGTTTTTCATAAATCCAAGTGTATATGTTGTTATTTTCATTAATTTAATTAACAAATATTTTCTTTATTTGCAAAAAAGGGAGAAGTTTCTTTTCGGAGGTAAATAATGTTATGTCATATCATTGCTGTAGTCGAGAGGTAAACCAGTAAAATCACCGTCTAATGACGTTATAAATAGTTGTACGTGAAGTAGCACCGTTTTTGCATTTTACATTACCTCTAAGCTAAATGAATGCTTAAACAAATTTTTATAAATAACTTCACCTTATAGATAATAATAATAAACACGAAGACAATAATAAACTAGTAAAAACTTGAGCTTTAGCATTGTAAATTTTAATTTAGGAAACCGAAAGACCCACTATTTTAGGTATGTACAAGGTTTTTCCTTATAATTTGCCACACTTTTAAACCCTTTATTTGAAAATATTCAAAAAAGTGGTTAATACGAAAGTTGTAGGATTTCATCTGAAGATTTACATAGCATAAGAACATAAAATAAAAAATGACTATCGGAGAATATAGAAATCACCGTGAACTTTGTTATTTTAAATGGAACACCCTGTATATTTTTAAATTTTTAGATGCGCCTCATTGTCCTCTTTTCAAAAATATATAACATGTCTATATTTAGAACAGTAGTTTTTGAGCTATTCACCTTCACTTACTTTATTGGATCTAGATAGCCGTGGGTGCAATTCGGCCATTATGAAATGTCCAATGGAACCAAAACTACCTATTCTTTTTGAATAAAAATAGTATATTTTATTTACGTTTTACGTTAAATTTATATACTTATAGCAAATTAAATATTAAATAATATAATACATGTAATTAACAAACAACAAATACAAATGCTATGTAGTATATGTTATTTACACGACCACCGCCATTGTTTAGGCAATTTTGGAACACGTGTCCCATTCTATTAATAGCATTGCTTACAAAGAAGGGATATTCGGTATTTAAAGTTACTATTTCTTGCTCGATTTTTGCCGTAATTCTTGAAAATTATCAGTCCTATTAAAGTAGACTTTATCTTTCAAGTATTCCTACAAAAAATGATCTAGGGGTGTGAGGTCGGAGCTATTGGCCGGCCACCTGATTGGGCCTTGCCTTCCGATCCATAAATCTTAGCGATTATTTAAAAAAAATGGTAATTGGTTGAACATTGTGAGGCGGTGCGCCATCTTGGTGCCAAATTAATCTAGTGTACTGACGAGTGGGGAGTGTCTCTAAAAGGCGTTATTTAAAAAATCTAAATAGCGTTCGCCTGTCAAAATTGAAAATACCTTCAAAAATAATTGGCCCAATAATCATCATCTTCTCGAAATCTCTTGAGCATTTCTGGACAGAATTGAAGTCGTTCATTTTTATTATTTTCTGTTAAATATTGCACTGGCCTAATTTCATAGAAATGATAACCATATTTTTTCAAAATCCTATGAATTGTTTTTCATGATTTCTCTGTGAGTCTTGAAACGTCGAAAATTGACCGGTGCGGATTTTCTAAAAAATAATTCTTTTAAACTTCATGTTTATTAAATAAATAGAAAATTACCTTCAAAATATAATAATATATTAAACTCTTCCTCTAAATTTGCATTTGATCTTCTTTTCTTTCTGAAAAAGTTTTTCCTTTCCACAACATTTTTTACTGTATATGATACTGTCTTTCTAGATGGCACTCGTACCCCTGGATTTTGTTCCCGCTATTCACGCACTGCCCTTGATGCGTTATTTTGCTTTGCGTAGTATAACTGAATTACTCATTATTATTAAATATTATTTTTAATTTGATGTAAAACGTAAATAAAATATATTACTGTTATTCAAAAATAATAATTTTTGCTGAATTGCACCCACGGTCACTCACGCTATCGAGATCCAATAAAATAGGTTAATCATCTCATAAGGGGTTATTTTGAAGACGAATAGCTGTTCTAAATATAGACATGTTATATATTTTTGAAAAGAGGATAATGAGGCGCATCTACAAATTTAAAAATATACAGGGTGTTGCATTTAAAATAACAAAGTTCATGGTAATTTCTATATTTTCCGGTAGTCATTTGTTTTTGATTTTAGCGTGGTGTAAATATTCAGATGAAATCCTACAACTTTCGTATTAACCACTTTTTTATATTTTTTGGAATAAAAGATTTAAGGGGGTGGCAGATTATAAGGAAAAACCCTGTACATCAATTACTCCAGGAAGGTTTGACCAATTTAGATGAAATTGTTAGGAGGTATGTGTGTAGTGCCAGAGTGGCATAGCAAGCACATTAAAAAAAAGGAATGTCAGAGTAGCGTATATTGATCTGTCAGAGATTTTTCCGAAATGCTTTAATATATTTCTTTACAATTTGGTGTATATCCTATAAGTAATTTGGACACCTCCTGAGGTGTACATTTTTTTTCTATTTTTTCGTCAAGAGTTGTCAAATATTTATTATTCTTGTTATAAAACATTTCTTCTGTCAATAAGTGAAGTGTATAGTGGTGTATGTAGAGGAAAAAAGATGGATACCCCAAACGCAAATGTTTGCTTAGTTTATTATCAGTGTCTTTGAGTTTATAGAAGAAGAAGGTGAAGCTATAAAACCTAGTTTTATGCTGCTATGCTGAATTCATCATTTAGCACAGTGGAAATGTACACTACAAAAACGCCGCTTCTTTATTTGCAAATATCGGTAATTTTACTGATTTTTCTCTTCGACTACAGCATTGATATGACATAACTTTACCTCCCAAAACAAATGCAAATAAATCGAACTAGCACCATTTTCTTGAAGTTTCTTAGTTAAATTAAACGTCGCACAGCATAGAAACGTCACAGACCTGAAAAGTTTGAATGATTCGGAATGAAAAATGGAAGTATTTGGTTACGAACTAGCGCTACGAGTTTGCCGATTATACCCGGTAATTTATTTCTTAAAATAAGAAAAAAATAAGACCGCTTTCCTAAAAAAAGCACCCAAAAGTAAAAAATAATATTTTAGTCTATCTTGAAAATGACTGAATCACAAGAAGACATTTATGAGTTCCATGAGTATAATGTCTATTTACTGTCTCAGTTTTGACGCCGACTTCATAAAAACAAATTTTCCAGATTTAATAAAATATTATTTTTTACTTTTTAGTGTTTTTTTTTATGAAATCGTTTTTATTTTATTATAAAAAAATCAGCAATAAACAGTCTCATGTACTTGTGCCATTAAACCCGGTAGTTTTCCCTCCGACGTTATACACCTCGCTCATCACAAGAAATATTTTGTGTCAAGAATAAAGATATCTGTTATTTTCAACATTGTCTAAAATTTAGAATAATAGGAAATAACCTGAAGAAAAAGCAGTTTACCAGTAGGGATGTTCCTCAGGGTGCGGCGAAATACTTTTTTGGTTAATTACGCTTTATATATCAAACTTCAAGGCCATCTATTAAAGCATTTCAAATTTATTTGTTGCAGAAACTCTCAAACTAAATTCTAGATACCAAATTCATTCCCATTTTAATTTTTGTTCCGATATGCTTGCTCCGGCACTACCTTCAAAATTTCATCCATAAAAAAAAATAAAAAATACGTAGGGTCGAATTGATAATACCCTCGTTTAAGTTAAGTTTAAGTAAAATAATAATTACGAATGTTTTAAATTACGGCTAAAACTGATTCGGATTGAGAATATTATATTAAGCTAATTGGTTATTAGCCTTAAAATATTTTACGCGGTAATTTATACTTCTAATTTCTGGATAAGCTTGTTTATTTAGGTAATGCTATAAAAAAAGGTATCACTTTTAATCTTGCCGCAGTAACAGTTTGTCAAACACGAAATACTGAGGAGCAATGGTTCAGTATTGGCACCTATCCTATTCCTCCTGCACGTCAATAATCTGCTTTTTTCTACCAGCAATCCTATTTATAGCTATGCTGACGATAGTACACTCCACTGCAACATAATTTCTCAAACTTGTCTCAAAAACTGAAATTGATAAATAGGCTTAGAATAATATCCATGACCGAGGATCCTTATTAAAATTGTAACATGGGGAGAAAAGAACCTAGTCCAGTTTGATGCCACTAAGACACAATCATGTTTGGTATTATTTTTCAGAAGTATCTTCGCTGGCATGATCACATCACCTCAATTGTCATAGCCATTGCGAAGAAAACGAGCTCGAAAATACTTTTCTTCTTCTATCTTGTACACCTTTTACACTTCGCAAATCAGACTCAGCCTTGAGTATTGCTCGCATATATGGGAAGCAGCGCCGCTTCTTCAATCCCTAATATCTTTGACTCTCTCCAAAGAAGAGCTATTCGCCTGATTGATGATCACAAGGAAGATTACATCACTAGAGCACCGTCGAATTGTGGGCGATCTGTCTCTGTTTTACAGATACTACCAGGATTTCTGTTGTAATTAATTATAATCCATTATGCCCTTCAGTCATTTCTGCTAGGGAGACAGGAGCATCGGCCGACATGCATCCCTTCACCTTCCAGCCAAATCCAAGGACCTCCCACTTTGTTCGCTCTTTTATTCCCAGAGTGTCTCGATTATGAAAAGTGTTACCAGCAAATGCCTTTCCCTCTTCTCGTAATCAGCATGTCTTTAAATTCCGCATCATTACACTTTCCCTGTCTTAACTTAAAGCAACCACGTTATCTATTACTTCGTGGTCTGCTCATAAATAAAAAAAAACCATTTGATTAATGAATACAACATCGAGATAAATATTCTTTATTATTTATTTTTTTTAGACTATGTGTCAAGATACGGACTTAGGAGCCCAAACTGAAAACAACGAAGACGACACTGAAGCTGAGCAGGATGAGCTGCTTCTAGAGTCCGCCGGAGATGTCATCCCAAAATATGCCGCGGCTATTTCTCCAGACGATTTTGCTTGTTACTTCCCTAACGTTCTGAAGCTTTTATCTGGTCGAACGGTAGGTCACCTTTTTATATTCATTTCGAATAAACTGTTCAAGATTAAAAATACATCTTAACATGTTTTACAGGTCTGTGATAGTGAGACAAAATTAGTTTGAAGGTAGTAGACAATGTAGAATGTTCACCAAACTCGTTCTGACGTACTTGCATTATCTTGATTTTGTCGTTGGTAACTGTCTCCAATCGTTTTCAAATATACACTAAAGACACTAATTAGTTTTTGGAGAGACTGTATTTTCAGGTAGATCTTGGCATGTCAGTCCGTTCTACTTTGGGGTTATCTTGCAGGGCATTTATAGTGAAGAGACTCTTCACTATGTCCTGACCTTTTGGGCACTGGAGGAAGCTCGCTACTACCTTCACTCAATTCAGAAATCCCAAGTTGAGCGCAGGTTAACGTAAAACCCTACTCAATTCAGGCTATGTTCCACGGTCGGCTCGGGTCATGGTACCTAATAAACAATTTAATCTATTAAATTGTTCAGGATACTGATAGGAAATTTTCATAAACGTTCTCATCAAACCTTTTTAAATCTAAATAGTCTACAGGAGGTTGTTAAGTATGTTTTTAAGTACATTTTTCTGAATAAGTCATGAAGCTAATTTTCTTAAGAAGTCTAGCCGTATAAGTTTCTTTAAGGCATTAATAAAATCACTCTTAAGCATATTTATCCTTTCTTTAACTTACTCTTATCACTTCTATATAAAATATCTCATAAATACATCTTAAGTTAATGTATTTAAGAGTTATATAGTATATATGTGTATATAAGTTTTATGACACTTGATAAACTAACTGGCCAGCGTATGAGTTATGTAGAAACTAAAAAACTCTTAAAGATGATTCGTGAAATCTAAAACTGGGGAAACGAAGAAGTAACTTGTATTAACTAAAGAATAATAGTGATACAACATCTAAATATAAAAATGCTTTTAGTGACATGTTCTCTGAATATCCCTAGGTATTAATAACCATGTATAAAAGACTATTTGTTTCACATTTTGTGTCCTTCTCATCGAAATTTATGGCAGGTGCCAATATTTTGAGAACATAGAACACGCGCCCCCAAAATTTGTACTAAATTGGGAAATAACTTGAAATGTTAAAGTTTTGGTTTTACCAAAATAATTCTTTTGTCAAAATGAATGTTTACTTTAGCCAAGAGAAGGTAGAAAGTCATTTGCGAAACTTTTTTTGACAATATTTACATGTACTTTCCTATTTTTACTAAAACTCTGAATTTGACTCAAAATGGACGCTTAAAGATACCTTGTTTGGTACAAATAAAATGGCCATATTATTTTTAAGACTATTTGATCTTTACTTCTACTATAAGACTGTAGTTCTTCATTGAATATAAAAGTACTTTATCTATCCCACTATAAACTCGTCTTACGACCTATTACTCTCATTTCAGACAGAACATTTTACCGATGAGTCACTTAATATTTTATTTGGCCAAGTCAATCTAAGATATCACAGTTGCTCATGCTATTTCTAAATTTGAAGGGACATATTCTGTTAAATTCTGTGAACAAACGTGTATTATTTAAAATATTTATGTAGGTAATTTTTTCTTTTTTTTTGAAGTTTCCGATTTCGTTAACTTTTAAATGATTCAAAAAAAGTAATTTTACAGAAAAAATATTTTATCCATAGCTTGGCTGAATCCTGAACCGAAACCTGGACCGATAAAACTATGAACTCAAATTACTAAATACACTGCTAATGTGAATAAGATTTGTGATGTTTATCCAGGCAATTCTATTATTAATAAAATATCTATGAAGTGCATTTACGAGGTCTTTATTTTCTAAAAGGTATGTTCATCTAGACATCTTAAAACGCATAAAAAGCATATATATCCTAAGATTTGATATTCTTATGAAAATGTTTATGAATTATCTCTAGTATAGGCATAAATACGAGATGAAACCTAAATTAGATTTAATAGAATTTTTCGGAACAAATGGTTTAATGTGATTTTAATGTAGAAGCTAATAATTGTAATTTAAGAATAAAAGCACTTACTAGTTAAGCCCAAGAAACACCGTTAATTGTATATCTTCTTTGTCATGATAACTTTTCAATGCCGTTATAAAACCTAGTGGAAATGTTGTGAATTGAGAGCTTTCATGAAACCAACTTATAACCTTCTTAAATCACTGCATTTTATTTACTTCTTTAGGCAATTTGTATTTGGATAAGAATTCCATAAAGTAAATTGGATGTGCTTTAATAATGGATATCAATTATTCATTAGGGAGCAATTTTGGATGGGTTACTTTTTAGGTACATGTATTTGCCTAAAAAATACGCGCGCCCTGGAGTTTTAGTAAATGTGTTTTATCGAAATCAAAATTGAAACAAATTATAAATACATTTTTTAATGTTGAAAAATAGGTTATTTTTTGTAAATCGTCAGAAACTAAGTTTTAAATAATATTACAGGGGTTCATGAGTTTATTGTACGCAAATGAATTGCCACTGCGTCAGCTGGTTACCTTTTTGAGATGGCGAAACAGCAAGACCAAACAGCTTTGAGAAATATTGGGAAAATATCTGGAAAGGAAAGTAGGATTTTTTTCACAAAATATATATTGCTTTATAAGTAAATATTGAAACCCTGAGCCCAGGTCAAAATATCTCATGATATATGCTTAGCTATTTCGTAAGGAACTGTCCCACCTGCTTTAGCTGATAGGAATCCAGGAAAACTAGAACATTCCAGGTGGTTTACCTGTACAGAGTACTTCGTTTATATGTTGTGGTAGAAAAAAACCTACCGAGAGCTTAAAAGAAGTGGCTGCTTTCATAATAAAAGTTTACGCTCCAACAGTGTTCAATATTAAAATAAAAAAGTCATGTAAATATGGACTCATTCATATATTAAACATGATTAAAAGGCATCCATATTTAAAAGGAGTGCTAAAGGACATAGTGTTAGAAACAGTACATCGAAATGCATACTTTGCCCACCCTGAAAACATATTGTTTGCTCTGTTGCAAGACGAAAGACCACATATTAGTGCACTGGCCCTAAGAAAAATAATAAAAACAAGAGAACAAAGGAAACGAAAAATAGTACGAAAGTTTCAGATTCCCAAACTTAATGGTAAAGCATTGGAATATGATTATCTTATAGACTGGTCAAAAGAATTATCTGAGCCACCTAGGACCACCAAATACAGCGACACGGAAATCAAAAACATGATTTTGTCTGGAGACTTTGTATCACATCCAAGCGGCAGAATCATGCGTGAAGTTAGTCACTGAACCTCGTCTTCTGTTTGTCGAGCGGATGCATCAGATGGATACATTAGAACGAGAATTAAGGCATATCAAGACTTCTCGAATTTTGAGACAAAATCACAATATTTTCAGGAAGCAAAAGTTGATTAATTCTCTTAAAATTAGTAGCTAAGCTCTGTTTTTGTGTTTTAATGTTTTTTATGCCTGGTTTGCTTATGTATAAACACATTACTATTAAAAACTGTATTTCATATATTTTTAGTTTAATTTCAGCATTCAATTTTACCCCAATTTTCCAAAATGTAAATATTAAGATAGATCTGAATGTTTTAACTTTCCTTGTTAAAGATATGCATTAGATATTAGTAATGCAGGAATAAAAAAAAATTGAAAAAACGTTAGTATTCACTTTCATTTCACCCTGGCTGTGTCGTCAGTGAATAACTCCAGCTGTGTGTATGTATGGTGATTATAGTATGTGGTGTATGTAAAGGTTGAAAAGTTAATGTGAAAGCGAGAAGATTTGTTGCAGGCGCGTCGTCGTCCTCCCCATTTCGGAGCGATCATTTACTTTACAGTGTTCTGTTGCTAATGAAGTAAGTGTAAAGGCGTATTCGATATGTGGGTTATTATTATATTATATGTTATTAGCATGACAATCAAGGCCGTGTGCTATATCTTGTCGAACGCATTCGATAAATATGGTACGAGTCGTGTTGTTTGATTTGTGGTCGAGTAGCTTTGTCTGAACTTGTGGACTTAAATGTGTTCGTTTAGTTTATGTAGATTTATTTGTTTCGGTTGATTTCGATATGTATTTTTTTGTGAATTATTTCATCCGCATTTTTCCGTTGGGCGCAAAAGTGCTGCAGGCGAAACACGTTCACAATATTGTCTTATTCGTGGGTTAGGAGAAGGCTCAAACAAAACACATGGATTAATTCCTGTGCGACGTTTCGTATCTTTATTTTTTGCCCATAATTTCTAGGTATGACGTGAAGGAAAACATTTCACAATAAAAACACACACACACACACGAGAAACAGTTCTCTAATCAAAACGTAATAAGGCTACGTGTGGTCAATTCTCGTGTGTGTGTGTTTTTGTTGTGAAATGTTTTCCTTCACGTCACATCTAGGAATTAAGTGCGAACACAACGACATTAACAATTCAGTGCTTGAAGAAGTATCAATAAAGATACGAAACGTCACACAGGAATTAATCCATGTGTTTTGTTTGAGCCTTCTCCTAACCCACGAATAAGAAAATATTTTTAGAATAATTGGAGAACGAAATTTTTGGACAAAACACTTTCACAATGTCCGTGAGTGTTGCTCCCTATTAAACATATGAGCCTCCGACCCTCTAAATAAAGAATACACGCTCCCACCTATTCATATTATAAATAACAAAATAAAACGAGAGAACAAGCATATCGCCAACCGAGAATTTATCAATGGCATACTAAGCGGTTCGAGGAGTTGGTTCCAATGTGGCATAGTTTCCGCCTACTCATGGAATATAAGCTTGGGAAGATTGTACTCAAGTTTTTTTTGCACACCACACACTTAAGAACCATAATGATATTAAAAAATACAATTCTGCCTTATTATAACACAAAAGAGAACATTTGACACGGACTAAAACAGCACTTGTAACCAGTCACAACCACGAATTGCAAATAAATACCATTACACCCTCTTATTTCGTTTATATTGCCTGGGCGGCGTTTTCATATTTCGCTTGTATTATTTCTTTCTTACGAGTTTTAACTAAGTGGGTATTTATTTTTTGAAATATTGTTTTTCTATTTTAGTTGTTTGAGAAATAAAATTACTATAGACGAAATATATGCCATATTATATTTTGACACAATATTTTTTTTAGTTTTTTATTTTATTTCTATTTTTATGTGTGTAATGTAATCTTGGCTCATAAAATAACTATAATAGCGGACCCCTTTATACTCTAAGCTCGGACCATTCGGTGTTGGTTATAAAATCGACAAAATAAAGATAATGCAACTCCGATAGAACGAGTTTATTGAGAAAACATAGTTCTTCTGATAGGGTGTCTGACGAAAGACGCCTTAAAATATAGATTATAATATCCAATGAGATAATGGTATTTAGCCTCTCAGCCTTAGCTCTGTAAAGTATGTTGATATGGGTCCATTTCTATTTTTGTACAGTTTTACTTATACTAAAGTAACAATTCCAGGTCAAACAGAATAGTCTTAGTCAAAGGTCCTTCGCATACGGCACGTTAGCCGAATGTATGAAGTCCCTGGACGTGTACGTAGAGAGATTTGTACCTCAACTGTTAAAAATGTGGTTGACGGGTGCCAAAGATCCTGCAGAGGAGGTTCGAAATAACGCCATTTTCGGTTTGGGAGAAATGGTGTTGTATGGAAAAGACAGGATATTTAGGTAATACATTATTACAATGCAATCGTTTAAATGATAGGTGATTTCAACCGTATTAGTCTTGAAGTTGTATGTAAGTTCAACATTCATAAAAAATGTGTTTTTGCAAACATAATACTTCCCCGTATCAAGTTTTATATGTAACAAAGCTGCTTTACCCTCTAGGATTAACCTGTATAGTCGAGAAAACGATTGCCTTTATAAAACTGCTAACGGAACTCTAAAACGGTTGTAAGAGTTATGGAGATAAAAAAAAGATTTTAATTTTTAATAGACTTTTATCCCTTAAAACAAATTTGACGTTGTTCATAGTTTTTTTTTAACTAACCGCTTTAAAATAATATTTTCGCTTTTTGGGAAATCTTTTCATAATCCTAATGGAGTTACCAAGTTTAGTTTGAAAATATTTATTTATATACAAAACAATAGGAGAAAGTGTTTTACCATTTGGTGAAAAAGCTATACGCTTTTGAATTTTTTTTTTCGTTTAAAGGGCTGTTGTATCCTCTTAGGACTATCTGGTATAACTGAAAAGAAATGTTTTTATATACAAAAAGATAAAAGAAATATACGTATTTTACCGTTTCTTGAATTAGTGTTTTTTCGTTTTTAGGGAGCTGCCAATGAGAGTCTCAATGACTTCTGTAAGTTTTCAATGTCAAAACATTTACCCAAAGTATTTCTATTTTCAATTTGACTGAAAATTGGTGTGCGCGTTGTTATAATATGAAATTTTTAGCTTATATCCTTAAAAGTATCATATCCCCGCGAGACATTAACAACCTAGACTCCTTTTGGTGCGATTGGAAACGAACCGGTTTGATCATTCTCAAGTTATCGTGGGCGTAAATATACACATCCATACAGACCATACACTTTTGTTTTAAAAACTTGTTTTTAGTATTTTGGGGATTCAACACGTCGGAAAAACCCAACTCGAATTTTTTTGTGATTACAATACTACTCCTACTAGTATATTCATAATACAATATATGAGCTATTATACCTACCTTGAAGTAAAATGGATTTTTTGTTTGCTTTTTTTTTAGTCATTACAGTGAAATTCTGCAAGCTTTATCCCAAGCTGTAGGAAAGGAAAGCCACGCGGGTACCCTGGATAATATTTGCGGTGCATTAGCCAAAATGATCATGATAAATCCTGGAGGAATACCTTTGGAACAGGTAAGGCCATTGTACCAGATTATGAAACGTAAATAAAGAATTTGAGAGCAGCAACTCTAGAGCAGGTTGATGACTTCACGTTGACAGTGTATATATCATATTATATCAAATGTTTGTTAATTTCAATTCATTGTTACTGGAAAAGTTGAATAGTGAAATGGATGATGAAGTTCTTAAGTGGCTAAATAGTATTTTTAGTTATCGTGCGGGATAAATAACATTGTTTGTAAGATAGTTCTTTCATCAGATATTCTTCAGGTCTCCTGTTAATGACTCGCTTCCTAATTTTTTCAGATGACTAAAAATTATTTAAAGAAATTCACGAAACTTTTACTTCATGCATATTTATTTATTTGTTGATCTTTTGTTGCTATACATTTTAGTAGAGACAAAGACAAGTCATATGTAAAAAGTTTATGTAACTTACTGTATTTTTTAGGTGTTTCCGGCATTCCTGCAAAAACTTCCCCTCCGAGATGACTTCCAAGAAAACGAGGCTGTGATAAAATGCTTTGCCACCCTGTACCAGCAGGGTAATCCGGTGCTAAAGCAACATTTGAGTGACGTCATAAAGGCTGCCGTCCATGTATACTATAAGGACCAATTACCAAACGATGGTATGTCACAGCCAAGTATTAGTTCTGATAAGATTACAATAAGCTTTTTAAAAACTGCAATAAAAACAGCTACTTTACAACTTAAGAACAGCTATTAATCCTGCTTTAAAGGAAGATGGTTCAGCAAGGATATAACTAAAAAGTAACGCTCGAGGAGGACATTTAATGATAATTGCAGGTAAATTCAGTGGGGCGAATCTTTTCTATTTCTTAAAGATTGAAAAAAGCTATTTGGCCGGTGATAGGTGGAATCTTAGGATACTAATTATTCTATGGGTCAGTATATAGTGTTTTTAAAAGACGTTCAAGAAGGTGCATATTAATTAAAATCATTTGTACAATAATTTAAATTTCTGTAATATTTATGTTTAAATACCTTATACTGGTATCCCTTATTTTCTCAGATCTTGATAATAACGCATGTATTTTTATATAATCACTAGGCTGAAACGCGGTTTTTTAAATAGCTTATTTTGCTTACTCCAAAGCAATTTTTGTAAATGAGTTAGTGTAAAGGAATACAAAAAGTATTAATTAGAATTTTATAAGTGGCGGTGGACTGAAAATTTAATGCATAAAGTATCATAAAGCCTATACGAAGAAGGTTGTACGGGCGTAAACATTTAAAAAATAATTATATACAGGGTATATCAAAAATGTATTATAATATAAATAATAAACAAAAAACTAATAATCCTTTAAACAACCTCTTTGTCTGAGGGCTGATGAAAACGGCATAAACTTGTTTAAATCGGATTGAAGTATTCTCACTATGCGTTTTGCGCAAAACTTTCGCCAGGAATTTGTGCTCATTGATGATATTGCAATATCTCATCGAGCAGCCATAAGTAACGAATGCCATCAAAATAATAGAATACACTGGACGGATTGGGTGGCACGATCTCCGAATCAGAAAAAATTCCACAGGAATTCATTAATATCCTTGTCTCTAATTTTTAGTTTTTCCTAGTCTATGCATTTGTATCTATCGTTTTATAAAATACATTGCATTCTGTATTTACTTTGTCAATTTTGTTTTGATAATATATTGTAACTCTGATATGTGGCCATGTATACACTGACCGGCAGAAAGTACGCTTCATATGGGAAATTTGTCCTTAATAAATTTTGACAAATTTCGATACATGCTATCGCTTCTGCATCAAGTGGCAAAATGTTGTACAATGCCGTTCGTGTTCGGCGGGAAATTAAAAAAAAATTGAAAATCATGTCTCAAAACACACTTATTTGAAAAAATATCGAAAAACGTTATTAGGAAAAGTTCTTCAGAATGACATTTTATAGCTATGTACGTGTCTTGAAAAAAAATCTGAGAAAAAATAAAAATCAATTTTTGCCATAAAAAAATTTAATTTGGAAAAATACATTTCTGATAAAGAATCTCATTAGTAAAGACAACAGTGATATTTTAAATAATACTTAGTAAAGATTCGCATGTTACTTCTATTTTATTCGGAGGCAATTTGATATCTCTGAATGTGTTCAGCCGCTTAATAAGAGGTCACTGAAATATTTCCAGGACATTATAACTTCGATACGGTTTATTATTAATCAAGAACCACGTATCTACGCAGTTTTAATTTGAAGGTTTTATTAAAACAAAAAAATTATTTGAACTTACAAATTTTTAACTTTTTATTTTCAAACACTCTATAATAAAATTAAAAGAATTATAAACCAAAAAATTTAATATATACTCGAAACTTTGTAATTGTCTATTACTCGACATGTTTACCCTGACGTTCAATACATGTTAATGTTCGGGATTTCATTTCTCTGACACATTTCGCAGTATTTTTGGTGTAATGTTATTAATACAATGTCGTATTTCTTCTTCTAACCGGTCAATATTCTGAAATGGCCGATGTTTATAAACCTTATAAGGTACCCCCATAAAAAGAAATCCAAGGGCATCAAATCTGGGGATCTTGCAGGCCATGGGTTTTCTGAATATCATCCTATCCATTTATGAGACAAGTGTTCGTTAAGCCACGTTTTGACTTCAAGAGTACTATGTAATGACGCTCCGTCTTATTGGAATATAATGTCATTTACTCTTTGAGGCGTTAATCTATGTAAAAAATCAAAAAAACTCGTTATTTAAAAACTCGAAATAATTTAGTGAATTAAGGTTGCCTTTAAAAACTAAGGCTCAACGATATGCGTATATAATATGCCTCACCAAACATTAGTTTTGAAGGAAAATTGACTTTTTGTCTCTATCGTCCAATTTGGGTTCTCATCGGGCCATCATCTACAATTCTGGGAACTGACAGGATCCTTTGATGTAAAAGTTTCCTCATCAGTAAATAAAGTTTTTGTTGGAAAATTTTGGCATTCTTCAATCATGCCTTGGAACCAAAATGAAAAATCTATTTTTTTTCTTGCAAATTAGAACTCATATGGGTTCCCAGTCACTGTGGAATAGATGGGGCGAGAATTAGCTAAGCTCGGAGCCAACACGTCTTCCATAGGACCGGAACCTACACCAGGAATCTCAAGACAGCAAGTCAAGGCGGCCCAAATGACTGGGCCTTTCAGACCATGAGTAGGAAGTGGCATACATATAGCAAATGAAGGCAGACAAAAGAGTTCGTTGTGGGACATGATAAGGCCAAAGCGGTCTGGCTGCTTACTAGAAGTATGCAGATCATTAGCTCCCTAATAGCGGTGCTTACAGGCCACTGCCGTTTGAGAAGACACCTAGTACTGCTAGGCGTAGAGGATGACTCCACCTGTAATGCCTGTGGTGAAGAGGAGGAAACTCCACTGTACGTGTAGGTGCGAAGCTAGGACCAGACTGCGGTAAGACATATTCGGTGCCTCGGTGATTCATAGAGACGTTGTTAAGGACCTTCTTTGGAAGGACATTCTCTTCACCCGCGTCCCCTGGCGAGCCGCCACTGGTAATAAAAATAACAACAAAATTAAAAATGTGTCTGGAGATATTAGTATAGGGTATTTAAAAATGAACATTACTCACATTTAGATATTTATTTTTTTACACGACTTTTAAAAATACGCTGTAAATGAAACATTTTGTATATTAACAAATTTCCATTATAATAATTCGTAGCCAAAGATACCATTTAATATCTGCCAAACAGTTTTTTTTCTTACTTGAAGAAGTGAAAAAATTATGCCCCATTGAATTAGCCCAACTTCGAGTGTTACTTAGATAGATATTGACAAAATTTGAGTTAACTGTGGTTTTTATACTACGTTAATGACTAATTATAGAACGAAAGAAGCTGTGAACCAGTATATATTACTTGGGATATTTTTTTAATTATACAGGATGAAAGAAAAATTATTACTAAGGCTTTGAAGATATGGCTATTTTAATTTTTTTTTGAACGTTGCCCGAATTGTCATTTTGAACTTTAGATAAATTAAATTAATGTATTTTTTTTCGGCTAATTATTCTAAAAAACTTATGAATAATAATTATTGTTTTATTGGGCTTGTAATTTTTTAAATCGAGAAATCAATACTTTTGATTAAATAAAAATTAATAACACCAGTTTTGTAAGTATTGGAAACATTTTGAAAGTATGTTTTGAAAATGGGTTTCTTCCACACAAGCACGACAGCGATGAAATAGGTTTTCACAAAGTGCTTGGAGTATCTAAAGTTTTTTTTTATCTGTTTTGCTGCAACAATTTGACTGTGAAGGTAATTTTCGTCAACAGCTTTCCCACCACTCACTATGGGACAAAGTGGCATTTTGCTTCTCATAAATCTGTAACTTTTATATCTTCAAAAATAAGTTTCTGAATTTTTGCACATCAACTTAAATATATTGGCATATCAAATAATTACCGTCCCAATATATTTTATAACTGCTGAAAAATTGCTCTTATTCAAAATTGTGACAATATGTAAATAAAACATGACATACAGTATTATTAATTATTTTATAATGTACAACTAAAATTAGGTTTTTAGCGCTAAGGTATTAGCTGAAGAATGTGGATTTCCTTGTAATGATAGGAGTATATCAAGTTTTTTGTCTTCAGTTAAAGCGGGTGGTCGGCCTGTTTTAGGTAAATGCCTAACTCTGCCATGTTCTTCAAATTTGTCAAATATCCTGCCAACACTTGACCGCGTAATTGTATTTTCGGGATACTTTTCATTGAACAACACAAACTTCATCCTGGCTCCTTACTTTGTCTCCACAACCCAACAATATCAAAAATCACCAAATTCAAAAATGTCAAAGTTCCAAATTACTAACACTTGCTTATAATTCATTGATCAAACTGAAAGACTAACTGAATTTATTATTTTGTATGTATATGTATTTACCAAATAAACAATAAAATGAATTTCAAGCATTTGAGTACCTTTTTACCTGCATTTAGGAATGTAAAAATATAACATATGGGGCAATAATAAATACTACTGTCGTTTTTAATCAATCCTTTTAAGAACTCATTGAAATTTTCCCAAGTCACTGGTCTAATAATTGATGGTAACCAAGATCGTTCCATATTACACCATAAGGATCTATTTTGATAGTTAATTTTAATTAAAAGCTTATGTGGATACGTTTTACTGTAACGAAATGAGCAGACCTTTAATTTGTTGCTAGTATCTGATTCAGTTTTAAATCTTCTCATGGAGCTCCCACATGACCTATGTTGCCGCTTAAAAAAACGTTGGGGTGCCTACAAATTCAGGGTTTTTTTATTCGTCTGTTAATAAGAGGTTGACAGTGTTATTGTGTTTGACAGAATTATTCCGGTATACTCTTAAATTCTGCAATAATATTTGAATTAGTCAGAAAAATAATAGAAATGTTTAATGTTTAAAACAAACATTTTTCAAACTTTACCAAAATATGAAAGGGAATTTCTTGGTAAAGTGTTAGGGAAATAGGGAGAGGTCAGGAATATCATTTTGCCAAATTTCTGGGAATATAGATTTCCATTTCAACCTATATAGAAGTATTTTTTAATTATAACAAAACTGATTTTTTTTACAGATACGAAACACATCCTAGTAGAATTTATAAAGACTTTACATAGGGATTTCGCACAAGACTTCGCCGACTCGGTAAGTTCCCTGGGACCAGACGCGACGAAATCGATACAGAAGTTGTTGTCATTTTAGTCGATATTGCATTAAATATGACCAGAGTTATTTATTGCGCGTCAAGGAGCTGGTTACATTTTGCAAGTAATGTTGCGGCTGAGGTGAAACCGCGTGATGGATTCTACGTGGTCCTTCAAGAACTTATGGTTCTTGGTTTTAGACCGTAATAGATTGGAATTGCTTTTGCGACGTTTCGCCCTCGGTCGCTGTATGCATCTTCACGGATCTTTTGGTATTCCACCAGATAGGTACAGTTCAATGTCTTGAAGTTGGGAGGGACATATCTCTGAAGATGTCTGGTGAAATCGAAGGCCAAATGTCGGAAAGTCATTAAGTACGGTCTAACTTCAATAACTATTAATTTTTTAATGGTCTGGACCCGTGAAAGCTTCTGTTTAATGTGGCTACGTTTATAATGACAAATAAATTATTTAAATGCGGTTCTCAGTGTGACGTAAATGAATGAAATTGCCTTTTAATGTTTGTAAACGTAGTTCTTGAACAAACAGAATATACTATTTATTCTTATTAATGTTTATGTATTCAATTGCTGTTATTTAGTTGCATGTTAATTTTGTATTCGCAGGTACTATTGCCTCAAAACGAAAGAGAGAAATCAACATTTCCACAAAAACTTTTTTTTTATTTAGGTCAACGCGTTTTTGCACATCAGTTTAAAGCTTTACACATCTTTTTAAAACAATATATAGAAGTTGAAGAAAAGTAATCCCCTCACACTTTACTTAGATGTAACTTTCATTTTAATCTTGTTCTGTCCAATTTTCACACGCAGTTTAAAACTTGACACATATTTTTAAAATAAACGCAGAAAATTATATCCCTCAATTAATCAGATAAATATTTCCTAATATTTTGGTTCGTTATATTTTCCCCAAAACATAAGCAAACTTAATTTTCTTTTTTCATCTTGTTCTAATAATTTTGCACAATCAATTTAGAGTTTTATATGTCTTTTTTTTTGCGGAAATAAGAGAAAGCACCATTTTAATATTTTCTCTAGCGAATATATTTTTATTTATAATAAACCCATTGATTAAAATTCTGCATAATAAACCATATGTTCACCAAAAATACAAAACTTACCAATTTTTAATCACACTCCACACAGATACACACGGGTCTCGAAAAATTTCTTAAAAACTATAAATACCTAAGCCTATTTAATAAAAACTTGGATAAAATCGTTTGAATCAATTCTAGTTTTTGTAAATTAAATCGACCCTTCGATTTTTCTTTAATGCAAATTTGTCTATCACTCTCTTATTAAAGTTTGGTATGTCATTACTCGCTATTAAGCTTTTTTTCAATGGGCATAATGGACAATGCGACTAACCGATCTTCAGTCATAACGTTTCTGAAAAATGTCAATTTGAGTCCATGACATATCCCACATAAGAAGCACACATGGAAAACAAAAAAAGCATTTCTTCTATTACACCCGCATATCCAGCTATTTCTTGAATATATTTCACGATTAAACTGACTTTCATATGATTTACCTCGGCTAGAACCTTGTTTTTCTATGACGATATCCGGTAGAGGTCGTCCTTCCCGATTCAACTTGATTTTTTTCTTCATAGGAATATTGGAAAAAACCTTTCCACATTTATTAAACTTCAAATAACATCCATATTGTACCTTTTAAAAAGTTATAAAACTTACGCAATACAAATTAAGACAACGTTTTTACCGCATTTAAAATTCCCGAAATCACAATCATGCAATTAAATACAACTGTACAGTTTTGTAACCCATCGTTCCGTTAGGTTTGCCTTCATTAAAATTGTAGCTTGGCATTTGATATAAAGCTTGTCGTTTATTGGTCGCTTCACGTTTACAACGCAAAACACATGTGTTTGCTGTGAGCTGCTATAACGTCACTTCGTAGCGCGGCGACCATTGCTAGACACTCGGATACTATATTATGCAGTGTTACAAAATTACTAATATATATTCTGGGTGTACTATGTAGCCTCTTTGTCGGATTGAAAGAACCTATGCAGATACAATTTAATCCTGGATGAAGTGTGAATGAAAAACTGCTTTCCGTAACTCAACCAAACTTATAATATACAATAATTTTAAATTTCTAACACCATTCTCAAAAAGATAAGAGAAGAAAATATTTGTCTACATTTTTAAAAGTATTTGTTAGAAGTTTGGGAGAAATAGGTATATTGTTTCTGGGTGCTTGTAGAGCAGACATTCTACCGGAAACGTTCGTAAAAAAGGAAGTGTTGTTCTTTTTGGTTTTTTTTTTGTATAAACATGGTGGTGGCATAATAAATATGTGCAATTAACTTTGTTAAAAACGTGTGAGATACTTCTAGTGGTTGCTAATAAGCATACCAAATTTCAAGTATTTGCAACTAATAGAACGGCTAAAAACTGCAATTCTAAATTTGAAAATTGAATCGGCTTGTGCAAACTATGATTTTTTATTCTCTTAAAAAGGAAAACCAAATAATTACCAAAGCTTATTTAAAAAAAATCAAAATAATTAAAATAATATTTTGAATAAAAATGATTACTATTAGTTGTATAAAATTACATTTATATAATAAAATAGAATGAATTATAATACTTTTTTTGTTTAAACATAATCTTTTGTAATTATGTGATTTTCCTTTTGAGCATAATTGCCACATTTAATTATAAGAATAAATATTTGAAACAAAAAAAGTTTTATTGTTTTTAAATTAAATAGATGGTTTTTAATAATAATTTTTTAGTGCAATTTAAAAGGGAATTAAAAAAATTATATTAAAAAAATAATACATTCAATTTCATTCAAAAACTACAGATAAGATTACTCAGATAAAAGTAAAATTATAGAGAAAATTCTAAAATTCTGTATGCCATGCGGTTTTTGTTGTTTTGCAAGTTATGGATTACAACGCAGTTTTTAACACATTTGAAAACGAAAAAATTGTCAAGAACGCGATTTTTTTTGCTGAAGTCAAAAAACATGGCTTCCTCCTCTTTTTATACAAAACGCCGAGGAGAAGGGCAGTGTTGTAACTTCTTTCAAAAATATTTGCGGGATTTTGCGGGGTTTATAGAAAAAATTGAAAAAGATAAAGCCAATTTTAGTCAATGAAGTTTGTGAAAAAAGAACAAGAACAAATATGAGCACTATTACTCATTGAATTATTTTGTTATTATATAGGTAGAATTCGTTATTATAGTTGGGATATTGTTAAAAAACGAATGGTAAAGTGAGTATTTATGTATTAGATATTCGGAATGCAATTTTGTTGTTGATTTCTCTCAGCCAATGGTGCTAAGTCGGCCGTCAAAATGTAATAAGATTATTAATTTTCAAGTGCCATTTTTGATTTCGATTGAACAATTTTGGTAAGTTTTAAACATAGAGTATGACTAGGGGCACGCTAAATTATCCACTGGAAAGCAGTGAGTGTATCCGGAGCGTTACGCATTACGTCATTCAAAACATTGGGTAAAAACAAAGTTCGTTTACTTTCTGGTGGGAGCTACGTGGCTCCTAGGTAGAGCGTTTACCTTGTACTGCGTAGGCCAACCGTATGTTTTAAATATATGATTGTGTTTTTTTTGGTTAGCTTTTTTTAGTTTTATAAAAAGACGTAATGTGTGACGTCGCGTGCACCAAGTGTTTTAAACTGGGTACACTTTAACGTGCTCCTAGTCACTGCCTTAAATATAACCTTTGATAATAAGGAAAAGTAATAAAATCAATTTGAGGAACGATAATTAAAAGAAAAAAAATATGTAACGTTCATACTTCAGACATTTTTGCTGACATACTGATGTTTTTATTGATTGTTCTATCGACTTAAAAACTTATAAAGGCACTCAGTACGTTCTTACAAGGCAAATTGTTAAAAAAGTTTAATAACTGTATGCTTGATTTCTATAGTACTCTGTTCATTGATTGAATCAGGTGCCAACTTGTCTTAAAATTTCTTTTGTTTCAATTATGTTTTGCTAACGCCATTAAGAAAAAGTTAAATGCATTTTCTTCTTCAATTGGGTTAGAGCTGTATTTTGTTTTTTATACCATAGTTATATCAGTGTATAAATATGCCAAAAACACGTGATTGGCAATTGACTGTTCAAAAACACCGATAAAACTCAGGTATAAGGAAAACTAGCCGCCTTTTCACAAAAGTATCCTAACCTTTGGCTAGTCAAATATTGGAGGGCTACTTGAACCGATTTTTAGCTCTGAAATCAAAAAGATATTTTGACATGCTATGTTTTGACAAGAAGCATTAGCGGTTTTTTTGTGAAATTCGAGACAGTTAATGACTCGTGCAGGGTGTTTTAAATGACGTCAGAATATTTAAGGTGGTTATTCCTTGGCTAACTTTTAAGACAAACATTTTTATATACACATGTATATGTAGAAAACGGCTAAGTTTTTAAGATACAGGATTCTAAACCTAATAAGTAAGTTATGTAAGTGTGCACACCCCTAATTAAGATATTTGTTTAATAGTTGCAAAAATGTCTTTGGACAGGTACTATTGCCGCGTACCAAGTTAAGAACGTCATCTGCACTCGAAATATGAATAAAAAAGTATTTTTTAAATTTTAGCACCCTTTATCTTGAAAATCTAAGCTGTTATAGACATATCTTTATATACACTTTTGGACTTAAAATTAGCCAAGGAACTATCTTCTTAAATATTCTGCAGCCTTTGAGACACCCTGTTGCTATGTGGTGAAATAGAAATAAGTAAATCTCAATATTCTTTTTTAAGTACAATAAAATATACGATTGTTTTAAAAATTAGAAATGCATTTGGCTATTTCTTTTTGTACAGTAACTATAGACAGAGTTTTGATGTGATCCTTATAATAATAAAATAATTATTATTGTAATGCAACGTATATGTTTGAGGTGTTATGTCCAAACTCAGTGTTTTTAAACCGATATTTATTTAGTCGAAGTAAACCTAAGTTTTTTTATGAGATGATTAATACTTTTATAAGCAGAATATATAGGTTATGTTATGTTTATTGTTTTTATATTTAAATTGTCAATCTCGTGTTAGATAAATATAATAAAGCTTATAATTTTGAGATTATATACGTGTTTTATTTTGTTTCTTTTTTATTTCTTATTGTTTATTTCATATTATTACATGTAGTCCAGGAAGCGGAGTATTTTTTAGGCCGTACTTTAGAAATTTTTTAAATTTAGTTCTTTGACAGATGTTTTGAATTAGCTAAAGTGTGCATTGCTAGACCCTCCACCAGTGGCGTAACAAGAAAATCAGCGAGGCTCCCCTTTTCCCAAATAAAAGTAATAATTTAAATAAGTCAGTCATTCATATTTTTTTTTATAAATTGTCAACAATTACAACTCCCTGTATCTTTTTGATAAATGTTTCTGACAAACTTTATAAATATTTGACACCCTGTGAAAAAATCAAAGCACCCATTCGTTTTTAACTTTCTAGTCTAGCATTACTTTCATTTGAAAAATGAAACAAAACTGATTTTACTAATAACTATATAAAACATCAATTTTTAAACAACAAAATATTTTTATATTTAAGAACAAACAAAACGGGTATTTATTATATCATTAATATCTATTACGTTTTTTAATAACGTATAATAAAATTATCTTTTTCTTGCCTTTGTATTTGCAAACACGTCAGTCAAATCCATTTCTGAAGCAGTTTTTGACTCAACTAAAAGTAAAGCTAGACTCATCATTCTACTTTGCCCCATTTGTGATTTGAGGTAGTTTATTATTTTATTTAATTTCCTAAATGAGCCCCTAATGTAATGTTATGTAAAAAAGAATAAAAAAGCCATATTGGCCTAAATAAAATCACTTCCAAGTATCCCACATTTCTCAGTTATTAATTTAAAAATAATTCTCTAATTGATATATAAATTATTCTTTAAAAGAGTTAAAATATGTTGATATTTAGTTAATAAATAAGGCGCTCTTCTTTTGGAATATTTATTATAAAAATCTGTTCATTTTTGGAAAACTTGACTACAGAAAATCCAAATATTTGACCAGTAACTTAATGAATAACATAGAAAAAACATTTACTCGAATTAATCCTTCGGCATTATTTAAACTATGATCACTAGCTATTTCGCCAGAATATTTTTTAATTTATCGGTTGACGTTTTGCCTTAAAATTTTGGTGAATTTTCCATTTCGTCGCTCCACTTTTCTCAAAAGAGTTCCCTAATTGTTTTACGTTATTTTTTCCTCGATCTAAAATTTTTACAGACTCGTTAAGATCAATATGTTTTGACGAGAAGTTAATTTCACATAAAATTCTAAACGTCAGGACCGTTACAAAAATAGATCCAAAATGGACATTTTCATTTTAAGAGCTAAAGCTTCATTACTTCCATTATTGCTAGTCGACTATAAATAAATTTTTGATAGTGATTTTAGAATATCAAAGAAACGTAATCTAAGTGTTGTAAATAATCAAATTTTTTAAGACCATCGAGTGCGATTTAATTTTTTTTATGATTGAGAAGTAAATGATCAACGTCAATATATTTTTGACATTTCACTACATCCGCTGACAGCATCATTTATGAGCAAGTTAAAATTATGTCTAACGTAGTGAACGTATTCCGTATTCAGCTGAATATTTTAAATTTTCTTCTAGCCCATTATAGGCACCGTTCATGACAGAGCCATCACATCCTTGCCTTTTTATTGGATTATTGTGGATGTCTAATGTAGATAACACCTCATTAGTCATACATAAGGCTGACTAATCATTTAGCTGATAAAAACCCAAAAAATTTCTTTTATTTCAAAGTTTATCGGAATGTGTTTGTCATTCCACGTAACATTGACAGTTCTAATTATAACACTGTTTTTTTAGTTAGATCTCGTGCAGCGTCTAGAAAAAAAATAATTTTTGGGTTTAGATATTTAATTGATCCTGAAGGCACTGCCAACATTTGGTTCAAGATATTATCACAGTTGGATCGAAATTTAATGAATTAAATATGATGTGACTCGGAATAAAACAAATAATTAACTGAATAGAAATATAGTTTATTAAATGTTTTAAAATAATTATTACATCTTTATTTGATCAGACAAAGGTGTCTCAACTGGGTCGGGGCTCCTGGGCTTTGCCTCGACCTGTCATATGATAGTTACGCCACTGCCCTTCACAAGTTCATACAAAATTGCGAAATTTGCCAATATCTACCAAAATATGGTAATTAGAGCTATTATGTAAATATAAAAAATGAAGATCAGGATCAGATACTGTACGAAAATGGCTCTGATGATTTTTTTCCTAAATCTGATAGTTTCTGAAGTAAATATCCTGTCAAGTTGAAAATCCGAAAATTGTGAACGCGTCCGGGGATAAAATTAAAATTTGTTATAATGCCACCAAAAATTGCTTTTAACAGAGTTAAAAAAGGAGGTTCTGTTTTCGACCTGTATGTATGTTCGGTGATTTTCTGTGCAGCTATATGAAAAGGATTTGATTGGGGTTTTCACCATGTTGTAAAACATCATTTCAGGGTGGTTTCAGCACTTAAAACAGCTCGTTAAGATGTAAGGGTACATTACAACAGCATTAAATATTTGTATGGAAAGTGCTCTTAACGGTAATTGAACACGGCTTAATAAGTAAATAAGAGGTGGTAGAAGCGAGTTTTCGCATTTTTCTTTATAAAACTGAAATAGAAAAGTGGAAAATATGAATATTTTAAGCGTTGTTGATAAAGTTAAGAAATAGAGCAGAATGAAATATCTGTTTGTTCATAAAATTTTAAAATAAAGTAAAAAATCAAATGTCAAGCAAAAAAAAATTAAAATAAATTGAAGAAGTAAAGGCGACTTTTAAAAAGCACAGGAAAGTAAACAATCAACATTTTAAACCATCATGAAACTTAACTTCTCAAGTTTAAAATTTCCTAAAAACTATTCATTTAATTTCATTGCCTTAGCTGTTGGAAATATCCTGTTTTTCATTGCATTGTGCAGTTTCAATATTTTCTGACGGTGTAGAACAGATTTTAATTTTGCAGGTTTCCCTATGAAAATAATATAGTGGATTAAGATTTGGCGATCGTGTGACGGGTCAACATGTTCCAATCTACCTTCTAGGGAAATGTCTATTTAAAAAATCTCGTTTAATATAAACATTATATCCTGGACATCTATCTGAAACCATTTAATATTTCTTAAATCACCTAACTGTAATTATTCATTTATTAAGCATTCTGGGTCATGTTCTAATGAATTTAGATATCTTGCTTTGTTGAGATTATCTTCGAGAAAAATTGGGCCTGTAACTCGATCGTTAGCCAGTCCGCACCCCAAATTAATTTTCATTAAAAAAATCAGAAAATTTGAAACATTTTAAGCGCTGTTGATAAAGTTAACAAAATAGTGATGAAATGAAATGAGAATGAAATATCTATTCGTTTATAAAATTTCAAAATAAAGTAAAAAAATAAATAAAAGTGAAGCAAAAAAATATAAAATAGAAAAAACTAAAAATAATGGAAATTAAAGAAATTGAAAGGCGATGTCCAACAAGCACAGAAAAGTAAAAATCAACATTTTAAACCACCTTGAAACTTGACTTCTCAAGTCGGCGTCAAACTAATAAACGGTAGTTACTAGATATTTCTTGAGGTGTTAAATCGTATTATGACATTTAAAGAGTTTAAATTCTAAAAGAAAGTAATACCAAATACAAGGCTTTTCATGGTACCCAGTTATGAAGTCTTAGTAATATGACTTCAAAAGTCAAATTTTAAAATTAATTTGAAAATTTATTTTTTTACTTTTCTGTGCATTTTTAAAGTGAGTTTTAGTTTTTCAATTTTTTTATGTTTGAAAATGAATTTGAAAGTGGAAATCCGTAGCTATAATATGTAATAATAAGTTTTAACTTGCAAATGGGGTGTGTACAGCAGAGCTCATTGCAGCAGCTGCTGAAGCGTTCTCCGCCTGATCCATCTCCATTCAGTTTAGAAGTTGATATGTTTCCTCTACTTTAATTTTATATACAGGTTGGCAACTATTTAACTGACCACTATTGGTATCTTTTAAACGGTAAGTGTTATGAAATTGATTTACTCAGAAAACGAGCTTTTTTTGCAGGTCATTAAGAAACCGTTTACCAAGTTACGGAAACTATCCACTCTAGAGAAGTTCGTTTAATACAAAAATGCCTAAAATTTTCCTGTTGTACAAGGTGGTGCACTTAGATTGTTAATACAATATTTTGGCTTCTGGGCACTATCATTAACTTATTTTTTTAAATACGGATCTATATTTTTTATTGCATTTTTTTTAAAACTTGTCTAGAAAATATTATTTATTTCTTACCCACACGTGCATTCTCTGTCTGTTACAAGAATGGCGTGATATTTTATTTTACAGATCTGTATTGCATTTAATCGACCCCTACATAAGTCGACCATATGGCAGACTCTGCAGGCTTATGTATGAAAAAAAACAGCAAATCTAACGAAAAAAATATTTTTTATTAATATGTTAAAGGGCGTTATAAAAACAAAAAATGTATAAAAAAAACAACTGAAAGTACCCTAAGATAAAGGTAACGCCTTTATTAAACTAATTAAACTATTCAAAAAATTTCACTGCATTAGCTGTTGAGAATATTCTCTTGTTTCTCATTGCAACGTGCAGTTCGTCCTCCCATTTGTTTAGTAGTCTTTCTCACAATCAGGTGTAACTATTTGAAAAGCATCCACTATCCTTTGCCTTAGTTCTTCAATATTTTCTGGTTATCTTCGAGGTTTCCCTATAAAAATATGTTCCCATCTTCATTCTGGGGAAACTTCTATTTAAAAAATCTTGGTTATCTCTGAAACCATTTAATATTTCTTAAATCAGCTGACATTAATTATTCATTCATTAAGTCTTCTAGGTCATGTTCATTCAGCATTTAGATATCTTGGGCTGTTGAGGTTATCTTCAATAAAAATTGGGCCTATAACTCGATGGTTAGCCAGTCCACAAATTAATTTTGAAACGCATCCGAGGCCTAACTTGCAACAAATGGGGATTTCCGCTGGCTCAGTAATATTAATTTTTCGGATTAAATATGCCACATTTTGTAATTATAGTTTCATCAGTCCATTAAATAGAGTTACTCTGGATCATTAGCACTTTCAATTTGGCAACAGGCACGTAACGAGATATGCAGTTCGGGGGGGTCCTAACCAGAAATTCAGTTGGGGGGAGGGGGTTTAAATGGTCAGTCCTCAGGGAAATTAGGAAGAAGTATGCCTATACCAAAATATTTTTAGAGTTTCGGGTTACGTGCTGAATTTGAAACCACTCAGAAAATGCTAATCTTCTTTATAAATCTCATTCGTGTAACTGCTGCACAGGCTGAAGTTCATAATAGTGAAATTTATTTTTCTTTAACATTTTTTTACACCTGAAAATGTAATTACACATTCTCTGGCTTTAATAATAAGGTTGAATTTTCCGTATTAATATATATTGGAGCTAAAAGATTTAACTCATTTAAGTTGGGCTTAAGTTGATATTCTTCTTTTAAAAACGCTACCTTCTTCTAACACCATCCTGCAAATTCGCTGATACATTCTTGTTGAAGGTTGAACCCTTTCTGGGTAAAGATTTTCATAGATGCTCGCCGCAAGGGAAGGATTTTGAAAATTTCGAACGTAAGCACTGTATATATCTTGTTTTGTTCTACTGAATACTGAATTATACTTTAAATAAAAATTATGTTATACGCTTATCGACTTGGTATTTGTCAGATTCGTTGATTTTTGACGTGGCAGATGTCTACTTCGTTTTTCAGAAATTACTCTTTTGTTATTTTATTAGTGGATCCATAGCGAAAAATCATTAAAACTGTATTTTTTAAATCATTAAACCCAATAAAAATATTTATTGTAATAGATCTTTTCATAATACCCACGTGATAGACAGTGTGTGTGTGTGTGTCTGTAAGAAACAAACAATATTTTTGGGCAAGTGTAATACACCACTGCATTTGGGAGTTTACAATCTTCAAAAAAATAGAATAAAAATCCCTATTTAAAAAAAATAAATAGGTTATGGTGTCTTGAAGACGAAACGTTGTATTAAAAATCTACGCATACAATCTTAGCATATAGAGGAGGAAACATTAAGAAACTTTCGTATTTAATGAATTTTTGCAAAATTAATAGTTTTTAAGTTATTTAAGAAAGTAATTCGTTTTTCACATTTTGCTCAATAACTCGAAAACAAAAAGCAATTTGGCAACTCAGTGAACTAACTAAGATTGTAACTCTTATTGTTTAAAAGGTATAGAAGATATATATTGACAAAGTGGATAAATAATTGTTTATAAAAAGACGAGCAAATCTGTAAAACCATAAAAATATTTCTAAAGGGGTTAGGTGGCTAGGGCTGTGTGAGCTGTGGAGATCACTGGTAGAATATGACTTCCGATCGATTTCCTTGAAAAGGAAATTTAGGAAAAAATCATAAATACTGTTTTTGTTAGGATATCCTGGCCTTTATTTTTATATTTTCTCAATCTACAGTATTTTAGCAGATATTCTGAAAAAAATCGGTAAACTCGCTCTCATCCACAACTTCCCTAATACGTTATTCCACCACGTACATATAACACAGTTCTATACATGCATATAATTATTTGATAATAACTCTAAACAAATCCTATAACCTGTAATTTATTAAATTTTTACTTCCCTCGTAAAAGGGAAGTATTGTAATCGTGAAAAAATCACTCTCCGAGATTTTTTCAGATCTTCACGTTTCAGGGTCCCTAGATCACGAAAAACATGTTATCTCAATTCCGTGGTAGTATTTTGATAAAAAATTAAGGGCGATATGGGGATGACCTGGTAACATGTTGGTAAAAATCCAATGTGACGAAACAAAAAGGTGTTAAAAAAAATTATTATTAAAAAACTACTCATCCAATTTATCTCAAATTTTGGAAAAACATCAGTATAATGTTGAAATCAAGTGGTAAAATTTTGGTACGAATCTAAAATGGCGGCATAATAAAATATTTAAAAATTCAACCTGAAAAAACTGCTTAATGGTTTGATTTCAAATTGTGTGTCATAACTAATTGTGGTATAGGGATCAACTAGTAAAATTCTGGTACTAATTAAAGGTGGCCGAATAAAATATCTGCCAAATAAAAAGTCTGTAATCGTGAAAAAATCACCTTCTCAGATTTTACACGTCTTTACATTTTGGCGCCCCTAGATGCCAAAAAAACATGTTTTATCAATTCCGTCGGCCCGTCTGTCGTTATGTCTGTCTGTTAGTTCGCGGCATAGCTTAAAGACTACTAACCCGATTGAATTAAAATTTTTATCAAAAATTAAGGGTCATATGGGTATGACCTGGAAATATTTTGGAAAAAATCGAAAATGGCGAAACAAAATGGTGGCGTAGTGAAATGTTAAAAAAAATATTATGAAAAAACTGTTTATCCAATTTATTTCAAATTTCGCATAAACATGAAGTATTATGTTGGAATCAACTGGTAAAATTTTGGTACGCAATCCAAGATGACGAAACAAAATGGCGGTATATTAAAGTATTTAAAAATTTAGCCTGAAATGGATTGATTTCAAAACTGTGTTAGGTACTAATTTAAGATAAGGAAACAAAATTGTGGCCAAATAAAATTTTTGTAATCGTGAAGAAAATCACCCTCTCACGATTTACATATCTTCACGTTTTAGCGTCCCTAGATGCCAAAAAACATGTTTTACCAATTCCGTCGGTCCGTCTGTCGGTCTGTGTGTCAATTCGCGACATAGCTTAAATATTACTTACCCGATTGGCTTTAAATTTTAATAAAAAATTAAGGGTCATATGGGGATGGCCTGATAATATTTTCGTAAAAATCCAATATGGTGGAACAATGTTAAAGAATGTTTGTTAGAGTGGTGTATTATTTGTGTTTAAGATCCAGTGAAAAAAAACAAGTATTATTTTAAATTGTCACATTTCGCAACTTAATTGTTGTATCCTCAGGACACATATGTAGATTCTATACCCAACATGAAACCATCAATCTTTACATATTCCGTTTGTCCGCGAATATTTCCCTGATAAGTTTCTAAATGGTTTTCGTTAATGATCCTCTTGTTTTTATGTTAGAGTGTTGCATCCTCAGGATACATATATAAATTTTATATCCTGCATGAAATACATCTTTTCAGTCTTACTACGTTGGACTGCAGATATTTCCCAGATATTAAGTTTCTAAATGGTTTTCGTTAAGTTTGTTTTTATGTTAGAGTGGTGCATTATTTGGGGTTAGGATCCAGGCAAAAAAATATCTTTTTTTAAAATTTTTAACGTTTCGTTACTCTATTGTTGCATCCTCAGGATATATTGTATATCCTTCATGAAACCCATATTATCAGTCTTTACCTACTCCGTTGGTTCGCAGATATTTCCCAGATATTAAACTTCTAAATGGTTTTCGTTAATGATCTTCTTTTTGTTATGTTAGGGTGGTGTATTATTTGGGGGTTAGGAAATATCTTCGGACCAATGAAGTAGGTGAAGACTAATATGGGTTTCATGCAGAATATAAAATCTATGTGTCCTGAGGATGCAACAGTAAATTGGCGAAACGTCGGCAATTTAAAAAGGGTCCTTTGTTTTTTTACTGGATCCTAAATCCAAAAAATACACCACTCTAACATAACAACAAGAGAATCTTTAATGAAAACCATTCAGAAACTTAATATCTGGGATATCTGCGGACCAACGGAGTAAGTAAAGGCTGATAATATGAGTTTGACTGCTGACATGTTGGCTGAAGCTCTCTAATATTCAATATTCTCATATTAGTGCTACATGATTTCGTGACTGTAAATAATCTTTTATCGGAATTTGGGTGGAATACTAACAATAGAATTGATTTGGAATATGTTTAGGAATTTCTTTTTTCTTTTTTCATACTGCTATTTATTGTACAAAACTGTGTTATATTGTACAATTGTAGATTGCAATTTTGACTTGATTCTGGAATATTGGTAGGTTTATCGATATATATAAATTATGTTTTTTTAGAGATTGCTTATTTTTTTTATAATTTTGCTCTTTTACATCCATCTGCGTGGAGTAAGATATATTTTTTGTTCGTAAAAGAAAGACTGACATATTTATTATATTAGTGTTTTAGGTGTACATGACTAATGAATACGATTGATTTTTATACAGAATTGCATTCTTTCGCTAACATTGAAACCTTAAATATTTGTCCGACTGAGTTGCGCTTCACTGAAAGTGATTTAAAAAATATTGTACGCATATTAACATAAGAAGCGCTAGAAAAAACTTCGAAGAATTTGTATTGTTTGTTGAGAGTTTAGACTGCACTTTGGATGTCATAATTTTGAGTGAAACTTGGCTGGTTAACTGTTTGGACATATTTAACTTTTTATTCAAACGGGAATTTCAACCAAAATGATGGTGTACTAGTTTTGGTCAGGAAGGTTATACATGTTGACGGTTTTGAGAATATAAGGTATAACGATGTGACTTTTTTAATTTTAAACTTCAAATATAATGAAATTAATTATCAAATTTTTGCGCTGTATAGACCACCATCATCCGATGTTACTAACTTTCTTACTGACCTTTACGAAATACTATTAAATCAAAACAACAATGCAGGGTGTATTTTTGGTGGAGACGGTAATATAAATTTAATGCGTCAGAATGGAGCTGTAAATGATTATGAAAATACTCTGACTAAGAACGGGTTTTTGAGTTATATAAATAAACCAACTAGGATAACAACAGAATGCGAATCTTGTATCGATCATTTTTTTCTTTACTACCCCCTGAAAATAACTGATACATTTCGATTTATTCCTTATATTATTACATCTGATATAACAGATCATCTTCCTATTGTTTTAAAAATACAATCACTTATTAACATTAATAAAAATTATAAAAACGAAGAAAGATACTACATGCATCTCAACTATAATAATAAATTAAACTACGCCATTAAATCTTCATATGAAAAAATCACAATAACTGCAAGGACAAAAAAACTAAAGCCTTGGATAACTTCTGGCCTAGTAAAATCTATTAGACATAGTGACATATAAAAAAACAAATTCTAAAAAATAAAAATAATGCAACACTTATAAGTGAATACAAAAATTATAGAAATACTCTAAATAAACTAATAAAAGAAACTAAAGCAAACTACTTTAAAAATAAATTTGGAGAAACCAAGCAAAATCCCAAAAAAATGTGGCAAATAATAAATGAAGAACTACAGTATAAAAATACTACCGAAAATAACCAAAATCTCTCGCTAAAATATGATAACAATGTTTTACAACAAAATAAGAAAATAGTTGCAGACATATTTAATAAATACTTCATAAATATTGGTAAAACAATGGCAGACAATCTCCCTTCTGAAAAAAAAAATTATAACAGCCAAATAAATTATCCGAGTATATTTTTAATGCCAGTATCTGAGGAGGAGGTAAAAAAAATTATAAACGGATCAAAAAATAACTCTGCACCTGGATTGGACGGAATTACTAGTAAAATACTGAAGGAAATACGAAATTTTATTGCTAAGCCTCTAACATATATTTTTAACTGTTCCATTTCGACGGGTATAATTCCTTGTGAATTGAAGAAGTATTTTGTCATGTCTATTCATAAAGGTAAAGAGACCGGGCAATTACTGGCCGATATCTCTAATTAATAATATTGCAAAAGTATTGGCAGTTTGTATAAGGGACAGAATTATAAGCCACATAGAAAGACATAACATTCTTTCTCCGAGTCAATTTAGATTTCGTCATGGAAAATCAACGGAAGACGCACTTTATGAGGTATTTATAATGCTACTAACAGAAGTAAAAACACCTTGCGATCTTCTTGGATTTGGCCAAAGCCTTCGATACCGTACTGCGTGATATTCTTCTAAACAAGCTAAGTAACTACGGAATAAGAGGATTATGCCATAACTTAATAAGCAGTTATCTTGAAGATCGGAAACAATGTGTAAAAGTACAAAATGATTACAGTAGTTTCGAAATAGTACAGTGTGGTGTTCCGCAAGGAACCGTAATTGAACCATTCCTATTTTCCTTATATATTAGTGACCTCTTTTGCCTCACTACATCCAGCAAACTGGTCTCGTATGCAGATGATACTGTTCTTCTTGTGCAGGGGGATACCTGGAATGCTACAGTGGAGCACACCATATCTGAATTTGCAAAGGTACGTCAATGGTTGGGTGAAAACCGATTGACAATTAACATGGAAAAAACAAAATTTATGTGTTTCAGTATCCTTGACTCTCACCAATTTGATGCTAATCAGATAAAAATGCATACGCTCCAGTGTTTATCAAATGAGACACCATGCCACTGCACTGATTTTCTGAATAAAACTGAATGTATCAGATATCTCGGCGTTGTAATTGATCAGAATATTAAGTGGAATAAACATATAGAAAGTACAATCAATATCCTCAAATTATTATATATCACACTAGCTGAATCAGTCATTAGATACGGTCTGTCAATATGGGGAAGGGCATTTAATACAACACTAAATATCTTAAATGTAACTCAAAGAAATCTCCTTAAAGTAACTTACAAAAAAAATTTTTACTTCAAATAAGTCTTATTTAAATTCTATAATTTTTAAAATTATTCTATCGCTTATGTTAGTCTGAAATTATATGATTTTAGGTTAGGCACATAGTTGGTTTGTAAGCAGTATCATTTATGTAGTATAGGTTATAATTTAAGAATTTAGCAATAGGTAATTACAATAAAATTTTATTTCTTTTGTACACACACAAATGATACATCTAGCTGTGCAATAATCTTTCAAGTAATATTGTAAACATTTTTTACGTAATATATTTGATTTGATTTGATGAGTTTCAATTTAACGTAAAAAATTCTTGTTCAATTGATTTTAAATTTTGCAGAAAAATTAAATGTGAATATCGGATACTTATTGAATTATTTTAAATTATACCCAAAAGTCAAGTGTGGCATAGGTAAAAAGGAAATGGTAAACATATTGCTAGGAATCCGGTATGGATGGTATAACAAAATAGCGCCCAATAAAAATGAAGAGACAGTACATGTAACACATATATATACTGTGACTATGTACTGAACTAACTTGGATCACGCTTTACTCTTCCCAATAAAAGTAATAATTCATAACGAGGGAAGTTTCGGGTAAAGGCATTTACCGATTTTTTAAGCTTCAGTTCGTGTCTATATCACACTATGTTTGTGCTCTTTTGAAGTCCATTCGGCAGGTACTTTCTTAATACTTTTTAAAACATTTTTTGATGCCCGTGGCGTATTTAGGGAGACAGGCGAAGGGGGCAAATGCCCCCCAGAGCTAATAACCCAAGCATGTTTGAAAGTAAAAAAAATTTTTTAAGGCTTTCCTACAATGATTTAAGTGTGACCTTTTTTTTAGTCATCGTCGGTTATTTTCATGAGGGTATTAAGCTTATGTTGCGCTAACAAAAAAAAGCAATGACATTTTTTTAATCGCCAAATGTAAAAGCTTCCCCCTCCAGGTAGGCATTCTAAAAATGTTATTATTCTATCCCCATACTACCTGATTTTTGACCAAAAAGTCAATCGGAGAAGTAGTTTTTGAACTATGCCGCATACAGACTGACGTACTGACGGAAATGAAAGAACATTGGCCTGCTTGCTTTTCACGAGGTTTGACCCTCCAGATACCCAACATTAAAATCAACAATGGTACGCCCCTGATTTTCACCACTTAAACTGGAAAAGATACGCAAATATATATCGGGACTTACATGAGATTACACATTTCAATAATCGTATATACAGATTAGCTGTCTTGGTTTAATCCCTGCTACTTAAGAGTTTATAATGAAATTTTAGATTTGAACGCGCAACTGAACCTTAACAAACGCATCCTTTTTTATGGAAATATAGAAAGATTTGTAGTAACATTTATTTAATTTTGAATTTAATATTAAGGAATACTTGATGCAAACTATAAAAAACTGCATTTTTAATAGATTACTTAGGTAAGTGGCTATTTATTTATCTTTAAAGTGGAATGTCGGCTTTAGTTAAGAGCATTTGTAGAGTTTAGCTCGTTTTAATAGTAGTGTATCATTTTTTCAAGATATTGTGACAAAATGGATTTATATTTTTTACAGTAGGTACACTACTTTGATGGAAAACGGCCTGTAAGTTATTTTTTTAGGCAACAATAGTTTTAGAACATAATATTTTACTTGAAAGTTGTAGCTACTAAGCTTTTCTTTTGTAGAAATTGTGTATAGGATGGGACTCAAATGTGTCCCATAAATTTGAGAAAATATTGTAAAAGAAAAGATGTTTTATTTTAACAAAAATACATCCATGATCTTCGATTTAAAACAATTAATATATATATGTATATATATATATATATATATATATATATATATATATATATATAAAGTGAGTACAGTTAAAATTGATACATTTTTAAAAACTTTCTGGACCTAGCAATTAGCACAAATTATTTAAAATACATATCTAAATTAATTGTTTATTATTATTATTATTATTACAAAATAACACCAAACGTCTTGTTATTGACAGTTAGATGAGGTGATGAGACAGAAGACAATGAAAATCGTACAAATAACAAGACATTTGGTGTTATTTTGCAATAGTAATATTCAATTAGCTTATATATGTATTTTAAAAAATTTATGCTAATTGCTACGGTCCAGAAAGTTTTTAAAAACGTACCAATTTTAACTGTACTCACTTTACAAGTAAGTTTAGCTCATAGATTTTATAATAATTTTTTTTATTTTCCATCAACTCTATAATATAGCTTTGAAGAAGGAAATAAAGATTCCCGAAAGCTCGGCATATTAGAAAAAGGTCTTCTTTTAAGCAGCCCTTATACAAACCGTTTACCCAATATTTTTACTCTGCTGTCTAGCTAGTCGGTCAAGATTATATTATCACTCTAAAATTTTGATATATATATATATATATATATATATATATATATATATATATATATATATTCTGTTAATATTCTATTATTATTAATAATTGATCTTTTATTTTTTTCTAAAAATTATATATATATATATATATATATATATATATATATATATATATATATATATCAAAATTTTAGAAAAAAATAAAAGATCAATTATTAATAATAATAGAATATTAACTACTTAAAAGGCCACAGGCACACCCTTGGCTTGGAGACTCCTCCTACGAGAGATGGTAATGGAAAAAATTACTGGATTATTGTGTGGGGAACCTGCTTTTAACCTGTTTCATTCTGCTGCCTTATTTAGATAAACCATATTAAATGTGTTTTTTTACATTGAGGCGACCATTACTTAAGCGTGGATTTATTTTGAAGCTATCACCGGTTATTATACAGGGTGTTAAATAATATGTAAAATTTCGTAAATTCTAACTCGCCCCCAATTTTGGAAAGTTTTTTTGACACTTTTGTCATTTTTAGTTATCTCCCTGGCTATAGATGGTATGAATTTTTTTTCTTTAGATCTAGTTAGGTAACATGTAGCCTGTAGCATCTTTGCAGGTATACGATGTTGCTTAACATGAATTTCACATAGGATCAGATTCGAGTCATCTAACCTCAGATTAAGTACCTATATATAAAGATACGTAATGCTAATATCAACACCTTATCGAACTCTGTCTCAATATAACCAACTCCCCTACCCCGAGGCATATCCTTTATTGATAAATATCAGTCATGGACTTTGCTGCTTCAATTGATATAAACAAGGTAATGGAGTAGCACCTATTTAAAACGAATATATAATTTACCATATGTAGGAAATGACAGCTAATTTTCTTAAGCCGGTCTTACTAAATTGGGAAAAGTGTTGCTACCTTCCTTAAATATCAAAATTTTCTCCTGCCATACTCAAAAATACCCAAGGAATCGTTTTTGAGGCCATAAAATGAAATCAAATTTATTTAAAGAAGATATATTTACCTCTGCCAGTCGCAATAGCTACGTTTTATCACTAGAGATTTCGAGTTTTTCAATTTATAAGAAAAACTTAAAAAATATGCAAATTTGGAAGTCAGATGATTTCCTAGTATTTTGCTACGTGGCAGAAACAAACAGTAAATTGAAAAGTTGTAGAAAATAGATCGAAGTTCTTGAATCTGCTTTGCTTTTGTGTGAAAAAATTAAATAACTTCGATTATATTCAGGTTCAAAGAAAGGGCATCGTTTAGTTTTTAGTTCCATTTTCAAAAACGTACCAGATTTCAAAAAATTATCTGAAACCGGCTCCCAGATATATGCTCATTCCCAGTTTGTATGTTTTCAGTGGTGAAATTTGGGCTTTCTCTGCTTCTGGTCGGTTCTTAAGTAGTCTTTCCGCCTAACCTTGTAGCTATGACAGTCTCGCGCCTGCTTTATCAATAAATTAATTTCTCAAATTACTTTTTTCAAATTTTCATTATTTTATAGTGATATTTATTTGTTGTTATACTTGTGCCGTTGGTTTATGAATGAATATTAAAAATAGATTTATCACCTTGTTTTGTGTCCTTTTTAATGTATTTAAAAGATAATTTGAAATATTTCCAGGCGCCTGATGTGACCCTTGAAAGGGCACGGGAAGTTGCATGTTTTGGCGTATCTTAGATAAGATATTGTCAAGATCAAAAACAGAGCGTTTTTTATTTGCGTAGTTGAAAATCTTAGAAAGTTTAGTCTATTAGTCAGTGGCAGATGCTATCAAGGGGGGGGGGGGGAAATGAAATATGTATAAACTAAACAGAAAAGCTGATATTAGGCATTTTCTAGCCCACTAACAACGATTTTTTTTGAAAGGTTGATAAGTGGTCGTAGAAAAATATATTTTGCAAACTTAATTTACGAGAGTAAATTTAAAAAAAATCGGGTACCTATATATTGAATTGATATAGTTTAATGTTTTTTTTTTGGTAGTCGGGCAACCTACTAATATTTAAGGATAGTTTTAAGTGCCTGTTTCATAAAATAAAATAACCACAGTGATAATATTATGGTATTTATCTATATTTTGCAAAAAACTGTCAAAATATGATAAGACAGGGATTAATCTCAAAAACATATGAAATATTAAGCAACATAGTCGCCATTAAGAATGAAATGTGCAAATAATACAACTATCGCTGATAAATCTGCAATGGATATCAAATGATATTATAGAATTAAGTGCCGTTAAGCCAAGATAACAGTCATTAAATGTATCATTCGTTCACATGTTTTACTGTGATTTCCACTAATTTCGATAATAAGTTCATTCGGAAAATTATTGGTAGTAATTAAATAATGCGATATCCAGGTCGTATTTTAAATAGATAATCTTAATTCTTTATTATGAAATGCCAAAAAGTGCATGGCATAGGAATTCGCCTGTCAGGTTAACAATATAAAAAATACAGACATAAACATTAACGGCCGTATTTACTAAAACCATTTTAGATTGTTTTTAAATAGTCGCTATCTTTAATGTAGTTAGCCAACTTATTAAATATTTTAGTATCTTGTTTACTTGTATAACTCTTAGATAGGTACATGAAACCTACAATAAGATGAAGACTATATTAGAAACGGTATTTGACACGAAGAGTATTTGATGCCATTGTAAATAATGTGAAATAGATCGGAAAGAATTAATCTAATTTTGTTTTAAAAAATGTGAATTTGAATGAATAGTGAAAATAAAAAAATACTGATAACTTGCTAGGAATATTAAAAATATTGTTGTTTTTTTAAAACCAAAAATCGCTGGGTTTCACCAAGCAAATCGAATTCAGGCTTTGCGTTAAATAAATTATAGATCAACTTTCGTTCGCCTGAAATGAGTTATAAGAAAACCAACTAGTTTTCTGTCTTCTAGAAGCTTCTTTTAATAATAGCGGAAAATACGAATTTTTCTGCCGAAATGTATAATTTTCATTTTTCACACTTTAGTATACCTCAAATCAGTTACATGAAAACTTTGCTTTGCTTGCCACTTCAAACGTTTTTCTGAACATAAAAATGCCAAAATATTTCTGCCGATATTTTTTATTTCCGTATTCCGAGGAAATTGTTTCGATTTGCATTTTGAACATTTTTCTTAACATAAAAATGAAAAAAGGTTTTCTGCGGAAATTTGTTATATCAACAAAATTCCAAGTATTATTAAAATAAAGATTTTCTTAAAGGAACTGTTAGGTGATTCTATCCTGTTAGGTGTTATGATAGCCCAGGTTCGTCGATAAAAATCATCTTTAGAGCCATAAACCATTATTTAAGTCAGGTATGGGCAACCTCTGCTTAGTTGAGGGCGTAATTTCGGGATGTAATCAGGTCTCGGGCCCTAGGTAGTAGTAGTGCATAAAAAAGCCATAATAATTCACACATTTTTTTATTTATTAATTATAATGGCATAATCAAATATTTAAAAAACAAACTAACAAAAACATATAGTGAAAATTAATGACAGACTTGACTTTGAGGCTGACAAACAAAATGATCAATATTGGGATCAATATTGCTAGTACATAGGCTCAAAGTGTTTTCTAAATTAACACCTGTAAACCGAGTAGGATGTTTATTTTTATTAATTTTCATGATCGAAAAAAGCTTCTCACTTTTATACGGTTACTTTTCTTCGGAAAGGTATGTTCTGTAAAATTCGCTTAGTTCCACATCATCAAATTTAAACTTCAAATATGAGTCTTCTTGAAGCTCGATCAACTTCATTTGTAGGTGAAGCGAAGAATCTTCCACATTACACTTACAATGATTTACAAAAATACTGTTCCAGATTTGCCGGTACACAAACACGTAGAATCTGAATGCACTCCTTTTATTCAAAACACAGGTTACAGGTATCAAAGGTAGATACTGGTTATACTTAACAATCGTAAATTAAACTTGTTAATGTCAGGTTTTTAACACTTCGAAATCTCAATTACAGCTAAATCAAAATGAGGCCTCTCGGTGCGCTTATATAGCCTTTAGAAAAGGATGGAATGATCTAGAAAATTCTAGAATAATCTAAATAGTACAGGGTGAGATGAATTAAGCCTAACAGAATATTCGAGAACGATTTTTGACACTAATATAGTCGTTACATGGATAAAAATTAAGGTAAGTCTACTTCAATAAAATAACAACAATAAATAAATTCATCTAAATCTTAACAAATCTATGACTAAGGCTAAATTCGTAACATTGCCCCTTTCCCAGAGTTGATCGTCCCGTTCAAACATCTTCGGTATCTTGGTAATGGGCTAATCGATGGAGATGCATCACTTTCATGTTTGCATGAGGGTTTTTCTGAATCCGGTATACCAAGTCATTCAGTCGGGTCACCACACGATACGGGCCTTCCCATGATTTCTGAAACTTCGGGGAGCGTCCCTTAGTTCTTTTTGGATTATATAACCAAACTTTTTCACCGCTTTCCATCTGTAATTTATAGCGGACCCCTTCATGGATTTCTCTGAGGCGTTCATTAAGCTGGCTGGCATAATCTGTAGTAGTTATCTTATTGTTCTGAGGTCGTCCAGTCAAGAGGTTGACTGGAAGCTGTAAATCAGATCCAAATATTACACTGGCAGGTGTTTTTCCAGTGGATTCATGAACTGCAGAGCGATAAGCCAGTAAAAATGGTTGAATACATTTATCCCAGTCACTTTCTTGTTCATTAACTTGGATTTTCAGGTAGTTCTCCAAAGTTCTATTAAATCTTTCAACCATTCCATCTGACTGCGGATGAAGAGGTGTTGTTCTTGTCTTATGAATTCCTAATAGGCTGCACAAGCTTTTGAATACATCGGATTCAAAATTTATGCCTTGGTCGGAGTGTATTTCCCTTGGAATTCCATATCGGCAAATCCATTCATGAAATAGTACGTCGGCGACAGTGATGGTTTTTTGATTGGGTATTGCGTAGACTTCTGGCCATTTGCTGAAGTAATCCATTGCTACTAACACAAAGCGATTCCCGGACTTACTAACTGGAAATGGTCCTGCTACATCTATGGCAATTCGGTTGAAGGGTGCTCCCACGTTGTACTGCTTCATTTTACCACGAGTACGAGTTTGAGGTCCTTTACTGGCTGCGCAGTCTTCGCAGGTTCGGCACCAATCTTTCACATCTGTACGACTTCCTAACCAATAAAACCTTTCTCGAACTTTTTCAAGAGTCTTCGTAACACCAACACTTCAGGAATTCTCTTTGAGAGCAAAATAGTTTGGTATTTGTTATTTTTGCCATCAGAATTTTCCCAGATTCTTTTTAACAGGCCGTCTTTTATCACCAAAGAGTCCCATAAAGCCCAGTATCCTTTAAATTTCTGGGATTTGGCTACAATTTCTTGGTAACAAGGTCTTGGTGAATTTTCTAATTTCAGTTTAATTATAGGGCCAATATCTGGGTCTTTTTGCTGATCTTTGGATAACATTTTAGAGTCTTACTCTGGAGAGCTTTGAAGTGCTGTTCTTCGATGTAACGGTCTAGCGATATTAGCAAAACCTTTTATGAATCGTCTGTAGTACGTACAAAGTCCCAGAAAACTCCTTAGTTCATGTCTGTCCTTTGGTATTGGCCAATTTTGAATGGTTTTAGTCTTCTCAGGATCGGTTTTTACTCTATGTTCGGTAATTACATGGCCTAGATATTTCGCTTCTTTTTGAAAAAACTGGCACTTTTTGGGACTGAGTTTTAAGCCAGCCATTCTCAGTTTCTGGAAAACAGCTTCAATATTCTTCAAATGACCTTCAAATGTTTTCCCAAGAATAATGAAGTCATCTAAATATACTAGGCATGTTTCTCATGTCATTCCATGTAATGTCAGTTCCATTAAACGTTTAAAAGTTGCTGGGGTGTTGCATAACCCAAAAGGCATAACTTTAAATTGCCACAGTCCAGTCCCAGTAGAAAACGCTGTCTTTTCTTTATCATCTAGATTAAGCTTAACTTGCCAATAACCACTTTTCAGGTCTAGGGTTGAGAACCATTTTGATCCTGTTAAAGTGTCCAAGGTATCATCAATTCTTGGTAAGGGAAAGCTATCTTTCTTTGTGACGTCATTGAGCCTGCGGAAGTCGACGCAGAATCTGGTGGAGCCATCTTTCTTCTTAACTAAGACTACTGGTGACGACCATGGACTTTGAGATGGTTCTATAATGTCTTGTTTTTCCATATCCGTAAGCATCTGATTAACTTCATGTCGCTTTGCCAAAGGTATTCGCCTTCGAGGCTGTTTTATGGGCGCTGCATCACCAGTATTAATTCGATGTTGAACTATGTTAGTTTTTCCTAAGTTGCTCTCAGCCAAAGAGAAGACATCTTGATTTGTACTCAGAAGTTCTTCCAATTTGGACACCTGAACTTTATTCAGTAACTGTTGTGATGATTTCACCAGGTCTTGAAGTACCTTAGGTAAAGTATTTGCAGGTCTTGAAGGTGGCAAGTTTGTGCAGGTAAATATTGTATTAGCAGGTTGACAGGTTCCGATCTTGTCACCCTTTTTGACTTGCTGGGGATATTCTTTAATGTTCATCATTTTGACAAATATTGTATTTCTTCTACATCGACTCAAGGTTCTTGCATGTAGCGGACAGTCTTGAGTTGGCCCGAATAAAATAACTTCTTCATCTAAGTCATCAAGCACTGCTTTCACTACGCATTCTGACCTCGCAGGTAAAGTAGCATCTTCTAGCAAAATAACTTTTCGGATAGTGAAATTGTTTCTTCGTGGCAGGTTCATAACTATTTCTTTATTTTTCGTACGGAGGACTCGTTGAGATATATCAAGGACAAATTTATGTTCGTTCATAACATCAAGACCAAGTATGACGTCATCCATTATATTTGCGACGAAAACAGCGTGTATGAAGCTGGTGTTCCCCAGGGTTACTTCAGCTTCATGGATGCCTTTCACAGGTATAATTTCACCGTTGGCGGTTTCCAAGGCATATTTTTTGTATGGATTTTCTGTCTTGCAAGGATCTATAATATCTGGCCTTACGATGGTGTGAGTTGAGCCGGTATCCAGTACCATTTCACAGTCCCGACCGCATATCTTCCCCGGTACTATCAAGCTAGAGCCATTATTCTGCAGCCGAGATACTTTAATTTTTTTAATGATGGTGGGGCTTGGTAGCACCTAGCCAGCTTTCGCCCCTTAACACTGGCTAATGGGAGTTTTTCCTGAATATCTTCAGGAATCCCATTGCTGGTACAGCGGCTTTGCACATGTCCCTCTTTACCACATTTCCAACAACGCATGCCTTTTCTTTGTCGGAAAGTTAAAGTTTTATTTTCGTCTTTCTGATGTTTAAGAAGAATGTCTTGCAGTTCTTTTATAATGTTAGAAGTATATTCATTTCTAGTCCGGTATTCTGGAGTATACTGTAGTCTTCGGAGTTTTCCTTGACTGCTGGATGTTTGGAACTGAAGGGCATATGTCAGAGGTTGGTATCAGGATCACGAAGGCCTTCGATAAAACTGCTTACTGCCAACTCTTGCTTGATCTCTTCAGGGTAGGATGGATAAGTCAAGTTAATTAGTCGCACAATATCGGTTTCATACTCTTGAAGACTTTCGTTATATTTTTGTCTTCGACATTGAAGTTGTGCTTTATAAACCTCCTGTAGATGTGCTTCTCCATAACGCATTTCTAGATGGCTTACTTATGTCCCGAAGTCATTTTGTTTATCTTCGGGTATGTTCCTTAACACCTCCATTGCTTCGCCACGCAAGGACCAAACCAGCGCTCGTGCCTTTTCGGTGGAATCCCAACTATTTCCTGTTGCGGCAGCTTCAAATTGTTTCAGGTAAGTAACCCACGGCACCTTACCATCGAACGTAGCTGGCTTTATCACATGTGATAAAGAGACAACGTCGGATTTGAACTCACTTTGCTTTCCAAATTTCTGCATCTGGGATCGTAAACTTTGGACTTCTTGCTGCATTTGGTTATGAACCTCCTGAACTTGCGTTTGCATTTTCTTCTCCATTTGTCCCATTTCCTCTTTTACATCTTCTTTGGTTAGCGTCAGTTCAAGCAACGTTTTTCTAGTGATTTCTTCTTGATTCTTTTCCATTTCTTGTATTTTTCGTTTTACGTCTTCTTGGTGCCTCCTCATATCTTCAAGTTCATTTTTTATGTCTTCTTGGTTCTTCCTCATGTCATCTGTAAGTTCTTGCTTTAGTTCTTCTTGGTTCCTCTTCATATCTTCCTTAATTTCTTGCTTTATGTTTTCTTGATTTTTCTTCAGGTCGCCTGGTTCTTGCTTCATGTCTTCTTGGCCCCTCTTCATGTCTTCTTGACTTCTCTTCATATCTTCTTGGCCCCTCTTCATTTCTTCTTGGGTCTTCTTTATTTCTTGTTTTACATCTTCTTGGTTTTTATGAATGTCATTATGCATTGCAATAATCAAGTTCATCAAAGAATCCAAATTTGCTGCCATGATTATTGCTACTAATAGAAACTATTTCTTACTTCTTTAGCTTCAACTAGATCCTAATCCCACTTCTGACACCAAATGTTCCAGATTTGCCGGTACACAAACACGTAGAATCTGAATGCACTCCTTTTATTCAAAACACAAGTTACAATGGCCGCGTTCACCCGCCTGATCGCTCGTTGTCTATCGATCATCAAAGTAGCGCTCAAATAATAGCAATGGTTTGAACGGTTTTTAGAGATTTCGAACGCAGCAAATATTTCTTGACCTTAACCTTGATGAGAATGAGAATATGAGACAACGGGAACAAACAAAGAAGGGCTGAAATTAAAAGACATATGATAGTAAATTTGTTTGTATAATATATTCTGTTTTTTGTATTAAAAAAAAGATTAAAAAAATCTATTGTTGCTCTGGTGTATTATTATATTGTATAATTATTGCTCATAATGTTTACATTACATGCCGCCATCTCGTTTGTTATGTCAGCTGATCGTTGCTCAGTTAAGTAGCGAAAATAAAATACGATACAAAACATGGCGTTCGCTCAACGACCCGCTATCAAAGTAGCATGATTAAACAGCTCGTTCATGGTACCGATCTCAGAGCGGTCAGGCGGGTGAACGCGGCCATTGTCAGGTTTTTAACACTTCGAAATCTCAGTTACAACTGAATCAAAATAAGGCCTCGCGGCGCGATTATATAGCCTTTAGAAAAGGATGGAATGATCTAGAAAATTCTAGAATAAACTAAATAGTGCAGGGTGAGATGAATTAAGCCTAACAGAACATTCGAGAACGATTTTTGACACTAACACAGTCTTTACATGGATAAAAATTAAGGTAAGTCTACTTCAATAATATAACAAACAATAAATAACGTATATCCCGTAAGTTTTGGCACAAAATTTAAAACAAAATATTCTTTTAATATGTAGCTTTGGTTAAACTTTTATTATTTACTATAATTAACGGCTTAGTAACTAACAAAATTAATAATTTAAATTAAATTGAAGGGGCCGTGCTGCTCAATTAGACGCAATTTTCTGCGAACATCTCGCATTAGGTTCTGGACAACTTCAACATCAATTTCGCCTATCTTTCTAAAAATTCTACGCCGTAATTGTTCCTCATTTTCGGCTTGCCACCCTCCATCATACACTTTGCGGGATAACAATGCCCAAAAATCTTCAATCGGGCGGGCCTGAGGTAAATTAGGGGGGTTATCTTGTCTTGGTACGAAAGGTATGTTATTTTGACGAAGGTAATTTTGAGTTGCTCTTGCATAATGATAGCTTGCTAAGTCGGGCCAAAACATTATATCATCTCCCACGTGATGTTGGTGTACAAAATGAACTAATTTATTAAGACAGTTGTCAATATACTTTTCCGCATCCAAAGCTTCCCCCCTAACTCTACCCACATAAGGTCTGGATATCCCTCTAATCGAAATCGCACACCACACCAAAACTTTATCAGCAAATTTTGCTTTTTCCTTATATTTAACATTGTTTGGGCACTCTTCTATATTGTCCGTATAAAAACCATCGTTTCCTTTGATTTCCGAGTTGGCAAGGGTAAAGTAGACTTTAGAAAAAAGACTTTCTCATTTGAAAAATGTATCCGCCTAAGATTTCGACAGCATCTTGGTATCCGTGCTAATTGATTTTCGGTATATTTAGGACACTTTCGTCTTTTTCGATATTTTTGACCATTTCTTGTCAATTCTCGCCATACTGTACTCTTTGAAGATCGGAATTGACGCGCTAATTTTCTTGTAGAAACTCCGACTCTGTCTTTTGCTCTTCTTACCAATCTTTCCGTCCTTTCTCGCGTGAAACTTCTTGGTCTTCCACTTTTTGGAAGATTTAAACAGGGAATTCCTTCTTCACATTCGGCTATAGTACGGTAAATACTTCTGCGTGAAATATTTTGGTTTTGAAAAATGCGAACTATTTCAGCCTTAGGAATTTGCCCAACCAAATTATAAATACTTTTTCGTATTTCTAATTTATAAGACATTTTAATGCAACTGACTTTAAAAAATGAACTAATGTCAAGCAAATAAACATTTTTTTGTTTCCAAAGCCATCTCGATATTTTTACAACCTATTTTCAAGCCCCTCAATTTTGTGCCAAAACTTACGGGACATACGTTAAATTCATCTAAATCTTAACAAATCTATGACTAAGGCTAAATTCGTAACAATACTGAAAGTGCTATCACTGCTATTCATATTCTTAAAATCGGAAGACCAATCAGTGAATTGCTCTGACAGTAGTTTCAATTCTTCAGCATAGCGAGCGTATTCCATGTTTTCGTGAATGGATAATGTTAAAAAATGAAAACAGATTTTACTTCTTATTTGTGTTTCCCACAAGCGAATTTTGTTTTGAAAAGCTTTAAGATGACTGTACAGCTGATTTACCAATTGCCCTTGTTTTTGTCCTGTGATCTTTACCAGGAATGCCAAGTCACAAAGCTATGTTGGTTTTCTCTTTCATTTCCATACAATCAGCTATTTATTTTCTAAGGTGATAAAATCTTCTTGGCATTTTAGTTTTACTTAGCCACTTTCTGTCCTGTGATGTTTACCAGGAATGCCAAGTCACAAAGCCATGTTGGCTCACAAACTTGCGGCAATGTTTTCTCTTTCATTTCCATACAATCAGCTATTTATTTCCTAAGGTCATAAAATCTTCTTAGCATTTAGTTTTACTTAGCCACCTTACTTCGCTATAGTATGTCACATCACCGTGTTCTGAAGAGAGTTCATCCAAAAATGCTTTAAACTGGCGATGGTTTAGACCACGGGATCTAATGAGATTGATGGAACTTACTACCACATCTATAACGTTCTTCAGTCGAATGGACTTAGAGCACCAGTTTTGTTGGTGAATATTTCAATGCAGAATTGTTAAATGACATTCTTGCAAATTCATACGGGTTGCTCTTTCCTTCGGAATTCCGATAAAGCCTTTTCATGAACCGACCATTGAAGACGCATCTGGGCACATTTCAACCAGTGGCGGCTCGTAGATTTAAGAACGGGTGAAGCTCAGTTTAGCTAGGTGTACAGCGCCGCAGGAGAAAATTTTTCGAGGTGCCACGCCCAAAATGGCTATTTTTTAACCTTTTTATGATTTTAATTATCCATAGCTTTTAATACTTAGAGGAAATAATGTGAATTTATATGATTTCAAATATATTTTTTTGTTCTTAAAAAACATGTTATGTACCTATATCTTAAAGCTAATTGCGATTCGATTCGATCGATGCAAAACTGCTTCCGCCTCCGATGATCCTAACGCACTAATTTACATTAATTCTATAACAAGCGAATAAGCGCCTGCAGCTTTCAACAGCAGTTTCATGCTGCTCTAATCTCTATTTGGCTCACGTATATTCACCATTGCGTTGCCATAGCAACTGCCGTAAACAAATCTAAGTGCGAAAGCCGGGGTGCGGAGGGAGTCTGATGCGGAATTTGTTACTGCTGATTGTGATCCTCAACGGGTCGCTCTTATAAAAAGGTGTTCAGCGCGGTTTTTAAGTTTTTAATATTTTTTGAGTATATAACGCACTAGTTTTGATAGAGAAGAATGGTATAATTAAGTAAATAATGAGATTTTATATAAAACATACTACATTTTTATAATAAAAATGTAGGTTATAAAATGCTTAATATTTTAAAAATGTTTTTATTTTTAAGTAAATTGCTAACCATATTGCCCAAAAGGACTTTGTACCTCTGCAAAAATATTTTTTTCAGTAGTGGTCCCTTGTAGTGGCCGTAAAGCCAGTAATTCCTCTGTCACTACAATTCTTCATCAACACCTCATATAAAAATAGCTAACTGGGCTGTGTCAGATAAATCTGTCCCATAAATCTAAAGCAATCGAAAATGCTTGAAAACCAGCCAATCTATCAGTCAATGTTGTTTTGATATCACTAGCTATCCTATCTATACGTCAAGCAACAGTACGTCGCGATAAGCTCACCTTTTCAAACTGGGCACAAAAGTTCTGCAACATTTACTAGGCAGTCTTTAACAAACTCTCCCTCAGAAAATGACTTCGATGTTTTTGCTATTTTGGAACTAACTATAAAACTAGCTTTAATAAGACTGTCTAGATTTGATCTTTGTGAATGAAACATTTGTTGCTGTTTCCCTAAATCGGTAATAAGTTTTATAATCGTATTCTTTCTTAACTGGCCGATAAGTAAATTGTATTGAGCGAAATGCTTGCTGGTGTAATGCCGCTTCATATTGTATTCTTTTAAAACAGAAATTGTTTCGTTGCACAACAAACACATAGTTTCACTTTTGTGCATTATAAAATGTATCTCTTTCTAACGATTATTTCTGACTCGATCTGTGGCGGTCCACCGTTAAGCTTAATGAAAATATTAATTTTTTAATTTACGGCATTCAGGAGGCTTTATAGAAGCTAAAAAAATTTTTATAAAATGTCCTCGGTTAATGGAATTGACGCATTTCCGCAAGAACATGTTTGCATTTTTAGGTTCAGAAAAATGTGTAGAATGCAAAGCAAAACAAAGTTTCCATGTAATATATTTTAGCTATTCTAAAGTCTGGAAAATGGAAATGGCATATTTCCGCGAGATTATTTTTACATTTTTATGTTCAGAATGCAAAGCTAAATAAAATTTTCATGTAACTAGTTTCAGGTTTTCTAAAGTGTGAAAAATGGAAATGATGAATTTCCGCAGAAAATTTTTTTTCTCATGTTGTTAAGGAGGGCTTTACAGACAATGAAAGCAGATTTTTCATTTCAGGTGAACGAAAGTTGCCTTAGAAAGTCACAGTCTAAGGAGCTTTGCATAAAAATTGCTTCGTCTGGTTAAAACAGGGTCTTATATGAGATTAGGATTGCTTTCAGTGTCATATCCTTCGCCCTTCCTCTGTGAAAAATGTCGTTCTCTTTATTTTTGTTAACCACCAAATGGCCATACCCAAAATGTACTGTTCGACTGCCCTATAGCAGCAGCTATCTTGTAGGTCGTTCTGTCCTCACATTATAGTTTCTTGGTCTAACCTCTTTTTACTTTTTATTGGCGAAATTTTAGTCTTAAATGTCCAGTGTTCACCCAATATTTAAATCAGAACCAAAGTATAATACTTTAATACGCGATTTGATATTATTACGAAAATTTTTGGAAAATCTAATAATAAATCTGAACTTAATAAATTACTTTTCTACTTATGGGAATTTGGAAAATAGGTATGGTTTTTAAATCTATCCGTATGTGAATATGTATATGAATAATCTTTTTAATAAAATTTTACAGGTGGAAAGTTTCTTTCACAATTGTATTTACGTCATTGATGAAGTCCTAACTTGGAAAAGATAAATTCATATAAATTCAATAGCGTCCAAATTTTTTATTAAAGTTAGGCAAAATTGAAGCACGTATGTTTCAATACGCTCTTTAGGGCATGTTCAGATTTGTTTTCTAATAAAATTTTTAAATTTAAGAGAGTTATCAAAAAAAAAAATTTTTTTTAAAGAGTTATCAGAAAACATAAAAACTAATTAAGCGTGAATAAAAGTGGTTTTATACAACTTGCTTTTATACAAAAATGTATCTAATTTTCGCAGTTTTATGATATCGCTAAAAATACACATAATAATTTAGTATGTGTTTTATGTTTTTAATAAATACAGTAAGCAACTGCAAAACTAAACGTTTTGCTTAACTATACATAAAGTAATAAATAATATACCTAGCTATGGTAGAAAAAAGATAATAAACGGAATGTATTACAAAAAAAAATTCCCAACGAAACATCAATGAACAAAAACCAAGAATAGAAATTATAAACTGAAATAACATAGAATTCGAAATACTTTCGTCATAACTGCAAGAGTCTGATAAATCTGAATCGTTTAAATTTATAATACCAGGAGAATATCTGAAGAGTCCAAATAGCGATCTCTTTCACGGGCTTAGTGATTAAGGTTATCCGTATGGCGGCAATAATATGTCCATTTGTCAGGGGTCGCTTATAAGAAAATGAGAACCATTAAAGAAAAGGTAATATTATTAATTTAAAAACATCACTGTTTGAGTGGTTTATTCATTTTATAAGCTAAAGACCGCACTGGCAGTAAATAGATCTACTGAACATATTCTCGAATCATAGTACCTCCTACACTCCGACCATACCATTCCTATGGGTTGAAATTAGCAATGGTAAGGTGGAACCTTAGTACTCGCTGACCATATTGTAACGCTAGTTCATAAAGTATAGAAAACAACGTAATCTAATAAAAATACACGCTACTGCTTACATGTATTTTTTTCTGGTAGAGACTTTTTCACTGTATTCCATAAATCTATTTTCGTTGTTGTATTTGGATATTCGATATGTCTATCTTGAAGCCATATTAGAAGTAGTTGTTTAGACTAACTGGGTTTGAAAACTAATAGCCTGGAAAGGTAGGATGCGTTATTCATCACTATGAGGGCTCTTCTAAGTTTCGAAATAATTGTTCCTGAAACCATTTAAAAATATGGCTTGCTTGTAGGTAACAAAACCTGTCTCTGATTCAGCATCCAAAATAATGTATCTTACGTCTTCTGAACTTTTCTTTTTGACAGTTTCAATTGAACCATCTTACCAACTAGTTCTAAGCGCTTCCTTGCTAATATATTAAAAATATATTCATATAGCATTTTGTCTATTTTTAATAGAACCTTCCTACAAACTTTTATATCCACGTTTTATAAAAAAACAGCTTTTTAAGCAAAACTAATGGTAAAATTATCCGTGTAAGGAAGCTTTTGAAATGTCCACACCATCAAGGTTCAGCAAAATGGTTTGGAGTGAAATTAATGTGACATGCCCTCTTATAAAATAAAATACATATATTTTTAATGTATTGCATGAAATTAAGTTTATTTAAAATATCTGCAGCAAACATTGCGTAAATTCTATTTCTCTGTGCTTGTGAACCCTTTAAAGAGATCTCTGAATTGCAGTTGTTGTGGCTGCATTATAATCCTCATTGTTTCTGATCCCATGCGAACTTATTTTTTTAAAGGTGGTCAAAGGTCAAAGAAATAGAGTCATACATTACATTTTAACTTGAATAACAAATCTAGAAAAAAACTTACCTCTAAAACTGCCGTAAGTGGTAACAGGGGTTTTCCTGAATTTCTCTCATTTGTAAAGTAGGCAATAAGCTTTGAAATCATATTTTGTTCACCTTATGAATACCGTCGAGACATTTTACCCAATAAAAGTAGGAAAAGGAAATGAAACCTGACGTGTCTTTTGACAAAACAGATTTATGATTTTCGTGTAAAATTTCTGGTAAATTGGATAAGTATTTTTTTAGTAGTAATGTTAACACCCCATATGACCCTAAATTTTTGACGAAAATTTGAAGTCAATCGGGTAAGTAGTTTTTTAGCTATATTGCGAACAATGAGACAGAGACCAACTGAATTGAGAAAAAATGATTCTTGGCACCTAGGGACCCTAAAAACGTGAAGATCGGTAAAAACCTGAAAGTATCACCCTCCACGATTACAATACTTTCCTTTTGACGTTGAAGCCAATTTTTAATTAACAGTACCATGACGTTGCGTAAGAAGAAAAAAAAACACTTCTCATATGAACCACGAGATAAACCGATTGAGGATCCCAAAGAAAAATATAAGATCAATTTTTTAATTTTACAATAAATCATCAAGCACTAAATGCATTAGATGCTAGAATTAATCAAATGAGCGCGTCAGCGTCATCGCACCCCTCCACACTTAAATTACACTTTCCAGCTTAAAGCTCTGGGCAAATTTGCTCAGATCTAGAACGGGAAAGTTCAGAACTTCCTCTGGGTCGACTTTCGGTTGTCCGAGGAATAAATGCCCTTTGAGATCCAGTGCCTTACAGTAGCACACAATATGCTGTCTAAGCTTCCCTACTGTAGAATCTGCATGTTAGGTCACCAGCGTGTACACCTAACTTACTCAGGTGGTCCTTGATAGCCGTGTGTCCTGTAAGGATGCCTGTAAATGTTTTAACTGATTTCTGCTCAGAAGGGACAGATTTTCAGCAAGTACAGCATCAGTTTCCTTAATAAAGGTTTTGCTGTGTTTATGTCCCTGTCTACTTTGCCAGTGGACCTTGTACCTATACATCGCCCATTTGTTTACTTACCCTCGTTCTATACACTTAGCTACTGCAAGGGCGGGCTCTGGTCCGAAAAAGGCTTCTCATGAGCCTGGTCTTGCGAGCTTATCAGCTTTCCCATTATCTTCGACGCCACTATGACCTGGAACCCAGAACAACTTGACAGTATTGCGTTCAGCCAGCGCCCATAGTTCGTCTAGGCATTCCAACATTCCAACACTAGTCTAGATGTTACCCTTGGACACGGAAGTGCCTTTAGGGCTGCCTGGCTGGCTGAGTAGATGTAGATACGCTGAACTACATAAGCCTTTCTTCTATTTTCCTACACGCATTGCAGTATGGAGAAGATTTCTGCTTGAAAGACAGTAGTGGGAAAATAGCAAAGTGAGAAATTCAAACTTCTCCGCGGTCGCTCTCCATAAACCTCAGTCCCAGTTTTTTAGTCGGTCTTTGATCTGTCTGTAAATCAGATCAACCCATTACGAAGAAAAGCCACCCCGCCATCCGACCACACTCTTTGATCCGGGATTACGACCTCAAAGGGAGCATCATAATGATATCTGGGGGGCATGTAGTCTGGTCTCATTTCCAACACTGGTCCCTTAATTAGATCTCCGATTTTGAGATGACCTGTTCTTGGATTGCAACCAATCAACAGATTTTTTTTTTAACTTAGTCATCAAAACGCCGTTTTAAAATTCGATTTAAACACCATGCCTAAAGGCACAATGTTAAAATACTGTAAATATTTGGAAAGTATTTTAACTGATGGTGATTCTGTTGACATAAATGTGGTAGAATTAACAGAGGAAATGTCTGCCGTGTCTGCGCTTTTCATAAAAAAAGAAAGCCCAAGTAATGGGCTAAAGTTAATAACTATGTTAAATTTTGCCCCTAACCTTAGGGTTGCTATAAGAATATTGCTAACTATATCACTAACTGTAGCAATGGGAGAAAGAAATTCCTCTACATTAAATAGTTTTTTACGTTCCACTTCCACACAAAATCGTGTTAATGGTTTGGCCATTTTGGTGATTGAACATGAAATTTGCGATCAAACAAAATAAAAAAACGGTAATAAAGAGTTTGCAGAACTAAATGTGAAGAAAAAATGTTTCGTGTAATTTTAGTTGTAGTAGTAGTTTATATTACTTTTGTTTATTTTTATTAGAATATAAGTTTTTTTGTATATTCTATACATTTTTCTGATATAAATGTTTTAATTTTGTATCACTAACTGTTAATTTTAAGTTTCACGATTTTTCTAAATAAACGTTTTAAATAATATATATTATAAATTTAAAGGGCGGTAAAAACGCTAGAGCGGGCGCTACTACCCACAACCGATAAGATCGGGCAACTGGTTGATACTTATTGTAATCGATAATATATTTCTTGAGGAATGAATTGAATGAGGTTTTAAGTGATGCAGAATAAATTTAAAATTAGTTAAAAAGAGTTTTAACTCATTTTAATGCGCCAATTTTCTCAAATTAGATATCTTAGCATAAGTTTGTGACATATTGTGAACTAAAGGTACTGCGAAGTCAATTAGGGTAGCAGTTTTATTATCTTTGTTCCATACCACTACGTCTGGTTGATTATGCTGCATCACTGGCTATGGGAACGTTTATCACTCATTCTCGATAACGGGTTGTGGCATGTATTGATGGTGTGGTATGAAATCCAGGTTAGTTCTTCACTTAAGTTCTAGTAATTAATGGACAACTTTTCCCACCCATTATGTCTTTTCAGATATGTTGCGAAAGCCAGTGGCGTGTACCCTCCCGATAGATACTGGACAGTTTCTTCGTCCACATCACCCACTCTGCACTTTGTGCTGTCCACTTGTTCTTTCATGATAAACCGTTGTGTTGTTTCTCGTTGGGACAACTTGGTCCTCAATGGACAGTAGTGCCCTTTCTGTTTCCGGGAACACATATCCACCTACCCGTGGTTGGTTCATGCATCCGTGGTATCTTCTGTGCAGAGTCTTATTTCGCCATGTGGTTCTTAATTTTTCAAATTGATATGCCTTTACTTCAGGTTCTTCAGGGCTTGCGAGATTCAGCGAAGTGTACTCTCTATCCCAGGCTACAATGCGTCGGTGGAAAGTAAGCTTTTTCTTCGAAAGTACCTTTTAAGTTTATTAGTTTCTTTCAGAGCACCCACCTCGAAGCTTGACAATCCACGTCCTCCTTTTTTTGCGTAGGTATAGCCTCTCTATTACAGAGTTGGGGAGCGACAAATTAGGACTGATAAATGGAGTTCGTACTTGTCGATCCAAGTAGTATAGGCCAGTGATGGTATCGCCCATGGGTTTATGGCTGTTATTTTGTTGTTAGCGTTTAGCTTTGTTTTAAGGATTTAGAAAATTGAGAAATCTTATTATACAAAACTATCTATGTAGGGATACAGGTAGGTTTATATATGAGTAAAATAATGTTGACTTAATAAGTAAGAAGTTGTTTCAAAAATACAATAATATTACATTTGTCGAGTATTGTATATACCTAACTTGCATTCAAAATATTTTTGAAGGTATTAATGAAGTTGTGCTCTTGGTACAGTTTGTAGCTGAAAGGAAATTAATATTGAGCAATTTGCAGTAGATATCATGCAACAATGCTGGAGATAATACTTTAACAGAAGTAGAAGCGTGAAAATGATTTAGCTCTAAAACCTTTGGTATCAAACGCAATTTTAATATGACTTTCTTATATAAAGAAAAATACGAGTATGCAGTTTTAATTGTCACAATCGAGTTAGACACGAACACTTGGACAAATGAATTCGAATGGCGGTAAAGAACTATGAAGCGATATTGTAATCTAGTATAATAATAAATATTTCCATATATGTATTGTATTTTTGGTCAAAAAAGTTTAGGCAGCTCACTGTCTATTAGAACGTCATTAAAGTAGGTAATGAAAAGATTGGCGATTCCTGCTAAAACGAAACTGTACTTTATTTCTTTTTTTTTAAGTTATATTCATGAAATGTCTTATCTGTGTGTAGCCGTAATTTTATACGAATAAAGCTTTGGGTAAGGCAAATTTACCGATTTTACTTCATCAACTGGTAAAATTTGGGTTCAAACAAACAAAATTTAGACTTAAAAGAACATTAAAAAATTCAGATTCAAAAAACTATTAAATAATTGGTTTTAAATGTTGTGCTAGAATTAATTGTAGTATAGATTTTTTGGATAATGTAATTAAGAATAACTTTGGCCTAGACTTCACAGGGTAATATTTTCAAGATGCCAAAACAAAATGGCAACTTAGTAAAATGTATTACTAAAAAACTATTTTTCAAATTCACCTCAAAGTTTATACAAGAATCAAGTATTACGTATGAATCAACTGGTAAAATTTTGGTAGGAATTCAAAATGGTGGCTTCAAATATTTAAACATTTAGGCTGGAAAACAAGTTATAGACTGATTTCAAATTTTGTGAAATCATTAATTGTGGTTCAGAGATAAACTGATAAAATGTTCGAATTCAAGATCTCGGAACAAAATGGCTGCAAAATAAAATGTTTGTAATCGTGAAAAAAATCACCCTTCAAAGTTTTATTTAACTTCATGTTTTAGCGTCACTAGATGTCAAAAATATGTTTTGTCAATTCAAAATTCAAAATATGTTTACCCAATTGACTTCAAATTTTGTTCAAAAAAGACATATGGAGATGACCTGGTAATATTTTGGTAAAATGTCAATACAAAATTATTACTAATTATCCAATTTATCTCAAATTTTGCACAAAAATCGACTGGTAACATTTTGGTACGAATCCAATACGGTGGAACAAAATGGTACCCAATAAAAATGTTTGACAAGATAGTATCATGTGTTACTAAATGGCAATGTGCGGAACTAAATTGGCTCATACTTCACTATTCCTAATAAAAGGAAAAATACATAACGAGGAAAGTTCCGGGTAAAGGAAATTTACTAATTTTTATTATTTTGTATTAGATATTTGCAAAATATAGAATTCTTAATACACACACAAAAGCTACTAGGGAAACACAAATACAAAAATAACGTTTCCAAAACTTGAGGTTAGTTAAATTTTTCGATATTTCATACGATATTATATACCACCCTGTAAGCATTGCCAGTTTTTATTCAAAGTCATTTAAGCTACGGCTTAAGCAATACAATAATCTCTTTATCCGCACTTGATTTATTTATCTAAACCAGAGATATTCAGGTGTAAGATTATTGCGAATTTTTAAGTATTTTTAATAATTGATAAGCAGTTTGGATATGATAATCAACTTATTGTTAGTTAATTACCAATAATTCTGCTAACAATTGCTTAAACTACACAACACAGCAAATTAAATGTGCTTACAAAGTTTCTATCTGTATTGCGTAATGCCTCTTCGTCGGGGAACTGCATTAAAATGTTTAATAAAAATTTGGTGAATTTCTTCAGCTTCCCATTAAAACAAAATGTTTTCAGATACTGGGAATTTCCGTTGGGGAAAGGGGTGGGGTGCAACTTTTCATTTTTTAGGAAAGCAAAAAAAAGTATTATGTTTTCAGATACTAGGTATGTTTAATGTTATTTAAGGAATACTTATATGTACTTAGAAAGTAGGATAATCAAATAAAGTCGTCACTTTTTTTAACAAAACCAATATTTGATTTCGAGGCTAATTAAGTAGATACGTTTTAATAAAATAGCCTTCTTCTTTGATGTAAACAAACATCGAAAAGTTTTTGGTCTTTTATGAAACACCCTGTATATTATATGTTAATTAAATACTTTTGCATTTTTTTATTATATAGGGCCTAAGAATTGTGTTAGAGAGAAAATAATTGATATTACACCATTATTAACATGCCAATAGTTCTCATGTATTTCTGCAACACATTGTTCCTTAAGGCACTCTTTCTGTTTATAAAAACTATTAATTCACCATTACTCACAACTTTCCCGTATAGAATTCAACTACTTAGAATACACAGTCAATATATGCGTATACTTATATGCTGATAACTTTATTAAAATACTATAAACTGTTATTTAATTCCATTTTTTAAGTGCTTAATTTATTTATTATTATTATGATTTGTTGTTTCACAGTATTCCTGTGGTTGTATTTTATATTGACGGGATTATACCAATACCAAAAATAAACAAAAAAAGGAAATGAAAAAAAAAAACAACTATTGTGTATTAAGAAATGATCTAATGATGGTACATGTTTTCAAAATGACCGATTTCTGGACGTTACTGTGAATGTCTGTATTAATTCCTAATTGAGCCAAATGCGTTGTAAACGTTGTTGGGGTGAGACCTGTTACTGATATGACGAGAGGAACAATGAGGACTCTTTCCTGTTTCCACAGCCTTTTTACTTCCATTGCCAAGTCGGTGTATTTGGCGATCTCCTCACTGTATTTCGCTTGGATGTTCTTGTCGTTGGGGACAGCCATGTCAATTAAATAAGTGATTTTCTCTTTTTTGGATTGAAAGGTGATATCCGGTCTGTTTGCGGGGATTGTTTTATCTGTGTGGATGTGAATGTTCCAGTAGAGCTTGTAGTGTTCGTTTTCAAGTATGGATGTTGGTGTATAATGGTAGTAGGGGTCTGTGATCTCCGTTAGTTTGTATGTTGTGGCTAATGCTTGATCAACGACCTTCGCTGCTGAGTTGTGTCTCGCGGTGTATTCAGTTCCGGCCATTATTCTACATCCACTGGTTATGTGATCGATCGTTTCTCTCTGCTGGTGTCATCTCCTGCACCTGTCGTCTTCGATGGTTGTGTCCTTGATGATGTGCTTTTGGTAGTTTCTGGTTGCTATGACTTTGTCCTGGATGGCAAGCAGGAAGGCTTCTGTTTCGGGGAACAGCTGCCGTTCTTGTAACCATGTATATGAAAGCTTTTTATGTATGTGGTCTTGCTTTATGTGGTACCTGTAGCTTCCGTGGAGTGTTTTTTCAGACCAGGTGTTCATCTTTTCTAGTTGTGATTGGATGTGACTGTGTGCGTCTGCTGCATGCCTCGTTTGAGACAGGTCGAGGGGTGTATAATTTTTGTCTGCCTTCACTATTGCCTTGTGGAGGTTAGTTTGTTGTGGAAAAATTTCGTAAATTTGTTTTTTATTTAGCGATGATATATCTATAATTCCCCTCCCTCCTTCTTTTCTCTCGATGGTGAGTCTTTCCTTGCATGCGTTGGGATGTAACTTTCTGTGTTTAGTGAATTCAGAGCGCATGAGAATGTGAATGTTTTGTATGTCTGTGTGTGACTATTTAATGAGACCAAACGAATACGTAAGAATAGGTATGGCGAAGGTGTTAATAGCTTTCGTTAGATTTCTGGAGTTCAATTTTGTGAGTCTGGTTTTAAATTCCGTCTTGAGCTCTAATTTGATATGCGTGTGGTTAATTTTGGTGCTTTGATGGAAGCCTAGGTATTTGTATGTTTTTTCTTTGAGCATGTTATCTATGGTTTCATTGTTGATTGTTTCCGTCGTAGGGAGCTCTTTCCACTGTCCTTGTTAATATGAAGCAGCTTGCATTTACTTATACCAGATTCCATGTTGATGTCCAGGGTAAACGTTTCTGTGATTTTATGAAGTTCCTTTAGCTGTGCCTTTGTGCTTGCATATAATTTTATGTCATCCATGTACAAGAGATTTATTTTTTTTTTGGTGCTTAATTTGGAATCCGAAGTTTGTGTTATTCAGTGTGCTTGAGAGTGGATTGAGACAGAGGCAGAACCACAAAGCACTGAGTGAATCTCCCTGGAATGTATCTCGTCTGATATAGATCTCTTCTGTTTCGATGTGTTCATTTTGTGTTCTCAGGTTGATTTTAGTTTTCCAGGTACTCATGATTTGCGTAAGAAATTGCCTGATGTTTTTATTGACTTTGTATAATTCTAGCACTCTGGTTAGCAAACTAGGGGGTATCGAATCAAAGGCTTTTTTACAATCTATGTAACCAGTATGAAGGTTTCTATAATTTTTCCTGATTTGTTCCTTGATGACGCTGTCTATAATGAGCTGCTCCTTATATCCTCGGCTGTTTTTCCTGCATCCTTTTTGCTCTTCCATTAGAATGTTTTTGTGTGCAGATGTTGTTCTATTCTCCTGGTAATTGTGGCTGTGATGGTCTTATATAGGGTTGGAAGGCATGTAATAGATCTGTAATTTGACGGGTTCTTAGTGTCCGAGTTTTTTGGTTTAAGGTATGTTATTTCTTGGGTGAGAAAACTGGGGAGTGTGCTAGGTTTTAAAATAATTTCATTAATTTGTCGAGTGAGAGCTTCATGTGTGGAGGTAAACTGTTTGTACCAGAAGTTATGAATGTTATCTATTCCAGGACATATCCAGTTATCCGTGCATTTGATTGTTTTTGCAACTTCTTGTGTTGTCATTGCAAAGTCCTCTTGTTCCTCCAAGCACTTGTATCTGTCTTCTTCCGCTTTAATCCTTGAAGCGTTATTATTGTGTAGTTTTGGTTCTGACCAAATGTTTTTCCAGTATTCTGTGATCTCTTGTTTGGTCGGTGGTTTTATTACTCGTGCCTCCTCATTGCTCATGATTTTTTGGTAGAACTGTTTTTCGCTTCTGCAAAACAGGTTGTTAGCGTCCTTTCTTTCATTTGACTCTTTATATCTTCGGAGTCTTGCGGCATACACGGATAATTTTTGCTTCAGAGTGTGATCAAGAGATCCGATTTGATTTTCTCTACACTTTGTGTGATACGACTTGTTGCCGTTCATGGATTGGGTAAGATGTCCCAATTCTTTTCTAATTTTGTTTTCGATCCTTATCTGCCATTTGAATTTTGGTTTTATGCTGTTGGTGTTTCTGTGTTATCGTTATAGCTGCTGCGTAGATCATTGTATGAATGTCCTGAATTGTGCTCGCATTCGTTATGTACTCGGGAATTATTTGTTCGTTAATGGTCTTTAGAATTTTATATGTGTCCCGTTTGAAGATTACACTAGGAATAGGATCTCTTATTGTAGGATCGGAGCCTGACCATTTGTTTAGATGTGATTCATTTTCTACCTTGATTGCTTGTGTGAGAGGCGTCCGAGGTGTAGCTGTGTGTATGGTGCTTTGGGCGAATGATTCACTTTTCCTGTGTGCTGTATGATGCTTGTCATCTGTCGCGAGTTGTTGCTGGGAGCTTCGCCCCTACTTAGCATTAAGTGACGTTGCAGATCCTCTTGCGCAAAGTTGGGCTGGTTTGTATGTGGGATCGATTTGGCATCTGCCCCACTGTCCTCAATGTTTGGTTGATAAATGTTTAGTTCAGCAGCTACCATAGCTTGATGTTTTGCAATGCGAGTAGCGTGAGCTTACTGGTCTTAGTGATGACTCTTTTTTGATCTATTACTCTCTGTTGTGTGATAAGTGATTTGTATTCTGGATATTGTGCTATGAAAAATGTATGCAGTTTATGTCCGTATCCTGCTGAAATTGTCTCAAGTGTGGTAGCGGTGTAATAGGAATGCATCACTGTCCATTTTAACCTCTTCCTTGGTTTACCCAAGGTTGCGATATATTCGCTGTTGTAATGGACTCAAGTTGTTGTGTTTGGCTAGCATCTGTGTCAGATTTATTTGTGTATCCATTTCGGCAGCTCATGATCGGTTCATTTGATTCTGTAATGCAGCTCATGCGTTGCCCTGCCTTTCCCGCCTTGGTGGGTGCCAGCTTAGCCGGCAAAACACTTTTGGTAGGTCTATTTTCCTTTGCCTGGTCGTGATCATTTCTGTCGAGCTGTCCCTTTCCGCAGCGTCCTCGACCGTTACGCTGCTCACCCGATGCTTTGTTGTTTGGATTGATGTTTTGTGGTGTTAGAAGCTCAAACTGTCCCGACATTGGATCGCCTCTTAGTAGAAGGTAGATCATTTTATTGTGTGTTTGTTTGCCTATTATTGTTGGGCTCTCTGTAATGCTCATCTGTTTTGTTCTTGTTCTTGGTTTTGAGAAAATATAGAAGATGTGTTTCTGGGTTTCCGAGAGAGCAAATATTTCTAGGCTTGCTCCGTATGTAGTGAATTTATAATTTTTTTTTGAAGTCCTTCATGTCGCCGTCGTGAAATAAACGAAAATATCTGAAGTTCCGTCTCTAACAATGTCGTGAAAATACATTTATAGTAAGTCTTTTGTAGACAACTTTATGCAAATGCTGACTTTCGTTTAAATTCCTGATCGCTTTTTCTCATAAGAAACCAGCAATAATCTCCCATCATTGCTGGATCACATCAGCCTTGCTCCATTGTTAGTATATTTTGGTGGAACCTTTTTCCTTGCTTGTTAATAATCCATCCATTTTCGGGAAATTTAATTCTAAAAAACATTACTTTTTAAAAGAATGTGATTAAAATACTTATTCATTTTTTCTGAAAAAATCATAACTCAAAAATTTTACGTGTTAGGAAGTTTTTACCATAATTTTCGCATTTAGCAACCAAAAATTAACAAAGAATTGCCTTTTACACCACAGTCGCATAATGGCTGTAAACTAGTGGTATTAGTGATAAAGGAAAAGAGAATTATGAGAAAAAACTCGAAAATTGCTAAAAATATTCACAATGAAGACAACAAAACTATTGCCTAATACAGTTTTAACATATATAGTTTTTTTTTGAAATTTAATTTTTAAATCTCGATACCGACAAACTTTTAAAACTATTAGGTATACTATTGTAATCGTGAGAAACCTCCTCCGAGATTTTTTCAGATCTTCACCTTTCCGTCGGTCTGTCTTTCTGTTCGCGGCTTAGCTAAACAACTACCAGTTGACTTCAAATTTTGGTCAAAAATTAAGGGTCATAAGAGGACGACCTGGTAATATTTTGGTAAAAATTTAATATGGAGAAACAAAATGGCGGCCTAGTGAAATGTTAAAAAAAATATTATAAAAAAACTACTTAGCCGATTTATCTCAAATTTACCACAAACATCAAACAATTTGTTGGAATCAACTTGTAAAATTTTGGGACGAATACAGGATGGCGGAACAAAATGGCGGCTTAATAAAATATTTAAAAATTCAGCCTGAAGAACCGATTTAATGGATTGATTTCAAATAGTGTGCCATAACTAATTGTGGTACAGGGGTCAATTAGTAGAACTGTGGTACTAATTCAATATGGCCGAACACATTTTAGCCTCCTCAGATGCCAAAAAAATATGTTTTATGAATTCAGTCCGTCTGTCGGTCTCCCTGTCAGTTCGTGGCATACCTTAAAAACTACTTAACCGATTGACTTCAAATTTTGACCAAAAATTAAGGGTCATCTCGGGATGATCTGGTAATATTTTGGTAGAAATCCTATATGGCGAAACAAAATGGCGGCTTAGTGAAATGTTAAAAAAATATTATTAAAGACTATTTATCCAATTTATCTCAAATTTTGCACAAACATCAAGTATTATGTTGGAATTAACCAAGGCCCTTTAACTCTATAGGTTGCCTCGAACGATCTTCACCTATCCCAACTCGGTGTGAGCGATCTACGTCACTCAGCGACCGGCTTGCTTTAGCACGGCATTGTCCATATGTCTTCTGTATGCGTTTAATTACATACATTAATCTTTTTTTGTTCAAAATTGAAACTTTTTTTTACAATAAAATGCAGCCTTCAAGATATAAGTTATTATAATTTTAAACTTATGTTTAGAGATGTTGGCTCAAATTTTAACCAAGTTTTTTTGCTGAGTGCATTTCAAAAAGTTCGCATCATATGTGAAAAAATATGATGCATTTGTAAAGTTTCAAAAAAATATTCTTGTAAATAGTTTTAGCATGATAAATAGTTGTATATCTTTAGAAAATGTACATTTTTTTATACAAGGTGTCAAAGTAGGGTGTTCCCGCTTTTGGTGATAATGGTTAGAGATAGAGAAAAGGTTTAGATATAACTTAGACTTATATACCTACTTAAATAGTTTTTCATATATGAAACACCCTATATTTTATTAAATTTTTGAATTTTTTCTAAAATTGTACGTCTGCTTCATATATTGTCGTCCATAGGCCTAAGTTTAATTGTTTCCGAGATATTGACATTTAAAAATTGTGATTTTCAATCTTGAACAGCTGTAGAGTCTAAACGGTTTGCACTTTCTTGATTTAGTTTTTAGTAGTCTACTATAAATTTCTTCTTTATTTCTAGTTCTAACCTAACCGGTACCAAGATATCAACCGAGAACACACTATGCGGACACCTTATGTATATTATAAGTATTTTTCATATTTTATTAACCTATAGGTATACTATTTGCAATAAACACAGTTATTTAACTGTTCAAACATCTTTTTTAATAATAGGAAATAAATCAACAAACAATTTTTGCTTAAATGGTAACATATTAAAAATTCAGTTAATAATTTTTTATGCATCTTTTCGTGGGGGCCCACTTCAGAATGGCTTCGTTTTTGACCTTTTTTTTTCCTTCATTCAAATATTTCGTTATTATAAATAACCTTTGTCTTAAGAACACTCTTGCTGCATCTATGTTTATGTTGTTTTGTTTATTTGTAATTATTTTCAATAGTTTTTTGGTTATTTTGGTTCCCTTCTTTATTAATTCCTTATTAATATTAATTGTTAATTAATTAACACTAAAGTGTTTTAAAACATTCACTTGAGGAAGTAAAAAAATACTCTGAAAAACACAACTAACAACTATCGCAACGAAAACGTCAAGCTGAATAAGTAATAAACTTGAGTAAACTGGCCGCCTTGTCAGATCGCGTCGCCAGTCGACGTCACGACCTCCGCCTCACCCGCGCGTCCCCCTCACTCGATAGCTGCTCTAATAACCCAATAGAGTTAATGGGTCTTGGAAATTAACTGGTAAAATTTTGGTACAAATCCAAGCTAGCGGAATATAATGGCGGCATAATAACATTTAAAAATTCGGCCTGAAAAAACTTCTTTATGGATTGATTTCAAATTGTGCGCCATTGTGTGCCAACTAGTAAAACTGTGTTCCTAATGTAAGAATGCGGAACAAAATGGCGGCCATGGCATAGCTTAAAAACTACTTACCAACAAAGACGTCAAAGTTTAGTCAGAAATTAAAGGTCATATGGGGATGACCTGGTAATATTTTGGTAAAATTGACGGAAAAATGTTATAATAATAATAATAATAAATGGTAACATTTTGATTTGAATCAAAGATAGCAATACAAAATAGCGGCCTAGTAAAATATTTAAAAAATCAGCCTAAAAATGCTACTTATTAATATAATTTAAGATGGCGAAACAAAAATCTTGTTCAACTCAACTGATTCAATTTACTTTATAGCGCTACGTGGAGAGTATCCATTGCAATTTCTTGAAAATGTAGAGATTCAAAATAAATTGTTGGAACTTTGAAATGCACTAAGAAAATTTTTACTGGAAATTTTGAGCTGCGATTTTCGGCTTTTTTTATCAATATCCATAGTATATAGCCCGATAAGGTCAGCCTCAGGACACCATGAGAAAAAGTAATCTTCCACAGTAAGAGTTCTGGTCGAATAAACTTTTCAAAAAAATAACATGGTTTTATATAACACCCTATATAAGACGGTTGCGATTATCGGGCGCGGATATCATTATCGGGCTGCATACTCTAGGAATTTTTCATTTTGAATTTCCAGTAAAAATTTCCTTGGTGCACTTCGAAGTTCCAGCAGTGCATACTCGACTTTAAGAATTGACAGTAATATACTCCTCAACCGCTTTAACTTACTCTCTTTTCAGATATGTAGAACTTGTCAGAGACTGTCATTTCTAATTGTGTAATATAATCCGGAACTGCCCCTTAATGCTGAAGAAATTTAAATTGAGTGACGGCCCCTATAAGTCCTACAAAATCTTTCCAAAGTGCCAATTCGAACTAAATTAGATAAAAAGTCAAAATGTCTTTTTAATGCTTATATATATATGATAAAATTAAACATTATATAAATCCAAACCGATATTACAAGCAATGTCTTTGAACTACCTTAATTTTATTATTTTTACTTATAGATTTATAGTGAAAATTATGTTTTACCTAAGTTGCCTTTGATTATTGATATAGATTATGTCTTTAATCTGGAGTTTTTCTGTCATATAATAAATTGATATTTAATTATTTATTTATATTTGGAAGACTGAGGTAGTAACAACTTATGTAATGTAAAAGTTGTGCATTAAGTACTTTTTATAATACTTAGTTCACCCCCGTTCTCCTTCACCTACTTCCTAGTGGTTTCTCAGGTTATTCTAAACCTCTTAAGATTCCTCTATATCAGTCCTCCACATATAATCAAGCTACATTAAAATACCCCGTAATTATTTTGGTTTTCTACATCCCAGTTTCAAGACTAAATTGTTCAGCTAGGAGCAAGTTAATGTATTTGGCTTTTTTCGATTTTAATTTTTCCTTTTATCTAGTGGCTAGAATTAATTTACAAAAATGGAAATGGAAAGGCAAACCTCAACCGTAAGTCTTATGAGTGAGGGAGAGGATGAAATATTTGGTTCAAATATTAAGGATACGGAAACTTTCGATGAAAAGAAATGGACACGGGGTCATTTAAGAGTAAGTAAACAATTATATATACCAAATCAATTATACATTTCTGAAGATGATATTTTTCATGTCCGAAACATATACTTACTATTAAGACAATTAATACTGTTTTTTGAAATGTTATAAAGAGTTTAACTAAGCCTTGACTCTTGGAATGCGATACGTAGTATGTTATTCAGTAGTTCAATTTATGGAAAATTTTTAGCATACTTGATATGGTGTGGCTTAGACAAGGTTTCCTTGTCTAAGTGGTGTGGTGTATAATACAATTTTGTTTTCTTAGTTTATCAATACTTAACAAAACGATAATACAATTAAGATAAGGTTTTGCTAGCCCTATAAAATTTAACACAATATTAGTTACGTTTCTATACTCATTGACGCATATATTTATATTGATTAGAAATAATAAAAGGTAAACATATCTACAGTTTAATTTTCCGGAATCAAATTAATTTAATTAATTGTCAGTTCCTTTCCATCGTAAAGGGTTATCCAACGAAGACTGAACAAGGCTCTTATTTCAGTTATAATCATAGATATTAAAAAACTGGAATAGTCATTAGATTTAACTTTCTCTGTAGAATTGGAAAATGACAATAAAAAACAATATAACTGAAAACAAATGAGCTATAATATCAACGTCAATGGCGGATCAATTTTGGGGGCCCTACACTAATACTTTTTTAGGGCACCTAAATTTTTTGTAAACCCTAATTTCCCAAAATAAAAGATACCAATAGCACTGGCGAGTTAAACAGAATAATAGAGTGGATTATGTCGTCATTAAATATCTACTTTAATTCGTGTTTACAACCCTTGAACATGGAATAATGTTAATAATTGCTAAAGAAAGGGGAATTTAATAAATACGGTATGCAATGAAAATAGCTAATTGTTATTTAATATTTATTAGCATTAGCTTTAACAACTAAACTCCGGTATACAAATAAAACAACAATCAATATGTATATATACAGTGTGTATCAGCCAAATGGAATAAATTCGATAATAAATAAATGGGGGCGTGTTCGGAAAAACGCTTGGACCCGTCGATTGGTATTTTTAGTTGCTCATTTTCTCCAATAAAAACTTTTTATACAGGGTGTGTCCTGTAACAGTGGTCAATGCCAACTTTCTTATTTCATATGCAACACCCCGGATATTATTTAATTTTTGGATTCTTTAGGAGATTCTAAACATATTTTATGTTGAATGTCCTATACCTATCTTCAACTATTTCGGCAATATTAAGTGTTTTCAAATTAATTGCAAAAATTAAGATTAAAAAAATAAAATTATTTATTTCTTCATAATGTATAAACAAATGTAAAAAGTTAATTTAGGAACTGTTGAATATGCTCGCCGCGAACGTCTTGGCAAATTCCTAATCTTAAATAGAAATTTCTTCTAACGTTATTTAGCATCTCAGGCGTGACCGATCTAATCGCAAGCGTTATTCGTCTTCTTAAGTCAGCTAAGTCGAGGGGTTTAGTTTTGTATACAACATTTTTAATATCTCCCCATAAGAAAAAGTCTAATGGCGTCAGATCAGGGGATCGCGCTGGCCATTCTATCGATCCTCGTCTCCCTATCCACCGATATGGAAATATTCCGTTGAGGTACTGCCGGATATTAATTTGGTAATGGGGCGGTGCTCCATCTTGCTGAAACCATATCATATTCGCTGGAACTTGTGGGTTTGCTGGATCCGGATACAAATTTGTCAAAGTTGGCACGACATTATTTTGGAGCAGTGCTAAATAATTATCGCCATTCAAATTGCCGTCAATGAAAAAGGGGCCTATGATATGATCCCTAACAATTCCTGCCCAAACATTAACCTTTTCAGGATATTGAGTATGTTCTTCGCTGATCCAGTGAGGATTTTCCCTAGACCAATAGCGGCAATTTTGACGATTTACATGACCGTGAAGTGTAAAGGTGCACTCATCCGAAAACAAAACATGTTCTGATTGAATAACATTGTTATCTAACATAGCCATCATTTGTTCACAAAAATAAGTTCTCCTATCATAATCGTCTTCCATGAGCTCCTGAGTTGGTATCACTTTATAGGGATGCATTCTATTTTCTCTTAGTGTTCGAATAATCGACGAATGGCTAATATCGAACATTGCGGCGGCTTGTCGACTAGAAATATGTGGGTTTTCCTCAAACTCAAGCATAATATCCAATTTAGTATCATCATTTATTGAATTGGCAGCTGCTTTTTTTATCTGCCTCACATGTCCAAGCTCGCGAAACTGCTTTTCTATTTTACTAATTGTCCCTTGGGATATATGCGGCAAATTTGGAAATTTTTCATGAAATAAGCGAGCAACTTCCACTTGTGTTCGTGTGTTATCTCCATAACCAATCATTTGTAGAATTGTTATTTTATGCATTTCTGTTAAATGAACCATTTTTCTGATATTAGGTATTATGCAGTTAACGAAATTCAAAAGACTATGACACTGACACTGACAACTACTGTCTTGCAAAGAGAAAGGAGGCATTTTACACAAAAGTAAGCAAAACTTAAAAGTAAACAAAACTGGCTCTTTTTGTTCCATATCAATAAAAAGGAACGCTAAAATGGTTTTTGCTTACATTCTTAATATGAAGACCTAAATGGTAAATAAGTATTGAGTGTGTTGTAGCGAATTTTTGTAATCAAATAAATAGTTCAGTAACCAGAGCCACTTTCATGAATAATAATAAATTCGAAATAAATAAAATAAAAATAAATTTGAAAACACTTAATATTGCCGAAATAGTTGAAGATAGGTATAGGACATTGAACATAAAATATGTTTAGAATCTCCTAAAGAATCCAAAAATTAAATAATATCCGGGGTGTTGCATTTGAAATAAGAAAGTTGACATTGACCACTGTTACAGGACACACCCTGTATAAAAAGTTTTTATTGGAGAAAATGAGCAACTAAAAATACCAATCGACGGGTCCAAGCGTTTTTCCGAACACGCCCCCATTTATTTATTATCGAATTTATTCCATTTGGCTGATACACACTGTATATATATATATATATATATATATATATACATATATATATATATACATATATATAATTTTACTCAATCAATATACAAATAAGGGTGAAAAAAACATTTTTTCCTTTCATATTTCAGCCTGAAGAAGGTAACGAAGAGTACCGAAAGCTTGGCGTATATATATATATATATATATATATATATATATATATATATATATATATATATATATATATATATATATATATATATATATAGGTTGGCTTTTTAGTGCGAGAAAGTTCAATATCTGTGTTGTTATGGGAAACAGAAAAATCTTTTTCAAAACAAAATTTGTAAGACTTGTCGAGGTGTACATGCCTAAAATATTGTCTTGTATATGGGGTGTTCTATAAAAGCGAGGCAACAAAAAGTGTATTTTTTTAAATAGAAAACGATATCTTTAAGAGTAGAACTAAAATAAGCGCAAAATGCTGCGTATAGTACACTATTTTAATGTGACCACCGTTGCGGCGTTGCCAAGCTATTCAAATATCTTCAAAATTCAGAAAAAACATGGTAGGTAGTTAATATTTCGTTTAAAAAATTACCTGTTTAAACTTGGTAATAATATTCTATGGTCCTTTAAACTTCATGGATGATGCAATAAATTTGGCCTCAACTTACACGGGGTGTTTTTTACGACGGTCCCAACATAGTAACTCCATTTTTTTAAACGAAACGCCCTATATATTAATAGACCATCTTGTAGCGTATGCATCATTTAAGCTGTGACATTCAAAGCGCATATAATTTAATTAAATATGTATTATTATCTAAATATAATATAATTAATGCAAGAAATTAATTTATATGATTTTAAAAGACTCATATTAATTTAATTTCATAACGGCGAAAGAAGATATGAAGAACGGTATTACCGAAATTTTGAAAACATCAGAAACATTACCGTGAGTGAAGTTAGTAGATCATTTGAAGAACAGATAAAGTTGTGCCTGGATATTAATGGTAACCACTTTGAACATTTGTTATAACGTTATGCATTTTGTTGTTTTAAATACTTAATTTTTTACTTTTATTCCTTGCCTTTAAATGAATAGCGGATATTTTTGAAGACCTACTTTAATCATAACATTTGTTTTGTTGTATTTGCTTTTTTCATATTGCCTTGACAAGGTTCTGGCAAATTTTTCCTACGTTATATGGTTTATAAAGTTAAAATGGTAATAATAATAGCAATCATTATAAACCAAAACAATAAATGTGTTAATCAACTTATTTTTGATGAGTAGCGAGTATACCGATATTATCTAGGTATTTTCTAGATAAACTAATATATTGCCAAAACGGCTCATTTTAGGACAATAGTCGTAAAATGAAATATCGTTTTTAAAAAATAAATGTTGAGCCACTGAGAAAAATTAGTTTTTTTTTAATATCGGCTGCAATATTTAAACTGTGAATCACTGTATAATTACCCTAGGAGCAAGGAGCAAGAGAAAGAGTGAAATACAAAATTTTACCAACACAAAGAAAATTAAAAAATATGTTCCAGGACAATAAGCTAATTATTTGTATTTTTTGTAAGAAGAATGTATTTATAAAATATTTTTCTTTCTAACTACTGGCATATTCTTTAATTGCTTTGTCGTATGGTATAGCCTAAGTAACATCGTTTTCTTTCGACAATGTTGCCAAACTGTTTAAACACATGTTCATTCGAACTCTTTTTCTTAAAATGACCTAAGGAATCAACTCCAGGAGTCTTTTAACTCCGTACCGTAGTTAGGAAACACCCTGTATATATAAACGAGATAACAAGTATTCTACTTCTTTGCATGAAACATACTATCTCATGGATGTAGAGAACGCTAAAGTGAAAATATTTTTAGATAAAGTATGCTCTATAGGAATCTCTAGGTCAAAGATCAAAATACAAGAGTTCTAACCACACTACACCACAACTTGTTACGTTCTGGACGCGCGTTTACGCTAACCAAGTTAGCATCATCAGCAGATGATATAAACTTGAGTTTATATCATCTGAAGTTGAATGAATTCTAAATTATGGCATTAGTGCGTGGGGTAGTACATGTAGTAGTAACCTGGATGGTTTGTAGATCATTTAAAAGTATATTATTAAAGTGTTTATGAAAAAAATAAACAATATTCAATTGTTTTTTGACCCTTAGGCAATTATATATAAAACGTATTTTAAGATTCAATTAATAAGTATAGTACAAAAAGTAATAAGTATAGTACACCAGTTCAACATGCTGTAGTTACTAGGTCTGTAACAAATGGAAGATTAATTAACAAAACCTCAAGTCACACCCTCTCGCAAAGACATATTGCGTATCTTGGGCCTTGAATTTTTAATCACCTACCAAATAATATAAAAAATATTAAAAACATGAATAAGTTTTTAATGCGCGCTTCTGCCTGGATAAGGACAATATATGAAATTTTAGTATGTAAGGTTCCTATTATAAAATGAGTTTTAAGTTACCTATATATCAAAACATAATTTTTTTTTGTTAGTTGTAGCTTTTAGCGAGTTAATAATTATAAATGGTGTAATACTCAAAATCCTTTATAATTTTATTTATAACTTTTTCCTCTGCGTAGCTCACTCAGAGTTCACTATAATAAATGTTTTGTAATGATATGATTTAGAAACGAATAAATTTGAATTTGAATGTTCCCTTCTTTAAATAACCCTAAAAATAAAAGTCCATTTTAATATCAGGACCCTGTGGTGGCTAAGGGGTTGCACTGTATCGACCGATTCCGCCTCCAGGAAAATATCTACTTATCTTTCCCGAACAATTGCCTTGCGTTTGAATTGGCTATGTTGTTGAAAAAATGCATTTTGTTAGGCATTTTGGGTATACTGTATCTAAGTAATCTAGCTTCATGGATGTAACATTTCCAAATACTTATTTCTTCTCATATTTTCGTTAAGACATGCCACACACATTAACTTTTTAGTATATTGAATCCTAAAATTAAAATGAACATTTGGAATTTCCATACACCAGAAACGTACATTTTGTGAACTAACTATCCCGTTTGTGGTGAAGGTAGCGTCGCCTAAAAATATGATATATTTTAAGAAATTTTGAATTTGAAGGTGTTGCTCTTCGAAACCATAAACAAAAATCTAATCCAGCATATGGATAACTTTAGGCTTGTTTGATTTTATATTATTTATTGGCTTTACAAATCTAATTTACCAACACTGTAAATTTTGATATTGGCTTTTCCTACCAGGTATACATACTATTTTTTCGAAAATTGTTAAAAGGACATACATTATTACAATCAATTGTCAAACTTGACCATTCTTTGGTATAAAAATAATTGTAAAGAAATAATATTTCTTTACAGTACAAAAATAAATATTTCCTAAAAGTTATTTTCCGTTGCCTGACAATGACTAGTTGTAAGGAAATATTGCCTTTTTCTTTCAAAAATTTTGTGAAAAATATCATTTCCGAACGATTTTCGGAAAAAAAAATATTATTCAGATACACACCTGTGCAAAATGGATGCTGCACAATACGGAATCGATAAGCAAAATAAAATACTGCAATTTTAAAAAGAACAAATCTTTTTAATTCCATTGCTTGCTTGACAAAATTGAACAATGCACGTTAAAAAAAAATGTGGTGTATACTTGGTGGCAGATGGGGGTAGGTAAACCACAAATAAAGATTTTGCTGATAAACGTAAAAAAATTCCAACAATTTTTGACATGACTTGTCTCTGTTTGATCTAACTGACTAAAATAAAGTTAGTTGAAGTATTAAGAAAATACTGTTGTAGGTGAGAAATATAAAATTTCAGAAAAACGTTCGTGACATAGAAATGAACGCTTCACAATAAGTAACATTTTCTTTCTAAACATTATAAACTTACACTTGGGCTACTTTTCGTAAGATTACCAGAATCAAACTAAATTTTTTCACCAATTAAGTATTGATTTAGATTAGATAAATTGATAAATATGCTATGTGACGAAAAACTACGATTGATGATACAATTTTGTGTGTTGAATTTATTAGTATGTCCAAGATTTAGAACCGTTCTAATGTCCTCTGGTGTGTTTGATCTTTTTGTTAAGGATATTCAAGCAGAGGAAAGGTCTTTTTTTGTTTACGGTGGAATATATTTAATTTGGATTTCTTTCCCTGGATTATTATATATTTTTGTAGTCTTCCGTTTGTTTTGTAGTTATTGTTTTTGGGGTTTCCACATCAAAATTTAAGTATTTGTACATAATAAGACAATATATTGTTTAAAACGTGTCTATCCTACTATTCAAAGAACTTTCAAAAAACAAATTTACGTGTTTTTAGAGACAAGGCAAACCGGATTTTTGAAGTAGGGTTGGGAGAAAATAGAAAGAACATTTACTTTTATACAATTGGAATATTTAATTTTTAAACAATTTGCAACGAACAAGGTATTAAAAATTTCCTACTAAAGAAAACGAGACTAAGACATTAATTATTATCGTTAATATCAATGAGGATTAGTGTAGAAATTTAAAAAAAGCCCTTTACCCGCAATTTCCCTCGTAATGCATTTTTTCCTTTATTAGGATTAGTGAAGTGTGACTTAATTTAGATCGGTAGATAGTCACTTAGTAAACACATATAAACTGACTTTTCAAAATTTTTATTGAGCGCCATTTTGTTCCACCGTATTGGCTATGTACCAATTTTACCAGTTTCTGTCTATGCCACACTTGATTTTTGAATATAATGTAAAACATATAAACAATTTTTCACTCTGTTTTTTTTTTTATTTCATTAAACCGTCATTTTATTCCGTCATGTTGCATTCATACTAAAAATAAATTTCTTGTGTAAACATTAAAGTCCATTGAAAAAGAGGTCTTTTTACTTTATCTTTTAAATAGTTTATTGCGCCGTCATTTTATTCCTCCATCTTGAATTTGTACCACAGTTTTTACCAGTTTGTTTCTATATCACATTTAAATCTTGGAAGTAATTTGAAATAAAACTAATAAGTAGGTTTTGTTAGGCGGATTTTTTAAACTTTATTAGGCTTCATTTTATTTTGCCGTCTTGGATTCGTAGCAAAATGTTACCACTTCATTCTAATAATTGATTTTCATGCAATATTTGAGATAAATTGGATAATTAGGCTACCATTTTGTTCCACCATATTGGATTTTTACCAAAATATTACCAATTAGTCAAGTTATGTCGCGAACTGATGGACAGACAGATCGGTGGAATTGAGAAAAATGTTTTTTGCCATGTAGGGATACTAAAACCTGAAGATCCCAGGAGTGTCATTTTTTCTTGAGCACAAGCATTTTATTTATCGTCGCCATTTTATTCCATCGTTTTGAATTCTTACCACGATTTTATCAGCATTCCTATATCACACTTAATTCTTGCAAAAAATCTCAAATCAATCTAACAAGAAGTTTTTTCAGCCTAATTTTTTTAAATATTTTCTTATGCCGCCATTTTGGATCATACTAAAATTTCACCAGTTCATTCCTACATAAAACTTTTTTGTAAAATTTCAGGTAAATTGGATAAGTAGTTTTTAAGTAATAATTTTTTTTAACATTCACTATGACACAATTCTGTTTCCACATGGGGCTGCAGATGTTTAAAATTAGAAAGAAATATGACTTTATTCAGATATATTGAAACAATAAGAGCTGTTTGATTAAGATTTGTAACAACCTCATAGGTATCTAAGGACTCTATATATTTGTAAAACATTCAGCAGTTTTTACTTTAACCATCCTCGACTCTCTTAAAAAACTTGGTACATCAATTATTTTTTAAAAAACTACTGGCTTTATCGTTTATACACAAAAAACATCTCTTACTGTTCTGTGATCGATAAGTCGTTTTCGAAAGAAAAAACAAATTCAATTTCGATCCATGCACCTGGAACTTCTGATCCAGTTTTAGTTGTAGTAAGAACTGCTCAAAACTCTACAAAAGTGATTCTATGGATTATTTAAAGAAAAAAGTTTTATTAAATACATGACTATAATGAAAGGGATGTAAAGAGATAATTAAATCGCCTCATGTTAGTACCTCTTTATAAACCATGTTTGTCGTTGCATTCTCTGGCTGTAAAATAGCCAAGCTACTATGCTAACTTACTCTAGAGCATGCCACATAGAGCTGACCATGAGAAAAACAATCGTGGTGCAAGTCTACTCCATCTCTACTTAAGGATTGCCCTTGAGCTTTGTTAATTATCACGGCGAAAGAAAGCTTTAAAGGAAACTGTACACGTTTAAACTAAAAACGATAGTCTAAGGGAATTAAAGGGATACGTGGTATGAAAACTGTTTTTCCCAGACCAGAGCCAGAAATAATAATAGACACTATTACATTGTTTTGTAACGTTTTAACCTGTAGCAGAGTTTCATTACACAATTTTTGTGATTTTAAATTTCGAATAAGCATCACTGGTGCCCCCATTTTTAAAGTTAACTTATGAGGAGGGATTCCTGAAGGGTTTAGAGAGTGTAGGAACTGGACAGGATAATTAACCGCATTTTATTGGTTTATAACTACATCTATTGAGTAGTATGTTCATTGTGGAGCAGTAATTTTTTCCAATAAAGCTAGATTTCATTCATCTGCTGTGCTATTTTTTTGGAGTTAATATAGCTCGTTCTTTGAACCAAGACACGGTTTTATTTTGACAACTTTCTAGTCCACTATAACCATTTAAGGGGTAGTTTCACCCCTTTGGAAACTGAGTTTCGAAGAATCCTTTCTTCTTCTTCTTCTTGTTCTTCTTATCGAACCTCTGCACTCTAAAAATCAAGCGTTTTTCCGAAAAACTGACCGGCTTTTAAATAAAAAATATTGTAATATTTAAGGGTGGGTCTTCTTATTTTCTTACAAAAAAATCTCTCGCCAATATTTAGGCGCACGTTTTTTAAAACATTCTGTGTATTAGATTAAAATTTTTAAACTGTAAGACAAATAAAGCGAACAATGAAATTTAAAAAATATTTTTATAAACTAAGTTCTTATTCTTAAAAATATTATTTACGTAGGGCCAAAATATTACCGGCACGGGGGCGGCGATAACCTTGTGGGGCCCTGTTCAGAGAATTCTTTCAGTGCACTCCTTTATGATATTGGTCTATGTTGTTAGTACTATGGCTATTCTTGAGTAAACCCAATACCTTATTTTTGCTAATCATTTATACAGCATATGAAAATCTCATAATAAAATTTAAGCCTTATTTTAAAGATTATACTTTGTTATCGAAAACTAAAAAGTACAAGTTCTAAGGAATCAGGGAAATCCAATAGATACTATTGGCCTAGGCGATTTTTTTATCAATACTTTGAGTCAACAATGAACAAATTTTACTGACATTATCTGCGTTTGTTGTTTTAAATGAATACTGGCGACAGTGATGTGCTAAAAATAATAATATGATTTAGAACGTATCAAACTTATTAGCTGTCAGGTAGTATTGTAATCAATCAAGTTTTCAATTTAATTTGACAATTTCTTTATTGCTAATAGAAAACGGTTAATGTTTCTTTAATGTGTTTTTGTGTGCAGTGAAGTGCTTTAAATTTTGTGTCATGCGATAATGATATGTTACGGAATTGGAATGGTTTTTTACCGGCAGACATTGCTCTTGCACAAGGTGAGCGATTCATTGAAAACTAATAATTCTTCTAATCAATGCAAGTTTCCGAATTCCTTTTTTTAAATTATTCTTTAGACCTAAGTTGGTCGGATATGTATTTGTTTATTTAAACGGTATTTAAATGACCGTTGCAAGTTGGTCAAAATTTTACTTACGAATTTTTGTTTATTCAACTAATAATTTGCAGGGCAGTGTTTCTTTGTGCTTTTTTAGGCTAAGTGTTTCTATAAACATCAAAACCTCTCCTCTGTGCCTTGAGGCTGGCCGACAAAAATATTTTGAGCACTGATTTAACCTATTAATTTGAAAATTAGTGACTTTGATGTGAATTTATTGAGTGATCCTTTCCGTCTATGGACCGTTGCTAGATTCTGACCATGGGGAGGGGGAGTTGAAACTAACATAGACAGTTAAGTTATACAACAAATAAGTTTTAACAACTTTTGCTGAAAACTTTATAATATATAGAGTGCTTTAAAAAGCATAGCTAAATAGAAATTCTTCACGTAATAGAATAACAGCAAAAGTAGGCAAATGTTTCAACAATATTCCCATCTGCCACCAATGAACCGAAAAAAAGTCAGGAAAATGAGAATGGTAATTTCATAAGTTGTGGAAATAATAAATTCGAGCATCTATATAGTCTATTTATAGTATTAGTAACATTTTGGGCCATTTTCAGTACTTTCCTGCCTCAATTCACTCCTCTTTAGTTTTTATTTATTTATGTATCTTTTTGTTGTGGGGTCGGAGGGGTTGATGCGGGGCGTGAGTATGCAGGCTGTATGGTGGGTAGTGTCTGGGGAAATCATTAGTGATTATGGCTAATTTAGCCCCTAATAAAATGTCGTACTTTGGGGTTAGCATCGGTAAAGATATTGACAAAAAAAAATAACTTTTTGCTTGGTCATTAAAATGTTAGATCCTTAAATAATGATTTTCATGAACTTTCCAATTGTTTATTTCAATATCAATTTGATGTATGTTAAATACAAATTCTGATAATAGCTCTTTGGGTATACAGGTGTTTTAGAAAGGACAGAGAAAAAATTAATCAGTTACAAATTTTAGTTTAAATTCTATTTATAATGATTTAGAAATTATCGGGCTTCTTTTAAAATTAAAAACTAAGTCGTTTTTGCTTCTTAATATGTACCGTCCGCCTTTTGCTAATATCGCTCTCTTTCTGGATAACTTAGAAGATATTTTATGTTTGACAATTTCTGATGTTGACTATATATTAATAACAAGATACCTAAATATAGATTTTTTAGCCCATACTCTCTATTCTAATAGATTAAAAACTATTTTCGAAACACTCAATCTATTTCAACGTATTTCTAAACTAACTAGAACTAATAAATATGATTATCGCAAACAACAACTTGCTGTGGCTTAAATCAGGGTCTCTACCAGTCTCTTGTTTACACAATCTTTCAGGAGGCCGCCATTGGTGATGCAATGAAGTATGTAAAAAAATAAGAGTTTTTAATCAGAATATCCTAAATCACCTTAATAAGCATGGCTCTCTAAAAACCAAACAATATATAGAAAAGCTTCTTATTCCGTGTCACTAATAATATAAAAACACTGATTAAAATAAGAGATAAAGCACATCGTAAATATTAAAAAAATAAAACAGTAGCGCAACTTTAATATTGCAGACATCTTAAGAACACTACTAAACATTTTTAATTTTAAGAGAAAAAATAACATACTTTAATCACATTGCTTTAAAAAAAACGAAGGTAATTTTGGACTACTGCTGAAAGACTTAATCTAACGCGTAACAAAAAATGTAATGAACTACCCGAACAGCTAAACAATCTTTCAGATATACATGATTTCTTTCAAACCACGAATAACCTAGCGGACTCGACCTCTGAAGAACTAATTTGATTTTACCAACCCAATCAGCTTTCTGATAGAACACACGAATTTCAACTCACAGACAATAGGACACTGCACAAAATTATCTCTTCCATATCATCTAATGCTGTCTGCATAAATTCGTTAATTCATATCATTAATACACGTATTTTTGAGAACAAATACCCTTCATTATGGAAAAAAGCTATAATTAAGCTTATTGCTAAAGTTGAAAACCCTAAGGAATTTAAAGATCTACGGCCTATCAGCATTCTGCCAGCTATCTCTAAAATAATATAAAAGCACATTTCGGTTCAAATTTATTGTTTTGCAGAAAACCAAAATATAGTTGCCGAGTGCCAATCCGGCTTTAGAAAAAAAATTAGTACTTTTTACTAGTTTAGTAAACATACTTAATAATATCCGTCAAAACGAAGAGGAAAAAAATAGTACCTGTATGGCTCTCTTAGACTTTAGCAAAGCTTTTGATACAACATTAAAATATTTAGTAATAAGTTACGATTGGTTATTGATTTGATATACCAAAATCGACCGTCTGCCATTTTAAAGTGGAACCGTTATTCCATGGGATGAGGACAAAATTGGGTTGTTTTCAGTTTTAGTGATTGTTATTTATCAAAAACAAAATTATGAGGAATAGTAAGTAAATTTGATGTATGCAATGACAGACGCTAACCTAAATGGCAACAGACGCCTGTCAAAATGACAGAAATCAAATTCTGGTGAACGATATTCTTCAAGAACAAAAGTTATGCTAGTGGATTTTTCAGGTAATACTCAATCCTAATATATACTGGCAGACGACAAATTTTAAAAGCATTCTAAGAGCAGACGCTGACAAATGTGACATCAAGTTTTGGTGAATGGCATTTTTCAATAAAAAATTAGTAAGCTTTGGCTAGAACAATTAGTGTAGATATTAAATCCATGACAGACGATTTTTTCGGTAACGTTACTATCGGCAGACGCCTGTTAAAATGACAGAAATCAAATTCTGGTGAACGATATTCTTTAAAAACAAAACTTATCTTAACTTAATCTTAACATATACTGGGACTACTGGAAGACAATAAATTTGAGAGCACTCTAAGAGCAGACGCTCTCAAACGTGGCGTCAAATTTTGGTGAATATTTTTCAATAAAAATTTAGTAAGCTATTGTTAAAACAGTTACAGTAAACATTAAATCCATAAAGTCAGACTATTTTTTCGGTAACCTAATCGTCGGCAGACGACTGTCAAAATGATAAAATGAAATTTCGGTGAACGATATTTTTTAAGAATAAAATTGGTGTCAATGGACTCATCAATTAATATATATATAATATATAATAATAATATATATTGACAGATAATTTAATTTTAAGCATTTCTGAGAGCAGGCGTAATTATAAACACATAAAAATAATGTTATATAATTTTGCTAGGGGCATGAAAATCGGATATTTTTTTTACATTATATGTGTATCGGTGAAACATAGTACACATATATATGTAAAGAAAAAGATAGGTGTTAATTATCAAAAACGATATTTATTTATATTATGTAATTCGTACAAAATACAATTTTTCACATTAGTGGATAACAAGTGCAATCAATGGTTTAAAAATTGGATTGGCATTTGGTTAACATTAATTGGCATAAGCGGGATATACACAAGTCCCATTAACTCTATAGGTTGCCTCGAGTGATCTTGACCTATCCCAAATGGGTGTTAGCGATCTACGTCACTCGGCGACCGGCTTGCTTTAGGACGACATTGTCCATATCTCTTCTGTGTGTGTTATATTAATCTTTTTTTCTTCAAAATTGAAACTTTTTGGTTACAATAAAATGCAGCCTTCAAGATATAAGTTATTATAATTTAAAGTTATGTTTAGGGATGTTGGTTCAAATTTTAACCAAGTTTTTTTGCTGAGTGCATTTCAAAAAGTTCCCATCTTATTTGAGTCTCAAAAAAATATTCTTGTAAAAAGTTTTAGCATGGCAAATAGTTGTATAATTTTAGAAGATGTAAATTTTTTTTATACAAGGTGACCCAGTAGTGTGATATATACTTGTACTATATACAGCTTTTCGTCGGGGTTCACTTCAGAATGGCTTCTTTTTTAACCTTTTTTTTTTCCTTCGCCAGTTAATTTAAATATTTCATTCTTATAAATAACCTTTGTCTTTAGAACACTCTTGCAGCATCTAGGATTATGTTGTTGTGTCTATTTGTAATTATTTTTAATAGTTTTTCGGTTGGTTTTGGTTCCTTTCCTTATTAATCCATTCAAATGTCTTAAAACTTTCACTTGAGGAAGTAAAAAAAATGCTCTGAAAAACACAACCGACAACGCACGTCAAGCTGAATAAGCAATAAACTGGCCACTTTGTCAGATTAGGTCGCCAGTCGACGTCACGATCTTTGCCTCACCCGCGCGTCCTCCTCACCCGATATCTGCTCATCGAGGTAACCTAATAGAGTTAATGGGTCTTGGGATAGACATCATGCGGCCAGCATAAGCAAAAACACTTTTCAGGTAAATTAATATGTCGACAAACAAATTATTAGTATAAATTTATTTCTAGCACTAGTCCTACCAGATCTAAAAAAGTGACATTGATAAATTGTAATATTACATAAATAAAAAAATGCATACCCTATAAATTAAACAATAAAATAAAATATTTTGTTTGGCAACCTAGGTAGGAACTTATTTTTTTTTCACGGTCTTCGTCTCCATCGCTAAAGGAATCCAGAAATAAATTTTCACTTTCATTATTTTCAACCTCATTGCCAAGAAGTAAAATATCACCGATTTGTTCTGGTGCTTGTGGACTTTTAAACCAACAAGGTTTAAATTTGTTATTTTCCAGGACCCATCCATTATTAGTTGGATCATAAAAAGGTGGTCTAACTTCAGTATCTTTACTCCAAATAGCTGCTACTTGGTTACTTCTATTTATTTTTTCTACCAAACGGGGAGGAACATTTTGGTAATTAAGAGTATTTTTTATTTGAAGTGGGTTTTTCTCTGCTTTACATTTATATTTGGTAATAAAGTGATCCAATCTTGTTTATGTTGAAAATATTCGATCGACCATACAATTTACAAATATCTTTCAGTAGAGTTAATTTTAATTCATCAGGGATATTTTTTGCAGACATAGAACCTAATGAGCTAAATGCTCGCTGACTTTCTTCACCTTTTAATAACTTAAAAGGCCTATTTTTTCCTTTAGCAAAAATGCAGCCGTGTAGTCACAGCCTGTAAATGCGTGGAACGATGGCAAAGCTTTGCAAAGATTTTAACCTAAAATGTCATATATCTTTAATGTATCTTAACGTATTATTAGATGCAGTTCCAGTTTTGTCTTGCCTTAAAGCGCCTATAAAATTGACGGGACGTCGTTGTTGTCAACCACTGATAGCAAAATTGCTATTTTTACCATCTCCACCAGGCAACTGTCTCCAAGACTAATACTAATAAAGTATATGGTAATTGTGCCAATGTGATTTCTGATTATAACAATTTTACCTTTAAAAAATCTAAAATATTCTATAGATAAGATCATATATCAAGTGGGGATTAAATTGCCTTGCTTGAATTCTTAAAATGTTTACCTGCAGAATTTTATAGCTTACATTTATTTAATGGAGAATAATAATTTATAGCTTATACTATATTCATAATCTTTAGACGTGACAAAATTGTATTAAGTACAATTCAACAATATGCGGACGATTCTCAATATTTACCAATTAACATTAATATTATCGACAGAGTGCGTGAACGTATAATCTCTGATCTAAAAACCATTGGCAGCTACGCAAAAGATTATAATTTAAAATCACAAATTCCTATTTTAACGGCAACAACAATATCAGAAAAAATATTGAGAATAGTCTAAATATACATTTAAATAACAACATAATTCCAATTGTCGCTCATGCAAAAAATTTAGGCGTAACTTTTGACAGTCCCGATTTCCTTCGATTTGCATGTAAAAATTAAAATAAAAACAGCATTGTGTACTGGGATTCTTTATCATCTCATACTAAATATATGATACAGAAAGTTGAAAACTCCTGTATGAGATTCTCTTACAATATTGTAAGAGCTTATAGCCACCATATTAGCCAATACTTAAATAATGAGAAAACTTTAAACATGTATAATCGCAGAAAGTATGATAAGTATTCTTTTATTTATCGTGTAATTAAGGTAGGCATGCCCAGTCACTTGGCTGCTAATTTTTCAAATTTTACACGCACGCATAGTACTAGATACAACCAAGAATTTATAGTGCCGCAATATAGAACTTCTGCCTTTCAGCCCTCTTTTACTTTTTTTTATATGAAGACTTGATGATATTGATGTATCTAATTCTTATTATTAAATGTTCTTTGATTTTAAATTTGAATTAAAAAAATAAAAAAGGCATGCGTAATTCGAGATTTAAAATTGTTCAGTTTTTAAAAACCTGAAATGCTATTCAAACAGTCGTATTGTTATTCGTTACAAAGCAGGATAATCCTGATTTTCTAAAAACAGATTAGTTAATTTGAGAAGCAAAAAATTTATACGAAAAAGTATATTCGACAGACAGAAAAGGGTGTACCAAACGTCAATTCCTTCCAAACAAAAATTAATTAATTATCGAATGTAGAAAGTATGATCAAATTGTATTTTGAAATGCTTAAAAGTGAGTGTCGTGTGTCGTTTTTTATGTTATTTTTTAATATTTTCATATAATATTTGTTGCTGTCATTGTTTTAACGAACTTAATGTTATCTAATACCAAGTTTTTCAAATTTTTGAGCAGCTTTACTAAGTTCTCGCTAAACTACAAGCATATCTAGAAAATCGTTAAAAATAGACATTTGAAATAAGCGTGTTTTAAAAAAAAATCCATGGTTAATACATGGCATATGATATATATATATATATATATATATATATATATATATATATATATATATATATATATAATAGTATGTTTTCATTCCACGTACACCAACGTCATAACAAGAAAATGATCCTTGTTTGGAACATGTTCTGCATCACAGCAGACACAATGATCCATTTTAGTCAAACGACGATCGCGATTTCGCTCTTATTAAAGCTCATCAGGCTGCCATAGACTATATACTATATATATATATATATATATATATATATATATATATATATATAAACCGTTGCAAAATATGTTCTACGAGTATTTTACCTTTTTGAAATGACCATATTTTAGAGAAAACTTTGCTTGATAAATCTATATAGAACGTTTAATTTAAAAAACTGAACTTATTGTAAAAAAATCTGTTAACTTGATACTATATTTTTGCGCTACCTTTTATAAAATAAAACTGAAGTAATGTAGAATATATTAGTATAAACATATTAATGCTTAGAGCTGTCAAAGATACTTTGGAAAAGTATCTAGTTACTAGATAAGTTACTTTTATAAAAAGTATCTAAAGTTACTTTGGGTAAATAACTAAATGTTATTCTTTTTAAAAAAGAACTAAAATACCTAAAGTTACTTTTTAAGATACTTTTTTAGTTACTTTGTGTATATGTATCAAGTTTCGTAACGAATTAGATTATTATTATTTTGGGAAGGTAAAGATCTAAAAAAATCTCTAGGGAAGTAGAAATGAATACAATGTATAACAATATCATTATTATCCTCATTCGGAATTTATATTACTACAAAGTATGCTATTTTAAAGTTGTTTCCATTGAACCCCGCAATAAAATGCCTATTTAAGGTCAAAAAATGTGTCAGAAGTCAATTATCAATTTTTGATAATAAATCGTATAAAACACCCCAATAATCGTATTTTTGTCACAACAATAACCCACGATTTGTCTCAATAATCTACAACTAAATAAATAGTTCAACCGATAAGATGAAATCTATTTGCTTAGCCCACTCTCTATAAAAAAGTATTCTATTTAAAAGTTTCTTTTTCTTTACCCCCTAAAATAGTATAATATAACCATTTAAAGGAAAATCTGTCGACAGGGTACTACGGTGCCCGTGGTTCTTTTTTAGAAGCCATAACACGCTTTCCTTTTTAGGCAGCGTGAACTGTGCGAATAGAGTTTAATTCCGGGTTAAAGTGAAGTACTTACCTTCTAGTAATCTGGTATAACAGAATTTCACAAAACAGTATAATACCAACAAGACAAAACTCAAACCTAACACCCCACTTACTATCAGCCGGTATTACTGAGACCTGTTACAAATAAGACCTCTAGCCGGGATTGTTATAAATCCCGATTAATCGTGGCATCACTTGAATGATTTCAATAGTCAGCAGGGATTGTTATGAATACCGGAGCCGGGAGGCTATAAAATTAAAACAAAAAATACCGCTAACCGCCAGTAATGATTCCGATTGTCCTTTCAACTAAGTCGTAACTTGTGTAAAGGAACTTTTCTCGTGGTTTTGGTATCTTAGATACTTCTCGGTATCTAAGATACTTTTCGGTATTTAAAATACTTTTTTAAGTTACAAGATACAGTTCCTTTTAAAAAGTATCTAAGATATTAGTTACTGTTTGCCAAAAAATAAAGGAACTAAGATACAGTAACTAGATACTTTAAAGTAACTAAATTACTCTAAAGCAACTAAGGTATGTACTTTTTTCTGACAGCTCTATCAGTGCTTGAACTTAACTTGATATAGTTGGTTTGTTTTACAAAAAAATGTGTAGGGTTAAATAAGTAATCAAAACTATTTTATACAGTGTGTCCTATTTACGATAACAATATTGATCCCATTTCCGGTCCAGAAGGAACAAAAGTGTCGGAATATTTTACCTCGATAGTTTAATTGAACTTAAATCACTATGCGGAATAAAAAAAAACGTAAGTTTTTCATTTACGTTTAAGGTATTGGGTTTGAGGTATCCTGAATACATATGGTTTTGTCCTCCATTTTATACTAGTCACTTAACACCATAGAAAATAAACTTCCTACACTATTAGAAGATGCAATATTGATGAAAATATTTTAATGAGGCTTTAATCATAAATGTTGTGTCAATATTTCGCTTTTTTTGTTTAAATAAATACGTAATACTTTTTCTGTTTTAGTCCCAATTTGAAACTCTGGAGCTCTACAATCTCTTTAGAAAATATACTGAAAAGATAATCTTTGGATTTTTTTCGTTGTTCCTGATTCTAACTTTCTTGCTATTTACCGCTCACACTGTTATACTTTTAGTGGAAAGTTATGAGAATAAGGTAAGCAAAAAAATTTCAATAACTAATATGAAACAATTTTATTTTTACAAAATTAAACATCTTATTAGATAGGAAGGCCCCAATTTGCTAAGAAATCGTGCCTGAACAAATACACCATGTCGCTGTCGAATGCAGACGTCTAACTAACTAACTGTAAAAAATATACAGGGGTGTCTATAATTAGAGATATGACGTCATCGATAATTTTTTTAAATGGCAGCCATGTGTTTTTGATGAATGTTTTTAAAGAGCTTAATAGGTTACACATTACCACAAAATTTAAAATTTTTGTTGCTTGCCGTTTCTAAGATATTTAAAAAAAATATTTTTTTATTTGAAAAATTTAAAAAATCTATTTAGGTAATATTTTGTTTATAATAAATGCGCTAAGCGTTGTCCATTCACTATTTGGCAATACCCTAATCGTAATTGAAATTCGTTTTGAACATTTTTTATTATTTTTGGGGAAATTAGTCTATACTCATGTGTTATTCGTGCTTTCAAATTCTCAATGCTTGCTTCTCAAATAACCCCATAGAAAATAATTCAATGGAGTGAGATCTGGTCATCTCGGTGGCCATTCAAAGGGTCTTCTTCTACCAATCTATCTGCCTGGAAATACAGTATCCAGATAATGACGGACAGGCCTTGCAAAATGAAGGGGCGCACAATCTTGTTGAAACCAGATGCTTTTATTCGGGAGATCAGCTTCTATCGGATCTGTGAATAAAATAGCTAAATTTGGAACTAGTTCTTGTAGGAATATTCGTACTATAAGTTTGACCTCTTCATTGAGCGCAGTTTGACGATGAACATTTGTTTTTCTTACATGTCCATTTTCCGGATACTGTTTTTCAATCTTGCCTGTAGAGCTTTGCGATATGGGGGGTAAATCAGGATATCTGTCTCTGAATAAATTACTAACTTCATTCTGTGTTCTTGCTCTATCTCCGTACCCAATCAAGATTTCAATCTTATGCTTTTCAGTTAGGTAAGGCGTTGGATGACTTTTTAAAAGATCTGACTTTGTTAAAATGTCAAAATAAAAGTAGCCGCATCGTGTAGGTAAGAAGTGTTTCAATGTACTCGTAGGTATTTCTGTTTAAACAAAGGTGAAATTCTATAGCAAATTATCATATTTTTACATTCTGAATTTTTTATCGAAATAATAAAAATAACGAATGATCAAAACGAGTTTCAATTCCGATTAGGGTATTGCCAAATAATGAATTTACAATATTTTGAGCAATTATTAAAAGCAAAATATTAACTAAATAGATTTTTTAAATTTTTCAAATAAAACAATTTTGTTTTAATTATCTTGAAAACGGCAAGCAATACAAACTTAAAATTAGGCCCTTTAAAAACATTAATCAAAAAACATGGTTGCCATTTAAAAAATCATCTCTAATTATGGACACCCTGTATATTTCTTTTCTATGAAAAGATATTTGATTTAATGAATTTATTCCAGGTTACAGACTAGCACTGTATGCATATTTTCTGTAATCGGTAAAGGAGTTTTTCAGCAATAGCCCCTTTTATATCCCTTGCACATCGTCCCTCAGAAGGTTCGCCAGCGTTCTCCCAAAACAGAATCTTTGACTGTCTAATAATGAGACCTGTAGCAAAACAATAACAAAGTACTCATCCCTGATATAAAAAGCACTTTTGTTATTGACTTAATAAAAAAATAGACGTATTGATAATTCCTAATATTAAAAAGTTCCTAATCCTAGTCCTGACAGTCGAAGGACCAATTTCAAAAGCACACAAAGTAGTGTTACTACCTTCTCGAGGCACCTAGTCCGCTCCTTTATTACCCCTAATACCCTGATGAGAGTTACATGAGGGTAACACTGTGGACCACATAGCTTGACTGCCGCAGCATAAATAAACTACTGTGTAATTTCTTAAATTCAACTTGAATTTAAATGGCCACAACTTTTAAAGCAAATTGTTTATTTGAAAATATATATTCTTTATTAATAATATTAATTAAAAATGCCTTCTTAATTTTTAGGGTCACATTCAATCACTGGCACCAGACCTAATACTCTACTCGGTAGTAAGCGGGCTTTCAGTGCTTGGACTCTTTCTCATGGAAATAGTCCATCGAAGTCATCAACGATGGAACTACTTTTGCATTACGGCTTTCGTTGTAATATTTACGGCGAATTTTTTTCCTCCTGTATTCCACGAATTCACCAAAACAGCAGTTATATACACCTATACACCTGCTTATACATTTTTATTAGTGATTGGTTGTTACATATTTTTTGGACTCACCACCAATTGGTTGGCGACAATTTTAGGAGCGACCGTTTCTGTGGGACACGTGTTGGTGCTGATTTTTGTGAGCTATAGGGGATCTGACATATTGATAACACGAGTAAGTATTATATAACCTAATAATGTATACAAATACACAAAAAAATATAAACATTGTTTTTTAATACATAATATTTAAAAATTGGTATAACATAACTTATAATAGTCATATGCTTAATTTTGTTTTAATTTTAACTATAAATATTGTCGATGTTGTTCAATGGTGCGCAATGTAACTGGCGCCGTTAGCCTGTCACTAACTTCAATTTTTCAAATTTTATTATCGACGGTAACTATATATAATTTTAAAATTACACCTGAGAACTCTACAATAAAAAATGTCCCCCTATCCTAAGACTTGTGGGTGAGTATATTTACAAATCACAACAATAGAAACAATAATCGACCGACCGAATCAATAAAATCCATGACTATTAAACTCTTAGAGTAAGAATTTTCACACTAAGATTGAACTCAATTCCAGATGACGAATATCGTCGGAAGTCTTCTAGTAGTTGTGCTAAGAAAAGACTTGTGTCTAGAGGTATCCGGATATTTTGGCTGTTTGGCTTGCCGACTTGCGTCACTTTTTAATAATTTATAGCTTTAATGATGGTTTTGCTGACAATCCTGGTACTAACCCAATGGGACGAATCCACCTCACAATACAAACTTTCTTTAAAAAAAAACTAAAAAAGTCTAACTTCTTGAAGTATTACCTTCAAAAAATCTGTAATTTGAACATAAAAAGTAAATAAATAATCTTTCAAATACATATTTCAAATTTGTCTAATTCAGTGGGAATAATAGTTAAATTCCCTCATACATAATTCCACTACTTACAATACACAGTGTATATATGCATATTCGATGAAATTAGAGCCATGTTTTATCTGAAATTTTTGGACTTGAAAAACTCATTTGCAAACGTTAAAAAAGACCTACTTGATCACGTAACAGGTCTTAATACTGAGGTTAAAGAAGTATTTAGACCTCCGTGCAAGAAGTCCAAAAGTCTATCACAAACACAGATTTTGAAGAGTAAAATGGATTTGTAGATTTCACCCTTGAGAAAAACGAAATGAACAGAAATTAGTTAAAGAAGACTAAAGAGTCAAGCAGTGTTTCCAGTGTTCTAACAACCAGTGAACAAGTAGCAAGGGTCACTGAAAATGCTCTTCTTTATACTGCTTCAAACAAATATAACAACCGTCAAATGAGGCAATCAAACACTGCAATTAGGGTATAAATAATAATCTGGGTGACACGTGGTAAAATGGGGTTTTATATTAGGAGAGCACAGAAGTCTACGGATGTAGAAGCTATCAAAATGTATATAAAAAACAAGGTTCAAGACCGTATGGATGAAAAATTAGTTGTTGAACAACTTAAAACAGTAGGTCAAACCAATTCTTTTAAAGTGGGGGTCATGAAATGCCAATTTAAACAAATAAACTCTTTCGATTTTTGGGCTGAGGGCATAATATTCAGATTTAATTTTTCCCGAAAAAATCCTCCCAATTCATCCGGTGATTCTTTCGAACCTGCAAGTACTGGCGCAAATTTTCAAGTACTCAGGGTAGTAAGCCAATTTGGGAAATAAAAACAGTCTTTCATGTTACTACGAAGTACAAAGTTTAAGGTCCTGTTCAAAATTCCAAAGATTTTCTAATGCAGTCATTTAATATATTATTGATTAGTTAGTTGAAAGTATAGAGACATCGGAACTTGGATTAGATCAGTATAGTATATTTGGATGTGATAGGTCAAATTTATCTAGTCTACACTCCAGAGGGGGAAGAGTGTTGATATCAGTAGAAAATAACATTCTGTCAAAAAATATTAAAATTAAAATGTTAAATATTGAACATGTATTTGTCCAAATTATAGCAGACAATTATAAGATTTTTTTAGTGTGCGTATATTTTCCCCCAAATACTGATGCTGTTTATGATAATTTTTGTATAGAGTTATGTGAAATTATAGAGAGAGATAAGTATGATAGTGTGGTATGCTGTGGTGATTTTAATTTGCCCAATGTAAAATGGTTAAATGACGAGCCAGGGGCTATACTGCAGGGTAAAATAACTTCACGAGAGAAGGCTGTAGCACATAATATGGCATTTTTAAATCTGATGCAATGTAACATCGTTTCAAATGTAAATAATAACTTTTTAGATATCATTTTCAATATACTGGTATTGTTGTTAATATAACAGATAACCCCCTTAAGCCCTGTAACTGCCATCCTCCAGTTCTATACCGGGTGGCCAACTAAGAATGGACGCCGGCCATAACTCGCTAACCGTTAATCATATAACTTGGGGGAAAAAAAATTATTAGCTAAATCGACTAAGAGAAATCGCTGGAAAATATTTTAAAGTTCCGCATATGGCCGCTAGGGGGCGCAACTGTTATGGTCAATCAGAAAAAGGGCTGTTTCTTAAAAAATATTCATGTAAAGGTATATTATAAATACTGCCATCGTAAAGAGTAGAAAAATTGTGATTTTTTTGTTAAGGATATTTTGCTCTATCTCGTAAAATGTAGTGGTGGGGGAAGGTCAAACATGTTTTTATTTAAATGTCAATAACTCCGTTATAAGTCAACGGAATTGAACAAACTAGGTCTCGTTTAAAAGAGCTCATCTTAACTAATAATCTGATGTAAAAAAAAAATCCGATTTGATTTCGCCGTGGTAACTAGAGGGCGCTGATTGACATCACAACAATTATTACGCATTATTTTGAAAATTTTAAATAGCACGCTATATCTCTTTTAACACAATTTAATAGAGGAGGAAATTCTCAATAAGTCAGTGCAAATTTCAGCTTCCTAACTTTTTTCAAACCGGAAATATAAATAAAACAAATATTAGGGCGCTGGGTACGCAACATCTCCCTAATCTGTATGGACATAGCCTACATCACAATAATTCAGTAATAATACCACAGATAATATTCAACGCAAATCGCTAAAAATTATACTAATGTTCTGAAATAACCACCAGGTGGCGCAGTAGACGTTAATAAGCATAGTTTTACTCGCAATTTTACTTTTCTCTATATTTTTTTGTAGTTTACTCTATTTTCAGTAAGTTAGATATTATAAGGTAATAAATAAGAAAAATCCTAATATATTCGACCGTTGCAAATCTCCGTCTTTCTTAAAATCGACAATTTATGCACAAGAATAACAATAAACTAAAAACATAGATAAATAATAATTCCTTAGCAATTTTCTGCTACATCAAGCAAAAAAAATAGTAGACTGTGAAAACAAAATTGAAAGTAATACGTCAAAAAATAAACAATAGTTTCTTGTCAGTGCCTTTTAGTTGCTATTTATCGTTCTTGAATTTCCTAATAGTATTGCTATCATTTCGCGTTTTTGTCCGAGATTTTCGTGTTTTTTGAGTTTTTCTAGTTGCTGTTGTTCATGTTATTGTTGTAGTTCGTATTTTTCTTGTTCAAGATTTGTTATTGTTCGTGTTGCGTTGTGTTAAGAACAAAATGATTTATACAAATCAAGAACTATTCGACATGATAGGTGTTTATTTTGAATGTTTGAGAAATGCTACGGTTGCTGCAAGAGTATATGCGCAGGAATATCCGCAGAGACGCCACCCAAGTAAAAAGATTTTTCTTCGAGTGATCCAACGTTTGCGAACCACTGGAAACGTGCATATTCCCGTATACCGCAGACAACGCAGAGGACGCACCGAAGAGAATGTAATTAATGTGCTAGCGTATATCGAGTTTAATCCTCAACTAAGTACTTGAACTATTGCGCTAGACCTAGGAGTAACGCGAACCACTGTTCAAAATATACTCAAAGAGCACAGGTAAGCAACGACATTCCAAATATAAACTGGACATATTTTTTAACAAAAGTCACGTGATTCTGATGTCACATAGGTCTTTAAGCCTAGAAAACCAATAATTTCCTGGAACATCAATTAAATATCTTCATCTTGTTTTAGGTTACATCCATATCACTTAGTGCTGCATCAGGAATTGACTGCTGCAGATTTTGATCACAGACTAAACCATTGTCACTGGCTTTTGGGTGTAATGAGGGAAGATCGGCAATTTCTGAGGCGAATATTGTGGACCGATGAGGCTACCTTCCAGAGCGATGGACGTGTCAATCTTCACAATACACATTATTGGTCCAGAACAAATCCACATTGGATGCGCGAAGTCCAGCACCAAGGCCGTTGGTCTGTAAATTGTTGGGCAGGGATTTTAGGCGGACGAATTATCGGACCATTTTTTTTCGATAATCCATTGAATGGTGAGAGATATCTAAGATTTTTAAGGGAGGAATTGCCGATTTTGTTGGAGGACGTACCTCTGAACGTCCGACAACGATTGGTATACCAGCACGATGGTTGTCCAGCGCACTTCGCCGTCAACGTTCGGGAATTTTTAGATGCCCACTATCCTGGCCGATGGATAGGGCGAGGCGGCACCCTTCCATGGCCAGCTAGGTCACCCGACCTAACGTGTTTAGATTTTTATTTATGGGGTCGAGTGAAAGATTTAGTTTTTGCCACCAGACCCACTACACGGCAAAATATGATTCAGCGAATAAGAGACTGTATAAATACTATTTCAGTTGGTGAACTGGAGGCTGCAGTTTTATCCACGCGAGATAGGATGCATAAGTGCATCGAAAACGATGGCCGACAATTTGAACATTTAGGGCGGCATTAATTGAATTATATTTTTATTATCGTTTCTTTCACACGTTCCATTTAAATGGCTTTCATTTCCCATTATAATGAAAATTTAATATTGCACTTATTGACTCCTACTGCGCCACCTGGTGGTTATTTCAGAACATTAGTACAATTTTTAGCGATTTGCGTTGAATATTATCTGTGGTATTATTACTGAATTATTGTGATGTAGGCTATGTCCATACAGATTAGGGAGATGTTGCGTACCCAGCGCCCTAATATTTGTTTTATTTATATTTCCGGTTTGAAAAAAGTTAGGAAGCTGAAATTTGCACTGACTTATTGAGAATTTCCTCCTCTATTAAATTGTGTTAAAAGAGATATAGCGTGCTATTTAAAATTTTCAAAATAATGCGTAATAATTGTTGTGATGTCAATCAGCGCCCTCTAGTTACCACGGCGAAATCAAATCGGATTTTTTTTTACATCAGATTATTAGTTAAGATGGGCTCTTTTAAACGAGACCTAGTTTGTTCAATTCCGTTGATTTATAACGGAGTTATTGACATTTAAATAAAAACATGTTTGACCTTCCCCCACCACTACATTTTACGAGATAGAGCAAAATATCCTTAATAAAAAAATCACAATTTTTCTACTCTTTACGATGGCAGTATTTATAATATACCTTTACATGAATATTTTTTAAGAAACAGCCCTTTTTCTGATTGACCATAACAGTTGCGCCCCCTAGCGGCCATATGCGGAACTTCAAAATATTTTCCAGCGATTTCTCTTAGTCGATTTAGCTAATAATTTTTTTTCCCGTCCATTCTTAGTTGGCCACCCCGTACATTGAGATGGATGCTGATTGTTAACAAACCAAAATGTCCTATGAGACGACTTATTCTGATTTTGATAACGCCAATTCCTCAGATATAAATTTATTTTTGAATAGTTTTTATTGGGATGAGCGTTTACAAGCCCAAGATCTAAATTCTTGTTTGGGCATAACCTATGATATTATCAATTAATCTTTAGAGATGTATATATCAAAAAAGTATGCTAAAAATTTTAGGTTTCCAAGGTGGTTTGGGGCTGATTTAAAATCATTAGAATTTGAGAAAAAAAGTGCTCATAAGAAATAAAAACAATCTGTCTGTACTGATGATTATCATATTTTCTCCGACAAGAGACGTCTTTGTAAGGAACATATCAAGTTAAATTATGGTAGCTATATAAACAAAATTAAAGATGAAATAAGTGTTAATAGTAAAGAATTTTGGAAATATATAAATTCTAAAAGAAAATCATTTGATCTGCCAAAACAGATGAGCTATGTTAATGAAGTAAGTGATGATCATCCCTCTGATATAGTCAATTATTTTGCTCAGTTTTTTGGATCAGTGTACAACACCGAAATTAATGCCTCTGTTCATCAGGTCGTTCGGAATTATTTCAGATCTGATCGAACTGTCGACAACAATGGGCCCTGGCCCAGATGAGCTATCCGTCAAATTTATTCAAAATTTCAGGTATATTTTGTCAGACATTCTTGTTATCATATATCAACTCTCTTAAACTCTGGTGTGTTTCCTGATAAGTGGAAGGTAAGCTTTATTACACCTATATTCAAGTCCGAAGACAAATCAAACAGAAAATTTTATGCCGATTTCAAAAATATTATTGTTTTCAAAAATATTTGAGTCTATAGTTTTTGATAAAATCGGTCCTATGTTTAAGCATGTTCTTGTTCAGAGCGCACGGTTTTTCCAAGAGAAGATCGACAGTCTCTAATTTGATTATGTATAGTGATGCCTTGGAGAGTGGGCATCATGTGGATGTTATTTATACCGATGTCTCCAAGTCTTTTGACAAGGTAGATCGTACGATATTATTAAGAAAGCTTGATAATGTTGTAATATTCAGATCGCTGCTTGAATGGTTTAAAAGTTATTTGTCCTTCAGAACTCAATTTGTAAAGTATAATGACTATATGTCTAAAGAAATTAAGGACACTTCTGGCGTCGCACAAGGGGGGAGCACCTGGCTTCTCTCTTCTTTAACTGTTTTATTAATGACCTTTTTCACTGCTTTAAATATAGTAATATTTTATTGTTTGCGGACGACTTAAAGGTATACAAGATCATTGAGAATGAGAGGAGTTGCTTGGAATTATAGAGTGATCTCTGCAATTTTGTGGAGTGGTGTAATAGTAATAGGATGTTGTTGAACATTAATAAGTGCAAAGTGATGCAATTTAGTAGAAGAAAGACTAGTTATTGACTATAATTATACTTTAAGCAATGTGCCACTTGATAAGATAACTCAGATTGGGAATAATAATCAATTCTGAATTAAACCTTAGGTCTCATATAGAGCATATTGTTAATAATGGATTTACAATGCTTAGTTTTGTTTTGAGAAATATGTCCGATTTCAACAACATAATCTGTACTAAGTGTATATTGTTCTATTGATAGATCTGCTGTAGAGTATGCATCAGTGATTTGGTCACCATACTCTCTGGCACATATTATACAAATAGAGAGAGTTCAAAGATGTTTATTTGAGATTTGCAGCATTTAAATTGGGCCTATCCCAAGAAAATTTGGATTATAATATTCTCTTAAAATCACTTCCAAACTTTGAAAAAGCGTAGAGGATACCATGATTTAATGACACTTTTCAAAATAACCCAAAACCTTATTGATGCTTCTGATGTTATCACAAGAATAAACTTTCATGTACCACAGAGGATAAATCGTGAGCGGAATCTTCTCCAATAATTCATAGCACTAAATATGGTTTTTATACTCTTGTCGATAGAATGTGTAGACTGTGCAATGATCTACACTGTGATATATTTGAGATCTCCACCTCTGAATATACGAATTTCTTGAAATCATCGTATCTGACTTAATGAAACTACATATAATGTAGGTGTTGTAAGAATTTTATTTATTTTTGTACCGTACATTGTATTGTTATATTTTAATGATCGTAAAGTCTACTGTGAATTTCTATGGGTATATCCCGTAAATAAACATTTCATGGGCGTCGGAAGGCCAAAGTTCAGGGGGGGGGGGCAAACTAAAATAATATGGATTGTTTTACAAATTATTAAGATATTAATTAAATTCGTTTCTTGAGTAATTCCCAATAACTATGTATAATTGTAATTTTATGAATTACAAGCATTTTTTATTACATTTGCACGTAATAAAATGCAACCATTTGCTAATAAAATATTTAGATTTTTATTTTTAAATATGCACATAAACGTAAACAATAATATAATATATAACATTAATAGGTAATAATATTTACTATAACGACATATTTTTTTTAGTCGGTGAAAAGAAAAACCAAATTTCGTCTATTTTGTGAAAATCGATTTAGAACTTTTTCTATAAACCCATCTTTATTATTATTTACCATTTGCCGATGAACACTAAGCATACATAGCTCTGTAAGCCTATCTTCAGTTCAAAGTTTAACGCTATTTTAATGTTTGGAAAAAACTCGCAATGGTATTTTTCTAATAACTGAGTAAGATCTAATTCATTGCCTAAGTTGTCGTATTTAAGATCCCACATTTCTTGCCAAGTTTCGGTTTCAACCTGTAAATTGTCAATTCCATATAGCTTTGAAATGTTCGGAATTTCTTCTTTCAACGAATTGGGTTCTTTTTCGATTAATTTTGGGTGAAGAAGAGACAAGGCAAATACATCATCTGTCTCTTGAGAAAATCTAAGTTCGATACTTTGACTTAGACTTTCTTAAATCTACCTTTCGCCTAATAAACTTTCGGGCCCTAAAGGAAGTGACCTTCGTAACTTGCAATGAATAGACATAACCCGTGAAAAAAATAATTGAATAAATAATAAACGTAAAGTAACAGTTAGAGTACTGATACCATGTATGTATGACATAACTTTTTAGGTTTTTTCAGATATTATATTTCTGATATGTTTCAATGGATTGGGGCTTTATTTCCGATATTTGAACGAGATAGTTCAAAGGAAAAGTTTTCTGGATAGAAGGGACTGCATCGTAAATACGTTTCAGCTTAGACATGAAAAAGAGCAGGAGGTATGTGCGAATTAGTTAGGTTTGCGCAAAGGCGCATTGTTGCGACCAAGATACATTTTTGTGTGTTTTGATAAGATTCGTCGCGTGTTGACCTTAATAGTGAAAAATTAAAACAAAAGTATCTATTGTCTTTTAAAATAACAGTAAAAGTAATATTTTTTTTACTAAATACCGGCAACATCGCATTATGCCACAAATAGTTAATCTATCGGACATTTTCACGAAAAGGTATTGCTCTTCCCCCTCGGATTTTTTTTTGTATAAACGTGTTGGTGGAATCACAAAGGAAGGGAAGTTTTTGCATTGCACAAAGTCTAAAAGCTATGTTTTTTTATTTTGTAGAAAAAGGGGCGTTTTTGATTTTTTTTAAAAATACATAAGTATTGCGGCTTGTATTGGTCCGGTTGAAACAAAAAAAAAACGATTTAAAGCTGCCCGGATTGCAGATGTCTATGTCCAATACATAACATACAAAACAACAAAAACCACATGACAAAGAATTTTCAAATTTTCTTCATAATTTTATTTGTGATTAACGAACCTTAAGGATACCAAATTGAATCGAAGGTCTTTCTATGTAACAGAAGAGTTGAAGAAAGTAATTTAATTTGATAATTGACTTTAGTTTTTTTTTGCAAACCGGCCGGTATTATTTTTTTTAATGTAAGTTTTTGAAATAAGAAATTCCTTTTACCTAATTCAATAATTAAAAAAAAATAAAAAGACAACATTTGGTTTTTAAGTTTTAAATATTTATTTTTATATTTAATTTAAGAGAAAAGAGATTATATTCAAAAGGAATTTAAACAAAGAATAATACGACTTTTTATTGGAAAATTATTATTTAAAGATTAAATAAAGTTTATTTTAGTTAAAAATAAAACATTAATAATTATTTTTTCTATAAATAAGCCAAATTTAGTCAAACCTTTTATTTTTTTTATTAAGTAATTAAACAGATTTTCTTAAATAAAAAATATTTTTAGTGCCATTGTGAAGAAAGTAAAAAAACCTACATTAAAACAAATTAAATGTGGCCTGTTTGCATAAAAACTAGGCATAGACCATTTAATTTTCGATTTGAATTGCAGTTTTTAACCGTTTTATTAGGTACAAAAACCTAAGGTTTGATATGCTTATTAGTGACTGCTAGAAGTATCTTAAGTTTTTAACAAATCTAATTAAAAATAAGTAAAATTATGAACAAAATTTGAAAAGTCTTATGTGCATGTTAAAAAAATTATCATAAACGCCGTTTTCCTACAAAAGTCAATAAAAACATGCATCCGATCGTTGTGCAATACAAAAATTCAGTATTTCCTTTCTTTGTGATCCCAAATGTTGTATACAATAAACCCCGAAAGGAAGAGCAGTTCCTTTTTAACGAAAATTTCTGGTAGATTGACTCCACTAATACACTAATGACTAGATCTACATTTTCTTGATTCTGGCAGTGAACTGACGTACTATTATCTAAGCATATTTGAAAATACATAATACAAAATCAGCTAAACACGTTCGTGTATTTTCCAGTTTTCTATAATAATTCTAACAATAAAACGTCAAACTGAACATTATCTAATTAAAAGTAATAATTACTTGTAGAATAAATTGTTCTTTACCTACATGAAGAAATTGGTCTTTTATAGGCGGCAACCAGCGATGCGATCTTGCCGGTGCAAATGACTTGTGAAAATACTAACAATTTCTGGCGAATTAAAAGTATATATTAATTTTTTGTTTACAGTCGGTTGCACAAAACTTAATTGCTGTTTAGAAGATTCATCAGAGCCTTCGGCTTTGACAAGCTGCTTATAAAAATCTAGGAATTCGCTGTCAAATTTGACATTCCGTTAAACATTCTAAAACTAATAGAGCTTTCTGCAACCGGCCGTTAATACATTGTATCTTAAAAGATCTTCAGAAAATATAAATATTTTTAGCACGTAATAATTATTAAACATAAGTATGAAAAGTATAAACTAGAAATTGTAATTATTGTCAAACACTTTTCTTCATTGATTATTTTTCAACACGAAAAATAGTTCTGAGTTGTTTTTGTTGAATTTCATTAATAAAATGAAACACGTACGTTTTTTTTGCATCTGACACTTATTTTTTTAGGAACAACTTATGGCTAGTATAATACCTGCTCCTCTTATTAATAAAGTAAAACAAAATTATTTGCGAAGTCAAGAAAACTACAGACTTACTGGAAAGCTAGGCGTAGAAAAACCGTAAGTTGAAAATCATCCTGTATTGTCGAAAAATAGCCTATTAAATTTACTTGCCGTAGGCATATACCCCAAATCTGTGAGCAGATTTTTTTATCCATTTCTGTAATCATCCGAAAATTGGAACGTGTATTAAACACTAAGCGATGACAATACAGCGTATTCAAATTTCAGCTGTCTAAGTTAAAAATAAGTTAACAGAGTTCAAAATATTTACGCACGTACTCCATTTTCTATACTAAAATTTGAACTTCTAAATACGCAGCAATATCTTTAATTTTGGTTGGATATGGAGAGTTCAGATTTGGTACACACACTTTCTATTATTAATACAATGTATCAACAATGTCAGCCTTCAAATTGCATATTATGCTATACTGCTGCAGGAAGCTCGTAAGAAAGTGACGACAAAAAAAAGAAAAGGATAACACTGGAGAACAGCAAAAATGTTTCCGTGACAAAAATAGCAAAATGTTACTTATTTTATTATATTAATTAACAATTTGTCTTGCAAAAGTCTCAGTTGGCTCCTGTTGTATAGATCCATGCTTATTATGATAATTTACCCACCTATCCTTAATGTATGGTAAAGTTCGACTATTAAATGAGAAATACCTAGATTTATTATACCAGATGTATTTTATAACAGGTTTAAATATATATAACCAATTCTAAATTGTTAATTACTTGTATTTCATCCACCAGTTGATCGAGAGTTGTTCCTGTTTTAGAAATCTAGAGAATTTTAAGCAACATGTCGGGAGTTTGTGTAGTAAAGTTGGAGACCAGGATAAAAATTGGGCCCCCATAACTGCTGCAACAAATGTGCGTCCAATATTCGCGGCTGGCTAAGTGAAAAAAGCATAAGATGCCCTTCCTGTTTCTATGATCTGGCGAAACCGAAATACCACGTTACTGACTGTTACTTTTGCTTGTCACCTCCCATCAAAAAAGGCCTTTCGGAGAAAAAAAGATCTGCGATACAGTAACCAAATTTACAATCCGCCATACACCCGGTGCCTCATGGTGACGAATTGTCTGTACCTAATCCACCTCAGGAATATATTCTTGATTCTGATGATGATTAAACGGATTCAAACGGTAGTGTTTGGAAAAATGTCGCCCACCCATCAACCTCGCATGATTCCGATTTTGTCTGTGAACTTTCCAGTAAAAAGCCTCTCAAATAAGTCAAAGTGAATAAATAAAATGACCTTAAAAGGGATTTAGAATTGCCCTCTATAATATTGGCCTCTCGTTGTAATAAAGGAAATTACTTCAAGATGCAATAAAGGTTTCTGTGTATCGAAGCCGTCAGGAAAACCTAACACCATTTTTTAACACGGAAAACAGTTTGATAGCCTGTAGGCGTAGATTAATGGCACTTTTAAATCTGGACTATGATCCAATAGACTGGAGACTTTTTATTGATTCCTTAAAAGTAAGATTTAAAGCTGTGTTACTCCATAATGGAAACAAGTTACCTTTAGGTCCAGTTGGCCATGTTGAACATAAAAGAAACCTATAGCAATTTGAAATTGTTACTGGAGAACATATAATATGAAAGATATAAATGGTAAATTTATGGGGATTAAAAAGTTGTGGCGATTTTCTTTGGAATGCAGCTAGGTTATACCAAATACTGCTGCTTCCTTTGCGAATGGAACGGTCGAGCATGATCTGATCAGTACAGAAAGAAAATTTGGCCACCGAGAGAGTCCTTTGAGCCAGGAAAGAAAAATGTAACCAGCGCGCCATTAGTTCCCTGTAAAAAGATTTTTTTATCTCGATTTCATATAAAATTGGAACTTATGAAAAAGTCCATGGTCAAAGAAGGCAGAGAGAAAAAATTCCCGAGAATCAGTGAGGCTAAAATTAAAAACGGAATGTTTGTGGGTCCCCAGATTAGGAAACTTTTGGGAGATGTGTAGTTCGATTCCATACTTAAAGACAAGGAGAATGACGCTTGGAATGTCTTTAAAATGGTTACAACAAATTTTTTGGGAAAGATAAAAGCAGAAAACTATAAAGACCTGATTGCCAAACTTCTTTTGTGTTACCAAAACCTAAAGTGTAATATGTCGTTGAAAATTCATTTTCTGGATTCTCATTTGGATTACTTTCCGGAAAATTGTGGTGCTGCAAGTGACGAGCACGGTGAGAGGTTTCAACAAGATATTTTAAACATGGAAAGATGGTATCAGGGAAAATGGAACTGTGAGAGCCTGCTTTCAAAAGGCCAGCTAAGAAGCGCAAAATGATTGTCTAAACTTTTGATTGAATGATACAAATGTTCTATTTAATTGCTTTTGTTGACCCAACAATACATTGTTATCTGTATTTTGTATGTTCATTGTATATGGCTATAAATTAAAATTTTGTAACAAATATTTGAGATTTTTTTTGCGAGCCAACTAAATTCTTTAATAGGTATTTTTTAGTTACTTGGGTGTAGTTGAATCCAAAACAAATATCTAAGAAACAAAAAAAAGTTGAAATTTGTTCCCCAGTGTTTTGTTGTGAATAAAAAAAGGTTTCTTCAATGTCATATAATGTTTTTTTCTTTCTCTTCTACCGCCTCCTAAACTTTACCGCCGGTTACTAATTGTAACCTTGTCTAATCCTAAATCCTGCGCTGATTATTTTACAGGACGGTTCATTAGTGTGTAAAGGTCCAAAAGCTTGTTATAAAATCGAAAACAAATTGCTACATAGAAAAGTTGTAGGACACAGGAGTATGCACATTTCAAGAATATATCCAGGCTGTTTCAAAAAATTTCTGACTAAATATATTTCTAAATGTATGTTTTTGAATAATGTATACAATTTTAAGTATCTTTATCTGATCTACATATCTCATATGTAAAGCTAATATTATATAACTATAAACAAATTGATTTCCGGTACTATCTTTTGAAGATCTTTTAGATGGTTCTTATTGAGTGGTACCTACCCGATAAGAAACTGTAATTCATAAAATATTAAATTGAATATGTAGATCAAATATAGTTGCAATATTACACACAATTCAAAAAATAAAGAATATACAGGGTGTCCCATTTAAAAATTATAAATACATTTTTGAAAATGCTTGAAAATATTCTTAAAATGTTCTTATCCTATCGCCTTATAACTTTTGTATGTAACAGCTTGTTCTAGACTCTATAACAGTCAAGGTTTTAGACTCGGACAAACTGTGGGATCACATTCAAAACTAAGGATTCTAGAAATATTTGATAATTTGCGTCATCAAGTAATATTCCTAGAGCATTATTCGTTTATAGTCATTTTTATTATTTTTTTTAGACAGGAACTTTTAGAGGTTCATGAGGGAGTAACGATTTTGTTTGCAGATATTGTCAATTACACAGTGATGACTAAAAGACTCAACATTAATGCTCTGTTAGAAACTTTAAACGAATTGTTTGGGAGTTTTGATGATGCTTCAGACGTAAGTCTATTTTCATTATATTTGAAATGCGATTTAATCTTATCAAGTTTTGTTTTTTAATTTACTTTTTACAGACAACTCGTTAAATATCTAGGATCCTGTAATCTCGTTCCTACAGCATCAGAAGATATGCATCTTTCGATAATATTACGATATTAAAGAGAAAGAGAGGTTAGGAGTCCTTAGAATTATTGTAATGTTTTCTGTGCGGTCTTGTATAAAGGGTAACACTGCAGGTTTTCTGTTAACAAAATGTTTTGCCAAACCTAAATATTTAATTACTGTTTAGTATTCATAGGTGCACAAAATTTATTTATTCTTAGCCATAATATTTATTTGAATTTTTAGAGGCTGAAAGTTATTCGAATCAAATTCTTGGGTGACTGCTACTATTGTGTGTCAGGGCTGCCCCCGGAACCACCCCCTAATCCCGCAGAAGCCTGTGTAGACCTTGGACTAAAGATGATAAAAATAATTGCAGATGTTAGGTAAGTTTGCCAATATATAGGTGCTTTACCTTTAGTGCCCACGATATTCTCGTTTGCGAGAGTCTCGTCTCGTCTCGCTTTCGAGAAGAGACTCGAAACGATACTTTAAATTCTCCTTGCGAGACAAGACGAAATTTTCAAAAAGTCTCGTCTCGAATCTCGCAAAAGTCTTGAAGTATCGTAGATAAAAATGCCAAATATTAAATATTTATTGTAATCATCGCGAATGTTATTGATAGGTCTCTTAGCTAATTTGAACATTGTGGTTTGCGTATCTCCGTGATGGGGTAAGGTCGAAAAGCGGATAACTCCAAAAAATTTGTATACGGACTTAGTCTTTGTGAATTATAAGTAAGACTTTTAAGAGACTTATAAAATACTTGTGATGTCTTTTTAGTAGATTTTAGGTGAATTTTAAGTCTTTATTAAGATTTTTAAGTGATTTTAAAGTTTTTAATATAATTTAGGATGACGTTCAAGCTTTGTAGATCGGAGTAAATTTAAAGTCATCTAGAAGATTTTAAGTAACTTAACTTTCCAATTATATTTTCTATGAATAACAATAAACAAGCAGTGGCGGCTATTCAGGTGAAGTAGGTAAAGTGCTACTTCAACAGGAAAAATAAACAAGCAAACATCTAACTATATTTATTGTATATCTCTTAAAATTTAAGTTTTTACATTCATTTATTCACCTAATTGGCAAAAAATAAACTGTACACTCGAATAAATATTTTACTTAACCGTTGGCGGCATATCTTTTTAAAACTTTATTATAACAACCATAACAGTGGCGCAAACCGCTTCGCTATGTTTAGTTTACGATTTTCCTACTACGTTGCCATGACAACGCGTCCGCGATGACGTCATGCAAGAATAATGTTAACCAGCGCCATACAACGCTCTCGGTGAATTGCTAATGCAGTACACTACACCCACGTGTCGTTCAGTTTGGGGTGGTTGTTTACTTTTATTTTCGCGAATTTCGCTGCAACCGGTTAGTTCCTTTGCAGTTTGCTTGACTGTACTGTGTTATATTTATTTATAGTTTTGTTACAACTTTATTTGGTGTCGAGTTTATTAATTTACATTATTGATGAACCCGATCACGGATGCGGTTTGCATTTTGTCGGAAACTCCATTTAATCAATGGAAGGAACAAGATCAGAGTTTTAATCGTCCTGGTTTTCGGCGTACAAATAGTTATGTAGCAGTCAAATATTACAAAAATTGTTTTGGCTGGCCTTGTTTACCGGTTTCCAATAAATATTCAGTGTGGAATAAGGAAGGATTTGTAGGTATGTTAAATATATGAAGGTCTTTACATAAACATGAAGACTCGGCGGAGCATTTAAAATGCGAATGAATGCAAAAAATATTTGTAAAAAATCAAAGCACTACAGCTGACACTTTAAAAGAAAATGCTAAACTATATAAAATACATTTTAATGAAAACGTCCGATTAAATGGACCATTTATGTGCTTGGTAATTGACGCAGTTTTGTACCTTCCAAAACAAGAGTTAGTCTTTCGAGACCATGATGAGAGCAGCGAGTCAATAAATAGGGAGAATTTTAAACAGCTTTTAGGTTTATTAATATCGAGTTCCCAAGAACTAAAAGATCATCCCGAAAAAATTAAAAATGTTTTTACTGGTTACTCGAAAACTATTCAAAACAAAATAATTGCATGCATTTCTGATTATTTAAATGATCATGTAAAAAATGAAATAATGAACACACAGTTTTTTTCTGTGCAAGTGGATGACACCACTGATATTACGCAAATCTCCCAGTGCTCTATAATTTTAAGATACGTTAATTCAGAAGGTTCAGTAGTCGAGAGATTCTTAAGATTTTATAATGTCAGCTCCGATAGAACGTCGGAGAATTTATATTCTCTATTGGATCAAATTTTGGACCAATTTGACTATAAACATAAATGAATAGGGCAATGTTACGATGGCGCAAGTGTGATGTCTGGCCATCTAAATGGCCTTCAAAAAAAACTTGCTGCTATGAAGGATAGGAGAATTGATTTAGTATACAAAATTTAGGTAAGTCGTAAAAAAATATTCTACCTCTTCCAGATATAAAAAAAATCCTGGAGAAACATTATTGCGATATTTTCTTGCTTCATTTGCACTTCACTTACTTTTTCACCCGCTAGCCGCCACTGAACAAGTGGTTAAATTTATGCATCATTTCCTCATATACAGGGTGTACCTCAGGACGGCATACTAAACGTTTCTAAAAAATCGATGCCAGTACTTAAATATGTGTTTTAAATTTTGATTGGGCTGGAATATTTTTTTAGATTTTGGTACTTGCCACTGAGTTTAAAATAATCATCATTTTACTGTAAATTTGACTATGTTGGGAATTATACTTTATAATAACTTTGTCTATCATAATATTTCAAATTACATAATATTTAATGATTATCATATTTTTTTAAATTAGGCAATTTGTGTATTCAGAAGTACAAATTGCATTAAAATGGTATTTAGTAGCTGTCCCAGACATCTACGGAAGCGTAGAAGGGCCACAATTTTTTTTATTTTTTAATTCTAAGTTTAAAGTCGGAATTTAACAAAATTCTGAGTTTAAAGTCAGAATTTAACAAAATTCTGAGTTTAAAGTCAGAATTTAACAAAATTCTGAGTTTAAAGTCAGAATTTAACAAAATTCTGAGTTTAAAGTCAGAATTTAACAAAATTCTGAGTTTAAAGTCGGAATTTAACAAAATTCTGAGTTCAAAGTCAGAATTTAACAAAATTCTGAGTTTAAAGTCGGAATTTAACTAAATTCTGAGTTTAAAGTCAGAATTTTAACGAGTTTAAAAAATTTAACAAAATTCTGAGTTCAAAGTCAGAATTTAACAAAATACTGAGTTTAAAGTCGGAATTTAACAAAATTCTGAGTTTAAAGTCGGAATTTAACAAAATTCTGAGTTTAAAGTAGGAATTTAACTAAATTCTGAGTTTAAAGTAAGAATTTAGCTAAATTCTGAGTTTAAAGTCGGAATTTAACAACATTCTGAGTTCAAAGTCGGAATTTAATAAAATTCTGAGTTTAAAGTCGTAATTTAACTAAATTCTGAGTTTAAAGCCAGAATTTAGTCCGTACGATTGTATAACAGACTGGAACCAAAAACACAAGTTCAATATTCTTGTTTGAATAATGGCAAATGTTCTAGGAATTGTTCCACCAAACTACAGATAGTTAAAAAATGATAAAAGGGGGAGGGTACAAAATAAAAGTTTCCTATTTTGATTTTTGATTGTTAAATAAGTCCCTGACAAATTAAACATATGTTTAATTAGTTCATTTTATGTATTTTTATTTATTTCTATTGCTGAAAAAAAAGCCAAAATGTATACAAGAAAACATATACATTAAAAGGTTCACAAAATAAAAAAGGTAATACCAAACGATAAATAAGTCTTAAGAAATGGTTCATATATGTTTCAACGATTTAAGGGTGACTCGCGAAACATACTGACAGAGCTCCCCCTCTGTTTCAGGGTGATTCAAGTTGAGTGTCCTATTAGAAATATCTGGAGAACCAACGAATAGGATGTTTTGAGAATTTGGCTTTGGCCATAGATGAACATAATATACTCTCATTATAAAATATTTTAAATTGCGCGCTGTGGCCGCTTCTACCTCAAACCGGAGGCATCATCCGTTTTTTAAATGAAATGCCCTATATTTTATTAAATTTTTATATTTTTCTAAAAAATCCAAGTACTTATTGAGTTACTTTTCTCATGCCTAAATTTAACTGTTTTCAAGAAAATGGCGCTAGAACAATGACAATTTTAAACCTTTGAAGCTCGATAAATCTCAAACGAGTTTACATGCAACGAAATGGATTTCACTTATCTGTCTTAATATTTAATTATCTATCTCCTGACACCAATTTTAGGTTTGGCAGGAGACGCCAAAAATGCATTTCGTTAATTTCCGACTTTAAATTCAGAATTTAGTTAATTTCTGACTTTAAACTCAGAATTTAGTTAAATTCCGACTTTGAACTCAGAATTTAGTTAAATTCTGACTTTAAACTCAGATTTTAGTTAATTTCTGACTTTAAACTAAGAATTTAGTTAAATTTCGACTTTGTACTCAGAATTTTGTTAGATTCTGACTTTAAACTCAGAATTTTGTTAAATTCTGACTTTAAACTCGGAATTTAGCTAAATTCTGACTTTAAACTCAGAATTTAGTTAAATTCCGACTTTAAACTCAGACTTTTGTTAAATTCTGGCTTTAAACTCAGAATTTTGTTAAATTCTGACTTTAAACTCAGAATTTTGTTAAATTCTGACTTTAAACTCAGAATTTTGTTAAATTCTGACTTTAAACTCAGAATTTTGTTAAATTCCGACTTTAAACTCAGAATTAAAAAATAAAAAAAATTGTGGCCCTTCTACGCTTCCGTAGACATCTGCTTAGACATATGACAATAAAAAAGCTACTTTTATGCAACCGATACTTAATTAATTTTCATATTTTTTAAGATATTTAGCATATACTAAGCTGTTTGTTTCGCGGGAAATTTGAATATCTAAACAAGATGTTGAAAAGTCTGCGCGTTTTAGAGTGGCTCTGATATATTCTTCAGATCAGAATTTAAAATTAGTTGTGACTATTCACGAGGCTTTAAAAACTGCGATTATAATTATTTAACTGCATGCGAATAAAAGAATGACACTTGAAAATTGAAATGCGTTATACATCAACTGATATTGCATTTTGACATCTGCTTGACATATGACAATAAAAAACCTACTTTTATACAACCGATACTTAATTAATTTTCATATTTTGTATGATATTTAGCCTATACTACGCGCTTTGTTTCGCGGGAAATTTGAATATCTAAACAAGATGTTGAAAAGTCGACGCGTTTTAGAGTTGCTCTGATATATTCTTGAGATCAGAATTTTAAATTAGTTGCGATTATTTATGAGGCTTTAAAGAACTACGATTATAATTATTTTACAGCATGCGAATAAAAGAATGACGCTTGAAAATTTTTTGTATTTTCCTAAATATTCTAAACATTTCTTTTATTACATGAACCTTAAAAAACGCAGTGTCGGCCTCAATCAATTATCATGAAAAAATTTATGTCTGTCAAAATTATCACTTACTGTGGATACTACTCTATAAGTGAAAGATCTTACTATGGCATCACTTGTCATTACATTAATGACTCGTGGCAATTACAATCTATAACTCTGGATTGTGTACCTTCTCTAGAAAAACGTACAGGGAAAGATATCGCAGGAACTTTTTACCATTGTCTCAATGAAAAACAATTAACCAATAAAATTCAATTCATAACAGTTGATAATGCTTCAGCAAATACAACTTCATTTTCCCAACACAATAATTATTACCACCGAAGTTTGAGAAAATAATCGCATAACTGGGGAGGATTCATGAAAAGTGAGGCACACTGCATAATAGATTTCGTTTTTTTCTCTGTATTTAATTTTTTTTTGTTCGTTGAAATGAAAATTTGAACCGATTTTATTATTTGTATTTCATGTATCTATGATCGATTTTCGTTTTTTTTTTCTTTTTATCTTGTTGGATTATGTTTTCGTTAATTAACATAAAAATTAGGACTGATTTTGTTTGTGTATGTCCTTAGACAGGAAACATAACAATTTTGCGAGACTTTTGCGAGACCTGAGGCGAGACGAGGCTTGAGACGAGACATTCCACTTTACTTGCGAGACAAGACGAGATTTTTAAAAAGTCTCGTCTCGTAGGCATCACTATTTACCTTAGCTGAATTTATTTATAATTCGTATATTATAGCCTTTAATTTCCTTTTCAATTAAATCAGAAATTAAATATTCACAAAATTTTATTTAAAACATATTTTTGTTTAGACATGGTAATATTAATATTAATATTAGACAAACTAATTTTTTTCCGTATTTGGATAAAGTTTACTTAGCCGATTTTGAAAATACACTTACCCTTTTAGGGAAAGAAATAACTTGACCATTGATATGAGGATAGGGATTCACACTGGAAAAACTATAAGTGGTATTATTGGTAAGGTTAAATATCAGTTTGATATATGGTCTAAGGATGTTGACATTGCCAATAAAATGGAAAGCGAAGGAGTTGCAGGGTGAGTGTGGTTCATAAATTCAGTAAGGATTTTATTGAAGTTGAACAGTAAGCAAAGCCACATTTAAATTCGAATCTCTGGAAAATTAGGAAACATCAATTTATTTAATTTTTAGTCTTTGAGAGCTTCTCTGAACTGACCAAAGTTTATATTGCTGGACCCCTAAGTTCAAAAATTCGCTCACCTACGGACTCTGATTTAACAATATCATAAACTAAATCCTTAAATGTGTCACTGTTATTCTTGATCATTTATTAGTTTATTTATTTAACATTAACCATTTAAAATACATTGTTGCCATTGATAGTCCGCTACTATCATCTGTTCTTTCTGTTTTTAATCGTAAAATTAGAATTAATAATACAGTACTTGATCGATCTAAGGCAATATGTCGAAACAAGTTATATCTTTATAATTTAACCACGGACAAAAGTAGAGGAAGGGAAGCTAGAAGGGCTACGCTCTTTGGCCTCCACAAAACTCAAAACCTAACTTTAGCCAGACATTTACTGAAAAAAGTCTACCCGCAAAACCAATTATTAGGTATTTAAAAATCAATTGACGGTGCTGTATTATTATAACTGTTTTCATTTTAATTTTTTTTTTAATTTATCAAATATTTCAGGAAAGTACATATAACAAATACGACAAAAGATCTTTTGGAAAAACCATATGACATATTACCTACAAACAAAGGAAATACCGTACCACAATTCAAGCAACAAAACCTTCAGACATTCCTAGTATCTCCAGTAAGTTTTCGTTTATTACAATATGTCATTTACAATTAATTTTAGTGAACGTAGGAATATTTAGTTCTAATTATTTAAGGTGTGATGCTGTAAATTATTCTACATCGCTATAAATTTTAAAGAATGTAAGTTTACATCGTGATTGAGATTCAAAAATACAAGGCCTAATAAGCTTGTATGCTGCAACGCTCGATGTTAATTATTTAGTTACAATGTCTGATTTACAGTTCGGCTAACATCAGTAAGAAAATGAGTCAAAATTAAACATATTATCGGAAACCATTTTCATTTTTATCGTGATTGCTATTGGGAATGACAATATTTGTTAAAAATAAATGAGTATGAAAATACAAGTCAATAAAACTGAGTTCGTAATTGCAATTAGCATTTATTTTTGCAACATTAATACCCGTATTTACAAAAAAAAAACAAAACTCATCAACTTCTGGCCGGTTAATTAAAATCTGACCCGTGTTCATACAAGTCTAACCATTTAAACCAAATGTGTGTGAGAAAATGTATTATCGCTATACCCTGACACAGAAACGCGCGTGTACCTGAAACACGCCTTTCTTCTTTGTCGAGCAAAGAATTAAAAAAACTTTAATTCATTTTATGTTTATAAGTTTTATCGCCTTTAAATTCGCATTACTAAAATTAACATAAAAAATTTTAGAAAAATCTAAATAATGTTGATTTTTAAATCACTGCTGTCTGTAAACTTTGTAATAGGAACCAAAGAGAAAATGTGTTTGTTATGGTTTTTAATAATCATTTTGTTTGTATTTTGGTTCTGTTTCTAATACTAAAAAAGTATGTATAAGCAGTAAAACGCCCTTTTTCTCGGATTGTTGATGTAGATAATAACCATATACATCTCATCTCAACGTAAGTGGACAAAAAGTATCTGCGTGATAAATGTACTGTGTATAGTACAGCAGGGGCGAAGATGTAAGCGGACATCGATCTGTGTTTGAGCCAGGCTCTTTGGAATACCAAACTCTTTACAGTTCTTAAGGTCTACGTAAATCATTCGTTGCGGTAATGAAAAGTTGCTCTGCATTCACTGGCTTGTTTATTGAGAGCAACATGTTTATCTCAAGTGTTTGTCGGATCATGTCCAATTATTATTTATCTTCATCAGATGAGGAGGGAGCTCTTTTGTTATTAGCATCACTTACAGCACGTTATATTTCTTACAGAAACTCACCATTAATCCTGCTTCTGTTACCAAAATTATTGTTGCATTACTTCTGTGAATGTGTCCAAACTAATTATTTAAATTATAAAAGAAGTTTATTTCATTAGTAAAAAATAATTAAATCAGTTTTTTTGATAACATCCTTTGTCTGTTACAAATGCAATCGATCAAATTCAAAAGTATCAACAAAAAAGGTAAACCTGTATTTATTTATTCATTCAACGGACAAGCTACTTACAGATTTAGTTATAATTTTATCCACTAACCTAGTACTTTAAACATAATGAAGTCAGTAAAATAAAACTAATGCTACTCTATATGTATATTAAGTCACGATTACCGTCTTAAAACATTACATATATTTAATTTAAAAGAGTTTAAAATTTAGATTAATTACAGATATGAGTAGTTTGTAGAATAAAAATTTACATGAAGTGCTTTATTATTTTGGAAATTTATTCTTGTAATATTTCATACCTAATAATTCTAGCATTTGAGCATAGTTGATTTAGTCCAGTGAACTTGAGCTCTACATCAAATACAATTTCAGAATCATTAATAACACTCATCCCTTCAAGATAAACATTCCCAATCTTAAATTATATTATATGCTACAGCAGACCTTCTACCATAAAATCGCATAGTCTTACATTTGTCATTGTTGAATGCCATTCCACTAGACTTATAGTTCACACTATTTACGCAAGCCATGTCCTCTTGAATCTTTTCACAGTCGCTGATAGAATCAACGGTTCTTTATCTTTTTAGGCCGTCAAAAAATAGCAATGATTTACAATTATTTACATATTTATGCAAAGGTGATAAATGTGCCTGTTAATTCTTATTACTTGCTACTCGCTTTCAATCAGTTAGATAAGTTTTAAATCATCTTAAGAGCTCAATAAACAGGTTTCTAGTTTGCTTATAAAGGCATCATGGTTTACCCAATCAAACGCCTTCAGGAAGTCCATATAATTGGCGCCCACTTGACATTTTCTCTCCAGGGCTTCTAAAATATATTTTTCATAAAGTAGAAGATTAGTGGCAGTTGATTTACCGTGCAAGAAACCATGCTGACTAATGTAAATTGTATTCTCCAGCAGCGATGCTATCCAAGCAAACATCGTAAGAACGCTCATCAAAAAATCGTGACCAGTCGTGAGATTTTCAGAAATCTTTATTATTCATTCTGAACCCTATCTTTTCCCTTTTTTAAGTCTTGGTAATTACTGCTATTACTTATGTAATTATTATAATGACAAATATTTATTTAATCACTTTATTTTATTTAGTTTTAGATATATAGTTAGGTTATAACGTTTTTAATTGGTATAATAACTGGTTGCGTTTGGTATTTTTTACTTTCTCAGTTGATATATAATTGCACTGCTCTTTGAAATACTAAATAAAACTATATTAGAAAAGATAATATTTTTTATTATAAAAAACACTAAAAAGTAGTGTAGAAATACGACCATAACATAGCATAATAAATAATAAAAAAACATCAAAACATACATTAGCTAAGGAAATACAAAAAAATAAACTCTGTTTAGTTTAGGTATATAAATATAAATACTAAACATACAGATATAAATAAAATACTTGCTAGGAAAGAACAGCGTTAATAAAAGTAACAAAATCAAGCAGACTTATAGGGAACAATATCAATTTTCTGGTACATTGTTAGGGTGCTAATTTTACTTATCAATTTCGCAGTTATTTTCAAATCATAACATTTGCCGCTATGAGAAACTAAGCTTTTTGTTAAAAATATACCTCCTAGGGTATTGGTTTTTAACATATTTAGTAGATTAACTTGAAAAAAAGATTTTTCTACATTGGCGCTTGAATGTAGGAGACATAACAAATTAAAAACAAAGTTGGTTAATTTTAAAACTTAATTGTGAAGGCCAATTTCAACTGATTTTGTTCGGGGAAATACCGTACCTAGCAATCGATATTGAAAGTCGCGCCGTCTCGTAGACTGTCTTTGTATTAAAATAAACCTGACCGAATTAGCTGGGCCCGAATTCTAAACTCGATAGAAGGATTTCCTTGTTCATAATTTAGATTAGAAGTCATAATGTATAAGTGGAAAAGAGACTTTGATTCGATATTTATGAAACCGTGAAAAATATAGCATTTATCGTAAGATCGTAAGATCTCACGATAAATCGTGAGACCTGCAATCGCTGTTCTTCAGAGAAGGTGTTAATTTAGTTGATATTATTTATTCAAATACAATTACAATTGTTATTTCAAATGAATTCAGGAAATATGCCCTAGTAAAGAAACATATTGAACAGTTTACACAAAATAGAGAATAAGATGTGGGTACCACACTTTTATCACAGTCATAATCGACCTTTACACATTTAGCAGTAGTATAAACTGCAAAAAAATAATCCGCAAAGAACTGCGAAATTTTCATTCGGCCGATGTTGAATTATTGTATGACACGCACTTAGCAAGATTAAAGGTTTCATTTTTTTTTTAACTAGCTTCCAAAAAGTTTTTGTATCATCATTTAAAGAAACTTCAAGAAAATGTATATAGACAGAGTAATAAATTGCGCTCTAGTAATCTAGTAATTGAGCAATGTCGTCCCATAGAAAAGTTTGGGGCACTAATATGGGTCAAGACCTCAAAAAATGATGACCCTGCGAATTGTTCCAAGTGTCAAAGAAAATGTTTTATAGATACTAGTAAAAGTAATATGTATTCCAATTTTTATTCAATTCTTTTTAAAAACGTAGAATATAACTAAAAAAATAAATACAGTTTTGGCACTCTGTATCTGAAAAAAATATGCGTTTTTGGATAAAAGTATGTAGGAACCTTTTAACTTAAAATTATTCAAAAAATCACATTCTGAATTTTCGATACTTAATTCTCAATTACCCTGTATATTGACTTTAGATGCTTGACTCTCCCGGAGATAGCCCTCAAGGAAGCATATTTGATCTTGATCCAGAAACGGTGAACTGCACACCACCACCAAGACCTTCCATGTTCAGAAAACACGGTGAGATGCCTATTTTAAGCCGTTTACAATACGATTTGCCTCAAATATCTGAAGAACCCCGGACCACGCTAACCATTATAGAAAGTAACAATTTAGATCAAGAAAATCAAAGGTGAGCTCAATAAAATTGTTTAATTGGCACATTTAATAAGAACAATAATAAAAATTTTAATTATAAAAATAATATTTTTATCGTCATAAATACATCCAATTCTAAACATTGACGTCATTTCGTTAGAGAAATAGTTAAAAAGATACACAGAAAAAACAAATTTACTATTGTCAAAAGGTAAAGATTACCAAAAAAACACATTAAAAATGTATAAGTAGAAACAAACTTGCACAAGTTAATGTGACTAAATAAACAATTTAAGACAAAAAATAAGATTTATAAAAAGTAGTCTAGATATGCTATTAGTTAAAATAATCCTCGAAGGAATAGAATTCTCTTTAAATAAGCATTTAAGAAAAGACACTATTGTTTCTTACAAACACAGAACAAACATACACAAACAAATAACTTTACTAATTAATCTTTTTCTGTGCGACAAATACCCTGTTAGCATTACGAATAGAGAAACGATACTAGAACATGATACTACATGAAATTATCCATGTATCTCATAATATAAGTAGCATAGGCTAAGTAATTTTTAATAAAGTAATGTCTACCCCATTAGTACATTGTATATTACTTTCAAGGACAATATCCAAAAATATTATTATTGTTGATTGATTTATACTTTTACCATCCATTCTTACATAAAGCAAATTTGGGTTATTATATTTATTGTTGAATTCTTTTATTCCCAACCTACTTAAGTAGTTTATTACAGGGAACACAGAACAAGTCAGCAATATAAAGAACAGAAGTTTAGTTTTATTCGAGCTTAATCGAAAGTTATTAGAATCACACCAATCCGATATTTGTTTCACTATACTAAATAAATTTCTAGACAATTTATTCTAACTCTAATTGATCAGTAGAAGAAAACACAGAAGAAGTATCATCTGCAAATTGATATAATCATGTTATATTAATTTATTTTATTTAAGTTTTTAAAAAATATTAGACACAAGATTGAACCTAGTATGGATCCCTGTTGTGCGCCCATGTTAACTGATTCATAATTTGACTAGTACTTATTATGTCTAGAACCAATGCAAAGTGCAATTTTTGTGTTAGGTAAGACCTCAATAGTTGATTAGGTAAATTCCGCACACCATAGTGCTCCAGCTTATTCAGTAATATGTAATGATCTATTAGATACCTTGCCTAAATCAAAATAAATCCATGATACTAAATTTGTATTTCCTATTTCATTAATGATACCATTTAGTGATTGAAAAATTGCTGTAATTGTGCACATCTTAGAATGACCAATAAAAAACAAGCTAAATTAAATTATCTAGTTCGCGACTTCCATTTGTCCAAAGATCATGCTGAAATATTAGGTTCAAGATTATAACAAGTAATATGTCAGGTTGTCCCTGTGGACTCTGGGTGCGTGTGTTAGTCGTATGCGTGACCTTAGGTGTCTAGTCCTATATACTTATTTTCGATCCTATTTTATTATTATCATAAGATTGACGGCTATTTTTGACTAACAAACGTCCGCTAGTCTGATATATCCGGTTACGGATATATAAGCTATACATTTATCTGTAAAAATTTCGTTTTAAAAATATTAAGTATTTAAAGTTAGGAATACTAGACATTTTTCTAAACCGCTGCAAAAATATTTCTCTAAAATAAATGACGACATTAAAAGTTACAAGAAACTGTGAAACCCGTAACTAAAAATTTTAAGCAGTCAGAAGTTATGGGGAAAATAATTTTTTTTGACATGTCAGTTTTTTTAATTACCGTATTTGAAAATGAAATTACGGAGAAAAATTGTTTTTTTGACAGATTTCAAAAAAATTTCAAATAAATGACGCTCCTAAAAGTTACCTGAAACCGTGAAAACCGAATGCAAAAATTTTAATTAGTTCAGAAGTTACAGGGAAAAAACAATTTTGTTGGGATCTCTCACAATATTTTTTCAAAATAAATTGCTTCCTTAAAAGTTTCATCGAATTTTGAAGACGTATTTAAAAAATTTAAGCTGTTTAAAAGTTAAGGAAAAAAAAAACAGTTTTTTTGTCCAAATTTTACCTCGTAATTGCAACCACTGTATATAATCTAAGACCCTTCCATTTGTGTACCTTTCTAAGTACTTTCCAGCGCCGTAACCAGTTTTCAGACCAAACGGCTACTCTTTTATTTGAAAAAAATAAAGTTTTTCTCAAAAATTTCTACCTCTTTAACGCGTACCTAAATACACAAACATAAATCGAGGCGATAAAAATATCAGAGAAATATTTGCTTTAAACAAACCAAAACTCAGCCGTGACATTTATCACAGTTGACATGTCAAATATCTCTGCAAATTTTATCATCATCCTAGGCCAAGGCCACCTGTTATTTAGCGTCGTATATGGATCGGTACCTATCGATTTTTGACTCATATGTGCACTTTTTTCTTTAAATCGAATTTTCACCCACTTACTGAGTAGTTAGAGGAAATTGTTATTAGAGCGTTTTTGTAGCCAAATAAATGCTCCATCCGCGGGCTTGAAACATTGAAAAATTGCAGTAATTTAATCGCTAAAGTTGAAATTTGGTCATGGTCTACCTAAAAATATCTTATTTCTTAAAAAAAATACTCTACGGGCTTAGATATATTGGTTTCCTTGTAATACAGGATAATGTTAAAAAATTTACCCATTTTTGGAAACACCCTCTGTATATAATCCAGAACCCTTCCCAGATAGACCATTTTGTGTAGCTTTTGAAGCAATTTTCGGTGTCGTAATTAGTTTTCTGACTAGATGCATACTTTTTTTTATAAAAAAGAAAAAAAAACTAAAAAAATTAATTTTGATGATTTTTTCGAAAAATTTCAGTTTTTCTTAAACATTTTTAATTTCTCGTCATTTTTCCGACAGAGATGCATTTAGGTTTTTGTTCTCCTAGATATTTTCTATGAAAAACTTTTCATGAAGAATTTCGATAGGACTCACCCAATTTGAGAAATAAGCGCCCCAAAACACCCTTTTTTCGAACGAAAAAAATTCGTAAAATCGTCAAACGAAATCGAATCCCAACCAAAAACAATAGGGTTTTATGATCAATAGGAAGAACTATCTTTCCAGAAAGTTTCCCCAGAAAAAAAATAAAATTTCGACCTCAACCATGTTACATCGTTGTTGAATGTTTTTGGTCAATTTTGCGGTACCATATCTTCGGTATCAAAGGTGATACAGAAAAAAGTTTCAAACAAATCTCGAGATCCACGTCTCCTGTAAAAATACATATCAAATTCAATGTTCTATCTCAAATAGTTTCGGAGATATGGCCGCCGAAGGGTCGAAAAACACGATTTTGTGGAATGGTTCTGAAACGGCAGCAAAGCGGACGTTTGTTAACAAATTATTTGACGTTTACTCTTTAACTATTATAAAAAAAAATCAGAAATACTTATAGCTTGATTCAAAATACCTATCTTAGAGTTTGAAAGATGTCATTTATATAAAGTAACATGACTACAGTTAATCAAAAGCTTGGATCTAACCGCAGCTTTATCTAATGAAATTATGTTAATAGGCGTACGTTGACAAACGGTGATGCTAGACGTAATACAATATACCAGCGAAGAGCCAGTCAGCGGTTTAGAGTGAATGAAGATAGGAGATTGACTGCTGACGTAAAAAGAAGGACAGCGTTTATGAGTACCAATTTTAAGAGGTACATGGAAAGGTCTGCCAAAGTCGACAAGGAAATGGAGAGAACAATAAATGATATGTCGTTTTCTAAAAAAGAGTAAGTATTGTCTTTCCCTATACTAAAGTTTTGTGGTTAATGTGGATAGACAACTCTAACAACTAAAACTAACGGTAGTCTATTATTTTCATCTACTAGATCAAAAAGTCTTAAAAATCAATGGTTTAATTGGACACTGAAAAACTTACGTTATTTTAAATGTTACAAAGAGTAGTTTCCAATTTCCTAATAGAGAATTAGAAATATCTATGTTGTTATTTCAGCCAGTACATCAAAAGGAATGACATCAATAGCTTACTACTTATTTTTCGCGATAAGAAAAATGAACTGGAATATGTTAAGATGAAGGACCCCATGTTTAAGTATTATGTTTTGAGTCAAGTGGTTTTAATACTATGTGTCTACCTGATACAGAATTTAACTCTAGAAAGGTAAGCGAAGTACAATTATTTTTTGAAAATTTCTATTGGGAATTAAAAAATATCACCGTTCTAAGTTAACCTATATTTAGGGTATCTCACTTCAAATTACTATTCTATAAACGCATGTCTTGTTTAACGTCTGTTTGAAAGTGGTAGACAAGGTTCGATCCTGAGGAGAAGTTTATTTGTCGGGCATTACCTTTATTGTGAATTTCTTTACAACGTTTCTACTATTATAGTATTTCTAGTAGTCATCAAGCACAAACTAAAAGCCAATTTATTTATATATTAGTTGAATGAAACTTGAGAGAGTCAGACTTTTTCAAAAACCAAAAAGACACAGTGTGTCGAAACAGCTGTCAAACGGAAATAAATTAGTGAAAATTACTAAACAAATATAGTTTGTTTATTTATTATATTAGTGATAATGAATTGCCATCAAGTAATGGCTAACTCGATAAATTATTTTGTAGAAGTTAAGAGAGCTTTTGGATTAAAACATACTAGCTGATTTGTAAGCTTTGATGTAAAAATATATACACAAATGTCGCGTTAGAGGCGTCGTTAACAAACAAAAACTTATGCAGGATCAAATTTTCTGATTCTGGAGGGAGTTATGAACCTGTTAGAATGTCTTTGTAGTACTTAATTGATTTATACCAGAAAATAAGTTGTACGCCTAAGATGACGTTCCGTCGTGGGGTTTATTTTTCACTTCTGTGGAAACCAATATATGTATGGTTCGAAACCTATACAATCGAAACAGCAAACACAAAAGCCAAGTTTTGGCTGCAATGTGACCACAACATTTTCATCGTATGGTACAAAGGCAACAAATAACTTAAAGGGTTCCTAGGTCGTTTAATTTATATATCGCCCGCTGTAAAGTTCACTATAGAAATACAGCAAGATGCATGTTTAACCTTTCTCGATATTCTCAATAAAACGAGTGATAACTCTATCGAGACCTCTGTTTACAGAAAATCTACTCACTCGGAGTAATATCTCAATCAGAAGTCTAACCATTCTGCAGTAACGAAGTAAGGAATCGTATCATGACCCTATATAACCGAGCAGTGGCGATATGCACCTGTCATCCATCCCTAGACGCCGAAATCATCAATATTAAAAAAATCTTATGAAGAAAGGTTATACCATAAAGTTGATTCTTAACACATATCTAGAGAAGAATGATATAAGCTTAACTGAAGACTAGTCACATTCTCTCTTATAATAATTCCGTTTGTGAGGGAATTTCAGAAAGGAGATTGTTGAATAAAACCAAGTCAATGCAATCGAAAGAACTGTACTTATCCAATGTTTTGTAGATGCGGTGAATTCTATATAGGTAAGACAAACAGACCTCTTGATGTAAGAATCTCCGAACAACGCAAGGCTCGCAGATAGGAATGCCATCAAGATCAGGTCTTGCCGAGCAAGCTTGGTTTAAAAACCATAGAGTACAATGACACACATTGCAATTTGTGACAATGGTCTGAGACTCTGAGGCCGGGAAAAAAGAAAATTTAAAGAAGCAACACTTATTGAACATAATAACGATATTTTCAGGAAGCCGAGTATTGAAATACCTAATATTTGGCAACTTTAATTGGTTGCACTGACTTTTTCAAGTTTCATAACTAGTGGGTGGGGTGCAGTCATCACTGCACAGAACTTGTATGGAAGCAAGATTAGCTTTTAGTTTGGTTAAGCACATTAAAGTCAGCTGGTTTTTGATTGTTTATATAATTTCTAATTCTAATTTGTTGAAAACTTAATAAAAGTTTAAAAAATGTTAATTTATATGCATTTTGTGATGTACATTTTACTAGATTTGGTTTGTGGTTTTTGTATAATATAGATTAAAGTTTTTTAATTTTTACTTTCCTTTCTCTCTCTTTCTCTATCTCTTCCGGGATGGATGTAATACTGGAACTTACTGTTTGCGCTTGATTACGATTAGAGATATTATACAAGTCGAAAGTGAAGTAATTAACAATAAAGTTAATGCAAGTCCGACAAGTAAGTTCTTTTCTTATATTAATTAAGTAAAAAACCAAACTTTTAGGGCTGATTGCTATACTCAGTTTAAGAAAAAAAAGTTCATATAAACGTTCTCAAGATATAGAGTATTAAAAAAAAAGGATTTTGATTAATATTTAGAAAAAAACCCGTATTTTATTAAAACTTAGTATGTCAAATAAGTGTTTAAAATGCTACTTTTTCCTAGTAAAAAAAAGTGGACTGAGCTACAGGCGTGCGTATGGGCAGCCATTGGAATTTTTACCTTAGCAAATGTATGGTATGCCACTGTCTATTTTGAAAACTGAATATTTATTAATATTAACCCTTAAGGTACTTGATCGAAATTTAATATGTAAAATACATTTTTAAAGTGCTACTTTTTTCGATTAGAAGAAAACTGAGTGGATCACTGGGTGCGCATCGGCAAGCATTCCGATTTCTATATTAATAAATTTATGGTACGCCACTGTTTATTTTAAAATCTGATGTGATTTTTGTTAATGTACTAAAAAGGCAAAAAGTTCTTTTGTGTTTTCTGCTAGAATGAAACCCTCTCGAAAAAATTTAAAGAGTAATATATCCTATTTGAAAAAACTAAAACATGCTACGGCTCTGAATAAAACATTGTTTCAGAGAGCTAGAAACTTTTTTAAAAAGGTTTATCGTTATGATTAAAAATTGCAAAGTTGTGGCTTGCTTTGTGCTTTAGATTATTTCCCCTATTTTTATTGTTTTTCTCTATCACACTACAAAGTCGTTATGAGGCTAAATTAAAACAAAAAGAACAACTGTTTATTTTTCAAACTTGATTTTTTTTACTATGAACATTATTAATGAAAGAAATTAAAATGTCTCCCTTGAACTTCAAGATACGCGTTAGCTCTTCTTATTATCGACTCTCTAACGCGATGGAATACACCATTATTTTTTTTCGAGAGAGTTTCATTCAATTTTTTCAATTTCAAAACACAAGTTGTCTTTTGTAAAATATATATCAGATTTTAAAATAAACAGGGGCGTATCATAAATTTATTTAAAAAAAAACGGAATGGTTGTCCATGCGCGCACCAGTGGCTCACGGGGTTATCTACTAGTAACCCTTAAAACTCTTACTTTTTGAAAAAGTTTAATATGATAATGTTCTTAATTTTTGAATTTTTCTAAAAAATAAAAGATAGAGTTAAGTATTTTTAATTATTAATTTTGGAAACGCGCTCAGTTTTGAAAATAGACATTGTAGTACCATACATTTACTAAAATAAAAATTGTTCGGCCGATTTTTTTTCACTTTGAAAGTGGCATTTTAAACACTTATTTTCCATTCCAAGTTTCAATAAAAAATGTTAAGGAGTTTTCCAAATATTAATAAAAATCCTTGTTTTTTAAAAATTTTAACAGCATGTATTTATTAACATTTTTTTTAAGTAAGCCTAGCAATAAGCAAGAAAGTTTGGTTATGTACTTAATTAATATCCTGTATTTTGTTTATTTTTAGTCAAGCATGGCTACGTTACGAATTTATAGCAGCTCAGCTGATATTGGTTTTAATTTTGATTCCATTAACTTGGACCTACTTCTTGTACCTCAAATATTATACCAAATTTAGGGACGATATTCCGAAAAACTCTTTTGTGAGATTTTTTTATAACGCAGCCAAGTTTATCACGTACAATTTCTGGGCAAGATTGACTATTTACACAATAGTGTGGTTACTGTTCCTTTCGTGTGTTTTCGTGGAAGTGGTAAGTAAATCATTATTCAACCGTTAGATTTATCTTTTCTAGAAAAATTAAAAAATTCTTTTTGTTAGAAATAGCTTTTAGTAATTCTCGTTTAGTATGAACCAATAGATAGTTATATAGAGTGCTTGTTTTAGATCTAAGGACTTTATTGAATAGTAAAACAGATATTGCCGCAGATTCTATTTATGTAGTGTGGTGCCTAAGATAGAAACTAGAATTGATACTGATTATTTTCAGTTATTTATGATATTTTAAATTTATGGCTTAAAACACGTCATATACAGCATGTTAGCGGATAAGGTTAACAAAAGGACAAAACTAAAAAAACATCACTTTTCGACAAAAATCATCTTTAATACTAGATTCTGCTAGTTAGACATACTTTTCATGTTATGTAGCAAATTGTCGATTTTGACATGGATATAAGGGTTGCATGTAAAAAGTACGAGTACGAACAAAAACAACCATTTTTTTCCTTTTCATATAATCAAATAATGCAATTTTTACATTTTTTGTTTTTTTATGATTAAAACGACAATTTACCAAAAAAATCGTATTTCTTAAATAAGCAGAAGCTTTTGTTAAGAGTGACTTTTTAGAAAAAGTATATTTTTATTCGTTATGTTTTTTTTGCCACCTTTATCCCTGGACATACAGCGATGGAATATACGAATAAAAAGTGACTTTTATTCAATAAAGTTATATTTTTACCAGATAAATAATCTACTTGTTGTTCTGTGAAGATGAAATTGGCTATTGGTTCCATTAACATTGTTGAGGATTTTAATAGTTTTATTTGACATTTTTAGTGGTTTTGTCATAATGAAGAAATAACGGATGAATCTGCATTATCTGACGGACACTGCATGGTACCGTGGGTAAGATTTATATTTTAAAATTATCTAGGCCTAATATATATATATATATATATATATATATATATATATATATATATATATATATATATATATATATATATATATATATATATATATATATATATATATATATATATATATATATATATATATATATATATATATATATATATATATATATATATATATATATATATATATATATATATATATATATATATATATATATATATATATATATATATATATATATATATATATATATATATAATAGGATGGGTCCATTAAAATATGTAAAAAGTCGCTCTACCGAGAACTTTCCTCCTAACGGACTCCAACACATGCATAAACACAATTTATATTATTTTATATAATAATCATACAAATAGTTATTTGGTAATATTGTTATACATATTATATAATTATTAATACATGTCGCTTTTCTTGATAAAGGGAACATTTCATTGTGAGGAAGGTTCTGTTAAAAGGGCTTTAACTATTTTTATACCGAAGTACCTAGAACTTACTTCATAATAAAACTTTTATATTATTGCAACTTATATAATATCTATATCTATAAAGTTATTGCCAAAAAAAGTATATGTATGCACAAGCCGTATTATCTGTGTGTTGTGGAATTCGTTAGGAGGGATGTTCAGGGTAAAGGCCAGATTACCGATTTTTTAAAATTTACTTTATCTATATAATTGTCTTTCTTCATTTTTGCTCTATTTTTATATTGTTTTTATCAACCCGAATGTCACCGTTCTCTTGTATAGTTATATTGATCTTAGGAAAATAAGAATTTATGACAATAAATCTGTTTAATTTATAATATTTAACAATCATTCATATGGAATCAGATATGCGTTTTTCTCCTCCAAAACTTTTATTGTCCAGTTTTGACATATATAAATACATACACACATACATTCAAATATTCATTTACTTACCATACCTATTTAAATTAATCCACTTCTTCGATATTCCAGTATACCATTTTTAGTTTTATTTTTATTTGTTATTAATTTATTTTTATTTTAATATTTATGCCATTTTTAATTTTTTGAAAATTTCTTTACATAAATCTATAAAAAATCAATTAGGACATTTATTATTTCCATTCATAAAAACGAGGTCTTTATTCTAGGAAATGAAATTTTTGTTTTGCCATATGGAATTGACAAATTTTATGAGTTCATCTCTGTTTCATGGGATTTTGTTGCAAATTTGCAACTCAATTGAATAAATAGTTCTTATGCTAATATTTTAAACATTTAATTAAGCCGTAGACGTTCATTTTGTTTCACCATACTGTCTCGTCACCAAAATTTTACCGGTTTAACCCTATGCCATATTTGAGTTTTGTGCAAAATTTCAATTCAACTGGATTAGCAGTTTTATAATACTGTTATTTCAAAAAATTCATGAAGCTGCCATTTTGTTCCACAATAATGACTCCTCACCAAAATGTTACCAACGTCACTGACTGTCATTTTGTTATGCCATCTTGGATTCGTATTCGTTTATATCTATATAACACTTGATTTTTGTTCAAAATTTGAAAACAATCAATGAAGTAGTTTCTTTACACTGATTTTTTTAACATTTTATTAGGCCGCCATTTCATTCAACTACCTTGGGTTGTACCAACATTTTATCAGTTCATCCCCATATCACGACTAATTATTCGGCATATTTTTGGGTAAATTGGATAAGCAGTTTTTTTGTAATGATTTTTTAAATTTTGTTAGGCCGCCATTTTTTTTCGCCATATTCGATTGTTACCAAAGTATTACCATCTCATCCCCATGTGACCCTTAAATATGGTCCAAAATTTGAAGTCAATCAGATAAGTAGTCTTTCAGCTATGCCGCTAACAGACAGACAGATCGACGGAAATGAGAAAACATGTTTTTCGGCATCTAGGGACCCTGAAACGTGAATATCTGAGAAAATATCGGAAAGTGATTATTTCACGATGACCATAACTCAAACTCAAACTCAAAATATGCTTTATTATCTATAAACATAACAACTGTTGTCGACACAGCTTGAAATTAGTCAATAATATAGAGAAGATATTGTTCATGTATTGAAAATATCTATTTACGAAGAAAGTAACAAACATATCCTTAATTCTTAGATATTTTCCAATTTTTTTTTAAATTTGGATCTTATAAATTGTATATAATTGTTTAGAATTTTTTAATATATTTTTCTAGCATATGACCGAATCCTGTGCTTTAGCATTGATAATGATCTTCCTTTTCCTGAAGATATTTATCTGGATCAAGTTATTGTATGCAGTTTTAACCACGGTTGCCTATGGTTATTGTGTTTTGTATTATGTGACACCTATATACAAGGTAAAGAGAATTCAACTAGCAGGGGGGTGTTATTATCGACAACCTTCTGAAAGCCAATGTTTTAATTACCAACTTATCCCGTTAAGATAAAAAGTTTGTTTTAATTCCCACTTTAATTGTCATTGCTCTTTTACTATATTTCATGCCAAGTTTGGAGGTACTTTTTCATGTTTGGAGTAATATCCTGAACATTAAAAAGTGCCTCACCTGTCTTTCTCAAACTTGTCTAGCTGCCTCATTAATCAGAGAATCGGCAGATGGACAGTCGATTCCAGCCAAAGATAAAAACTTATATCTCATATTTCTATGGAAATAAAGCTTATAACATAATATTTTTCCAGAATTCCCTTATTTTATTATACCTAATTAAACGTAAATTCTTAAATTCGTCAAAGCTTATACCATGTATGCGTTTCAATCTACATCTGTTTTCACGATCTTTAAATTTCAAAATTGACAATTTTGGATTCTGTCAGGCTGCAAAATTTAACTTAGGATAAAACGAATTAAATATGTGTGTACTAAATTCTTCGTGATAGCTATTATAGGATCTACTCTTGGTCTAATGATAGTTAAAACGTGTAATGTCAGGTTAAATTATATTATTTTTTGAAAAGTGCTCATAAACAAATGTTAGTTCTTCCTTGGATTTTCCTTCAAAATCCTCGTAAAACGCTTTGCAAATCTTACTTTTTTATTTTTATCCTTAAACAATTCAGAAAATCCAGACACCCCGTATTTTAGAATGGCACAACTACTCGCTGACTAGTTTTCGCCTAATATTTTCTCTGCACAGCAACATATGTACTTGAATCGCCAACTTTTAAATGCGACGCGACGTTTCTAAGATACCGGCGCAGAGTCTTATATTTTGGCGGTCGCGTTGACATCGTACGACGTTACGTCAACTATAATGTTTTTCAACTGAGATTAAGCAATTTTTATTTTTGGCTGGAACACCCTATACAAGGGTTCAGTTAGGCCTAGAAGCTGTGCCTTTACAGAAAACAAAATTAGAAATAGATCGGGTAGACAATTAAATTTGTTCTTTTTCAGAGCAGTGAAACCTTTAACCCATATTTATCTCCCCAAATATCACACGTTCTAAGCATTGTGTTTCTTATGTTTACACTCCATCTGATCGATAGGCAAACCGACTACATGAATAGATTAGATTTCTTGTGGACATCAAAACTTTTAGACGAAAAAAGTAAAGCTGACGAACAGCAGGCCGTCAACACTAATATGTTAATTAACATCTTGCCGAAACACGTAGGTAAGGTTATTAGCTATATGAACTGTCAAAGAAGAAAGAAAGAAAGAAGGAAAGAAAGAAGGAGAAAGGGAGAGAGAGAGAGAAAGAGAGAGAAAGGGAGAGAGAGACTTAAATAATCTTTTTACTCGTTTTTTACTTAGCATAGCTTTTATTTACATTTTTTTTTAATTTTCAGCGAAAATATACTTAGACGTAAACAAGGGAATGAATGATCTGTATTACGAAAGTCATAATCATGCCGCTGTGATGTTTGCTTCCATGATCTTTGATGAAGATTATACCGAACACGAGATGTCGTTTTTGCGGTTAATGAACGAGTACATTACCATTATTGACACAGTAAGAAAATAACGGATATATTCATAGCTTCATTTGCCTTAAAAACTTATTGTACGGGTTGCTTGATGTAAAATAATAATAATTAAAAATATATATTACGGCTTTGGTTATGTAATAAATGATGATTTTTGGGATTAGAACTTACCATAATAGAATTCCTAATCAGTCTAGTATGTAAAAAGCTCAGTGCAGTGCAAATCGCAGGAAAATTAGCAAACAGGCTATTTTTAAAAAAATCAAGTTCTTTGACAGCTCTTCTGAACTAGCCAAAGTTTACACTGCAAGTTAAAAAAATGCCAAAAAGTTGCAGAAATTCATACTAGTGATATTTTGAAATAAATCGGTCGGCACTATAGATAATCAAACATTTGTTTCTATTTTGGAAAATGGAAATAGATGCGTATGGAACGGAGAAAATGGAAAACATTTTCCAGAAACTCGAAATTACGTGGCAAAATCAACTCTTAACCTTAATTTGAATTTGTCCAGGTTTTGCTTAAATTATTTTTATGTTTGCAATACATTAGTTCCATTTGTTTTAAATTGCTTAATTTTTCTATTTGAAGTATTTTTATTTTTTTATATGATACGCAGGGATTCAAAAATCAAAACTGAAAATTATTTCATGGCTTTCTTTGAAGCATTTGCAGTTTTTGCAATGTATACTTTAATGTAGGACTTCCTTAATGTAAAATTAAATACCTTCAGTAAGGTTGTGGTACGAATTCAAGATAGCGGAGCAAAATGGCGGCCAAGTAAATTGTTGTAAATCGTAAAAAAATAAGATATCTTAACTTTGTCGGTCTGTCTGTCAGTTCGAGGCATATAGGTAAAAAATTACTTTAAATTTTGGTCATTACGGTTATATGGGAATAACCTGACAACATTTTGGTACGAATCCAAGATGGCAAAACAAAATGACAAACAAAATGACAACTTATTAAAATATTTAAAAAATCAAATACCAATGACACTGTTTTACAGCTCCTAGAAAAGGTATTAGGTGTACCAATTGTAATTCAATTATATGTAGACACGTAAAATAAAAAAAAATCTGAAAAACCCAATCTGTGTATTGCCGTAAACGAACATTAAATTTTAACGTTACTTACAAACTAAAGGTAAGAGGTTTGAACTTAAGGTATATTATTTAATCGACTTCTTTCATCTGACGGGGTCCTGTCCTAGGGGTAAGATATATTACCCGTGAAAATGATCTTAACAATGAATCATGGTGAGCACAAGCCTGTTATGAAAAAGCCTTTTCGAGCTTATTCCGTATTCAGATATCTCTCGGAGAAAAAATGTCGACAAGTGATTCTAGTTTGCAAAGCTCTAATCCCAAAAATCAGGGTTTCTTCTTTTAAAGGAAGGCATTACTAGATTTAGTAATAGGATTTACAGAATTTAAACAAGCTTTTAGTTTTCTTTATTACCTTTTATTTTATATTTTAGTTAATAAACCGGAAAGACTTCTCTAAAATAGAGAAAATTAAAATTGCCAAGTGGACATACATGGCCGTTTGTGGTCTTACCGTACCTGGGGAGAACGAAAATATCGGCCATTCTGTTGAGACCCACCACACCAGCAGTACTCTAGAAGTCCTTTTGAATTTTGCATCAACCATATTTAAAAAATTTAAGGAGCATAACACTTCCTTCACTCAAATTCATCTAAGAATTGGTAAGGAATTTGATACGCACGCATTTCAGTATTGACGCAAAATAAGTTAGCAGATTTTTTTTGAACTGCAGAAAATGAATCTGCTACGTTTCTACATGGTTCTGTGTGATCCTCGGGGCCATCACACGTTTATTTATTTGTTTATTTATTACAAATTCATCAATAGAAATAGGTCGGTCATTAATACATTGCGACGATGCTAGCCTTTCATTTTTATCCCACACCTATAAGCAGCGAAGCGCAAATATCTACTTTGGACCTTCTTCAACATTGTATTGGACTGACCAAATAATAGACGAGTCTTTCAAAATGGAATGCATCAAGCATCAAGAGAGTTTGTATAACAATAATATACAGCTTAGTACAATTTCTTAATACAAACCCAATAATAATCATACGTTTCATGCTTTTCTTAGAAATATGTCCCTAGAAGTGTATGTTCCGTGAAAAAAGGTGTGGAATTTTTTCTTTGCCGAATGCTACCAAGATTGTTTTCGATCGGCTCCATGGCCGCTCAGCATTCGACTCGTTTTTACGCTTCTGGGTCATTTCGATATAGACTTGTAACGTAAATATTAAAAATGTAATTTTCAAATAGGTCGAATAGCAGTGTGACCCTTGACGGGCATCTGGAAGAACTTGAACTTCCAACTTGCAAGCAAAATGGTGACCTTATCAAAGGCTTTGGAGAAGTCTGTACAAAGTCAATCTGGACTTCATTGTTTAAAGCTTCAAATAGGTCAATATTATATTGGATTAAGTTATCTGTGGTAGATTTATTTTGATAGAATCTAAACTGGTTATCACTGATAATACCCTTGTGAGCCCAGTAGAGTTGATCAGATACTAAACTGTCGAACAACTTTGACACGGTTAATTGTAAAAAAAATGTTGTCGAGCCCAGAAGTTAATTTAAGTGGAAATTTTAGGAAAATCTTCTGAAAGGGATATTTTACTTTTGCTTACCAGATAGTTAGGAATATGCCATATTATCAGTGTCAAGAGTTAGCTTCGAGGATGGCAGAAAATTGTGTTGAAACGTAGATATGTGATGAGTATCTAAGTAAACTGTCCAAAATAATTGCAAATTTATTTTTTTGGATACCATGGTGGATAGAGGACTGGATCTATTATCATTGTATTAATTAAACATTGAACAAGAGCATTTTTAATAATTAATCTTCTTTTTCTCTTCAAAATTTTTCGGATTACCATAGTCTCATTTTTATTCTTAAGTAAGTGTGGATAGGACGTTTTGAACTAAAACTGGTTTAAACGACAAAATATTTTCTTGGAAATTGATTGTTTGACAAAGTATCAATAAAAATAAAAAAAAAAGAATAGAAAACAATAGTAGGTGCAGTTCAACCAAGCCAATTTGGTCAATCATTCTCACTCTTATATGGTGAGATGAGCACTGCGTATGCATGCCAAATTTGAAATTGAATCGCGGAAGAGGGTGAAAAATCCATTTTCCAAGATTTGAACCAGACAAATGCACAGGGTGGCGTTTTTTCAATACTTTTACGGGTTATTAGGTAAACTATAGGAAACACCAAAAATCTGACCTCGCTTTCAACCACCTTTCACCAAATCAACCATCAAAACAAATCATGGCTACCTCGATTCGTTTTTCAGCTACAGGGCGTTTTTGAACATTTCTGTATCTTGGATGTTATTGGAGATAGAGAAAAATTGTTCAGATATAAGTTTTATAGAATTTTCCGTACAATCCAGTGGCGTACTTATTTTTTTCTTAACACCATAATTTAAAAGTTATGATATAAAAATATACATTTTTAGAAAAAGTAATGAATTATGTTTCTTACACACATTGAAATATGGAGTGTATAGTATCACTGAAAAGGTAATTTAATTAATATTGATAATAATACATAAATATAATTATATACATATATATATATATATATATATATATATATATATATATATATATATATATATATATATATATATATATATATATATATATATATATATATATATATATATATATATATATATATATATATATATATATATATATATATATATATATATATATATACTTTTATATATATATATATATATATATATATATATATATATATATATATATATATATACATATATATATATATATATATATATATATATATATATATATAATGAGTTGCCTGGCAAACCACTAATTTGCTACCTATCATTCAAATATAAGTGAATAATCAGCATGTATTTTTCGAGGTATGTAGCCCTATTTTATTAATTTTGTACTAATTATTGTCAATAGTATAAAATTTTAAATCAGTTTTAGAAAAATTGTAAATGTCATTTTATAATTAAACCACTAACTGTTTTTTAAATTAATTGTAGATAGGTAAGGAAAGCCATATATACCAAAAAAAAAAAAAATAAAGGAATGAGCAACTTTTGAGAAAGCCTACTATGATAGGCGAAACGTCAAGTTAATCCCATTGTTTGATTTTGCAAATAAACCTATACCCAAGAAAGAAGTCCAATTAATATATACCGGGTTTAAGAAACAAATTGAATAATTATATATATATATATATATATATATATATATATATATATATATATATATATATATATATATATATATATATATATATATATATATATATATATATATATATATATATATATATATATATATATATATATATATATATATATATATATATATATATATATATATTCCGGATTGGCCGGTACACAAACACGTAGAATCTGAATGCACTCCTTTTATTCAAAACACAGGTTACAGGTATCAAAGGTAGACACTGGTTATACTTAACAATCGTAACTTAGGTAACTTTAAACCTGTCAATGTCAGGTTTTTAAATCTCAATTACAACTGAATCAAAATGAGGCCTCGCGGAGCGCTTATATAGCCTTTAGAAATAGATGGAATGATCTAGAAAATTCTAGAATAATCTAAATAGTACAGGGTGAGATGAATTAAGCCTAACAGAACATTCGAGAACGATTTTTGACACTAACATAGTCGTTACATGGATAAAAATTAAGGTAAGTCTAGTTCAATAAAATAACAAACAATAAATAAATTCATCTAAATCTTAACAAATCTATGACTAGGGCTAAATTTGTAACATTGTATATATATATATATATATATATATATATATATATATATATATATATATATATATATATATATATATATATATATATATATATATATATATATATATATATATATATATATATATATATATATATATATATATATATATATATATATATATATATATATATATATATATATATATATATATATATATATATATATATATATATATATATATATATATATATATATATATATATATATATATATATATATATATATATATATATATATATATATATATATATATATATATATATATATATATATATATATATATATATATATATATATATATATATATATATATATATATATATATATATATATATATATATATATATATATATATATATATATATATATATATATATATATATATATATATATATATATATATATATATATATATATATATATATATATATATATATATATATATATATATATATATATATATATATATATATATATATATATATATATATATATATATATATATATATATATAATATAGTTGTCTAAAATACAATACATCTTTGATATAATGATATTGATATTATACATATGTGAGCCAACGTGGTTAAACAATGGGCCTTAGATGATTCAGACATCCTATCGCAAGACAAAGATAGTGTTCAAGCCCTTAAGTAATAATAACAAGTAATAAATTTATTAGACTACACTAAATTAGGTACTGAAAAATAACTATGTTAAAAATTTGGATGTGAAGAGCACAAAGACATATAAACAACTTAGATTAAATAAACAAGTAGATAAAATTATAAAATTTTGATTTACAATAGGAATGATATTGCGCAGTCGGAGCCGGAGCTACTGCAGAAGTAGCAGCCGTTTCTTAACTATTTTTTTTTATAACTAACCTCAGAGAGTGAAAAGTCGGAAGCTTGCATAGGGTTTACAGGGGTAGCTATTTATACGAAAATGATCTTTTAAAAAATTTTTTTCGATGCTGTGGCACTGGGCTCTGAATGATATTTTGGTATATAAGTATTGAGGTAGTTTATATTTGATTAATTTGACATATGCAACCTACGTCTATTAAACATATTTAACCACTTGGGTTCAGCGAGATAAGGTGTTATATGGGTTCGCCTTTTAACTCCGTGTAGCAACCTCAAGCAAGGGTTCTGAACTTTTGTATGCGGTATCTATAAGCAGCATCAAGGCAGGGGTAATAAACACTAATACAGTGATTAAAGTGGGAGAGTACTAGAGCATCGCATAGGAGTTTGCGAGTCTCCCCGGAAAATAATACCTATGAGAATATATAAGCTTAAGATTGCTATACGCAATTCTCAGCTTGGATACTACATGTTCTCTAAAGCGAATATTAGTCTTATAAAAATTTAAGGTGTATACTGTATAGAAAAGAGCGCCTAAGATGCTGCCCTGTGGAACGCCGACAGGGATATCTAAACTATTCTAGTAATGTCTATCATAAACAACTTGCCGAGTTCCACCACAGAGAAATAATTGCAGAAATCGACTTGCATTATTGCTGAAGCCTATAAAGTGAAAAATCGAGTAAAGGACCTCGTGATTGAGCATATCAAATGCTTTCTGAAATCAAGTAAAATTAAAATATTAATCTTATTCTCATCTAATCCTCTAAGTAAGTCATCGGTTATTTCCGCCAAGGCACACTCACAGCTATGATTCGGTCTAAAGCCTGATTGTTTGTTAGGTAATATATTATAATTGTTTAAAAATGCAGGAATTTCTTTTTCCATTATTTTTTCATGGACCTTGTATAGAGTCGGCAAAATACTAATGCAATGCAGGTGGCTATAGTCTGTTGGATTATTTATCTTAGGCAAAGGTATTACCTCAGCCATTTTCCATTTAGAAGAAAAATATGATGTTATTATGCATTGGTTTATAATGTGAGTGATAACTGGAATGATAAATGGACAGCAAATACGAATCATAGTTATGTTTATCTTGTCCGCCCCAATACCTTTGGATTTTATATTCTTTAATATTTCCAATATTTCAATCTCGTTAGATAATATAAAATCAAAGAGCTCGATATTATTATCTAATCTATTGGAATTATAGTACTGTAGTAGTATTCCTTGTTTCGGAGAGTTCTTATTAGCTACAGAATTAATAAAATAATGATTCATGTTTACTTAGGCTAGACGGCAAATCAATTCCGTAATTTCTACATAAGTTTAATATTTTCTGTTATCCACGGGGCATATCCATAGTTTCTATTTTTGGGAAATTGCTTTACGGGAACAAAGAGTTCTAAAATTAGAGAATTTAGATATTATAATTTTTCGTCTATATTCGATAAATAAAATAGCCTGGCCTAATCTAGGTGCTGAAGATTTGTGTTAAATTGTTTAAAGTTTATGTTTTTTATCGACCTATAGAAAAAGCTTACAGGTGTATCTAGCGTTTCTAAATTAAAATAAAATTCATGGTGTTCCATTAAAAAAAAGGCAACTTTATATAATAACTTTTAAATTATGGTGTTTAGAAAAAAAAGTACGTCACTGGATGCTACGATAAATTCTATAAAACTTATATTTGAACAATTTTTCTCTATCGCCAACATATAAGGGATCTCCCAAAACAAATTTTCAAAAACGTCCTGTAGCTGAAAATGTTGATTGGTTGATTTGGTATCAACAGACGCTCTCGAAATCGAGGTCAGATTTTTGGCATTTCCTATAGTTTACCCAATAACCCGTAAAAGTATCGAAAAAGCGCCACTCTGTATACACAAACAAGCAAAGGAGTGAAGTTAATAAAAGCCAGCGTTGAATGGCGGGTTATGCTGATCCGCAGATAAGTGCATAAATATATCTACGTTAAATTAAAACGTGTATTAAATCCAGTTAACCCCCCATTGATCCAACAAACAAGTAAACGTTTACATTATATTTATTTATTGTTATAAAAATAATCTTCTAGGTATTTGTCATGGGCCTATAGTGGCAGGAGTGGTTGGGTCGAAAAAACCTCTGTATGATATTTGGGGTGATGCTGTTAATATGGCATCTAGAATGGATAGCACTGGAAGTCCAGGTAAGGAAACATTTTGATATACTATCCAATATATATATATATATATATATATATATATATATATATATATATATATATATATATATATATATATATATATATATATATATATATATATATATATATATATATATATATATATATATATATATATATATATATATATATATATATATATATATATATATATATATATATATATATATATATATATATATATATATAAGCAAAGGCAGATAATACGAATAGATGATCCATCCAATGAACTAAATAAAATAGCCCCTAATTGGAACCCAATGCCGTATTTCATTCTATCGACTTTGTTTAACCAGTTTATAGATATGAATAATTTTTGTTCTGTATTTCTAAACAAGTAGACATTTTTAGTAACAACGATGATGTGATTAATTTATTTGTACCTGACTGACTGTTTATTCGAAGTATAATCGGTCATTGCTATAAGCATAACTCAATTCCGAAATAAACATAGGGTATTATTTCTGTGTGCCTAGGCCAAATTCAAGTATTAGAAGAAACGGCTCAAGAAATAGAGAAGCTGGGTTATGAATGCATTCCAAGGGGAATCAGGTTTGTTAAAGGAGTGGGAGAGGTGCCAACGTTTTTTGTCAGACTCGACGAAGATTCAAATTTGGTTAAACGCAAGAAGGACGTTCAGGACGAATGAGCAAGGAATGTACAATACAATAAGATCCCATGGTTCCACACTGTTGGTGTGACGCAGAAAACAATGGCAATACTCCCGTATTTGTAAAGAGAAAAATCAAAGACTGCACCTCTAGCTTTCTCGTAATATGATTTACATAAAACAAGTTAAGATGAAAAGTAACAAAACCATTCAAATATGAATTATTCTGTGACTTTTAATGGCGAAATAAGACAGAAAATTGCTTATTTAACAAGGATTATTTTGTTTTTTTAATATATACCCCTAAAATATATTTTTGAAGCTTTGGGTCTATAATATGACCTTACTACGCACAAGGTAGAGAGAAAAATTCTTATAATTATAAGGACCTCAATTAATACTTTCATTTTATTTCCCAAAATAAATTAACATCTATAGCTAGATTTCCTGTAATTGCTGCTATACATCGTTGTGTCCTTAAAATATAGAGTTACTATGTAACATAGAGTACCGCTCAAGCAGCATTCAGGCGTCCTGAACTTATTGCAACATATGTCCAACACAGCTTTGATACTGTTGTAATATGTGGTAATAGTTTATAAAATCATTAATTGATTTAAGAATAGGAAACGGCTGTGTGCACGTAGAGGTAAAATGGGAATGTAAACAAACTGTTAGAGGAAGATCCTGGTTTAAAAATTTCCACACTTTAATGACATTGTTTTGTTTTATCGCGTTTAATTGTTTTTACATTTAGCCAACCTCACGTAGTTAATCTCCCCTTTAGACTTAATCTACAAAAAATTGTCATTTGAAGCGACCATGTGTTTAAACATTTTCATGGTTTAAATCGACAAAAGGGATGAAAGAATACACCCTTTGTGCTATTTTAATGTGCTTTTATAAATGTGACGTTAACAAACTTTGAATGTTCATTGTTGTGTTTGATCATGTTCCTTCTTTGAATGTCTTGCGCTCACCTGACTGAATAAGTACATCACACATCTTTTGAAGACATTTCTAAAACACATTTCTTTTCCTAAGAGCTATATAATTGTTTTAATTTACAATTATGTTCATAATTTTCATTAACTAGATACTTCAGCTCTTTTAGTAATCTGTTTTTTTTATCTTCACCACTTAACTAAACAATTAATTTATCTAATTCTCTCCTCAATATTCCTTTGCATTTTATAAAATTTGTGTCCTTTCCCTTAAAATATTTAAACTTGTATTTTTGTTCATTATTTGATTCCTGAAAAATAAACATAAGTTACCAATTTAAACTATAGTCGATTTCTGCGTAGTTTCCGGAATAGCTAAGGTTATGTGTGATTGAAAACTGAAGCTATTTTTCAAATCAGCGTTTAAGATGGCTTTTCCCTTTTTCTATGTTTCAAAACTCCATGAGTTGATAAATCACTGCAAATTTTGTCAAAAATATTTTTATTTGGTATTCTTGCTATGGGAAATATTCGGTGATACTCTCTTAATGCAAATGCTGGACTTTTACTATTTTCAATGTAACAGTTATACACATTTACTCGCTCTTGACTTGAATATTGAGCCATTTTAATAAAACAACCACTGAAAACACAAATAAACTGAAAAACTGACAAATTTAAAACAAATAGTTATATTATCCATTCTATGGCTTCCTATAGTTTTTTTTGAGTATGCAGCATCACAATATTTAAGAAATAATCGAGATTTTTTGTTAAACTGTGATTTTTTCTGTAACCATTGAGTTTAGATATAAAACATATGCAGGGTGCCCCAAACTCAGTGGCCTATTAGAAGTATCTGCATAACCAATAAATAGATTATTATGAAAATTTGGTCTGGTCTTAGATGGTCTTAAACTCTATTTTTAAAATATCTAAAATTGTGCAGTGTTGCCGCTTCTACCTTAAACCTGTGGCAAATTTGACATTTCCCATCAAAGCAGAAATTGGTGTCAGGTGAAAGATAACTAAAAACCAAGATGGAAAAGTAAAATCCATTTCGTTGCAAGTTAAGTCGTTTGGGAATTACAGAGCATCAAAAATGTCAATTTTCAAGCGCCATTTTCTCGAGAACGGTTGAATTTAGGTATAGGGAACATAACGCAAAAAGTATTTGAAATGTTCAGGGCAATATAAAATGCAATAATATACAGGGTATTTCATTTAGAAAACCGATGTTGCTACAGGTTTAAGGTTTAAGCGGCAACACTGCACAATCTTAAGTGTTTAAAAAAAAAGAGTTTAAGATCAACTAAGGCCAAAACCAAATTTTCAAAATAATCTATCTATTGGTTCTTCAGATACTTCTAATAGGCTAATAGGCTTCTAATAGGCCACTGTATATATATATATATATATATATATATATATATATATATATATATATATATATATATATATATATATATATATATATATATATATATATATATATATATATATATATATATATATATATATATATATATATATATATAAATATTAAAAATGCTTCGCCGTTATGTTCAAGAAAATCGTTATATAATTCAATGACACCAATCAACACTTTATTAGTTTCTTCGATACCACCCATAGACGGAAACAAAGATACTGCGGTTTGCAAATAAAAATTTCACTGATTATTCAACTAAGACTATCACTGTTGCCACTAGGTTAAGTGTCCAAAAACAAATCAGTCTCTGAGAGTGGCATTTTTTTATCTTGTATAGCGGTTAACCGACCTGATAAAATATTTCTAGTTTTATCTACCTTTTCTCTAATTTATAATAAATGTTTCTGAAAATGTTGTAATTTAACGGGTTTATGCGACTCTTTACTATAATTATCTTTTAACTAAAAAAAATATTTTCTAATGTCTCTACGATGCTAATTAAGTTATTTTTTCCTATCCAGAGATTCTCTGTGCTCCAATATTACTGATAAATAATGAAATAATATTATTTAGTTTATCCAAATGGGCTAAATCTTCATTACTCATTAAATATAAACATAAAAAAAACACCTAAAACTTTCCAACCACCACTGTTGCCAGCCTGGACAATTATGACTTAGACTTCTTTTTGCACGTTATTCTATTAACTTAAGCACATAACCGGCAAAATCGCCACGTGATATCTTTGCTTCTTCTGGTTCGAGTTAAATGCTTAAGAAATAATAATGTGTGAACTTTGTTGCTGTTAACACTTTATTCAGATCTTCATTGAATCTAAAAGTACAATAATGCTACTTAGACTAACCTGATTAATTATTGTAACAATAAATTGTCGATTCTATAAACTATTACCACATATTACAACAGCCGACAAAGCTGTGTTGGACATTTGTTGGAATGACTTAATTACGGTTTAAAGATATGGCCTATTTTTGTAATTTGGGGTCCAAGTATAGCGTACACACCATGACTTCGGCTCCCAACGTTGGTACGACGGTATAAAGCCTGTTTTTCTATGGATTTGGGTAATAAACATTTTAATCGTTCGGACGTAGGTGCCGACGTTGCCAGACGTGGGATGTCGTCATGAAGCTACAGCTGTAATAAAATGGCCGAACTGCATTTGGCAGCAATATAAATCACGCCACCTTCACAAGTCAGTTGTTTTAACTAAATTTGTACTTTATTTTGACAACATCCGTTTTCTTGTTTAAAATAATTAAGGTATATTATGGCAGCCGATGTATAAAGTAAAATAATTGCAGATCTAATTTTGATATTAATTTTTTTTGTATTATAGGAGTTGTATTTATAAACGATCGTCACATTACTGAAAAACATGACTATTATGCCGATTTTCTTAAAAAATTATAATCAATATAAAATTATGTTAAATTTCCAATTTGGAATTTTAAATATATCGATAGCTTTAACAATTTTAGCAAATAATATATTTTTTATAATAAGATATAATATTTAATACCAATCTTGCATAATGGCCGCTAGACATTACACTTTTTAGACCTAGAGCCAAGGGGTAAATTACTAAAAATCTGTTGTTACCTCATAAAGTTCAATTCAGATATCGTTATAGATTACATGGATGAATTAGGGCTCAAGTAAAAGGTCTTTTTGTGTATATTACAGATATATTTCGAAAATTTCGTCAGCCGGTCATCTTAAAACATCAAACGCTTTAGCAGGTCTAACGTCACTGGCTCACTGTGTGGTTTTTACTTCACAAGTTTATATTATTCTCAGACAATGTTTGTACTATCTCTTTAAAACTGGTACTAATTAGTATATATTCTATTTTCAGAAAAACCATTTAACTATCGACGAAACGTTAAGACTATTTATTTCAACAATAAATGTAAAGTTTATATTATTTTTCTTTTTATGAACTCTTAAAAGTACCTTTCCTATATAGATGAAAATTTTCTTTATTTTTGATTTCACAAAAACGTACGCAGAGTCCACGTGGGGGTTTTGCGTATTCGGAATCTAGAAATGTAACCACTATGGAAATGACAGTTCTGTAAAGCTTGCAAAAGTGTTTGTTCTATTTTTACTATTTACTTTTTATAAATATATAAATTTTACACAGATTTAAAGGTCACAATACGTCGTAAATAAAGTAAGTTTGTACATATTTGTTATAAATATATAGAGATATTATGGTTGCAAAACCAAAATGGACTTTCTAAAGCGTCTGCTCTTTTAAGTTGACCATCGGACAGAGTATACTGAAATGTATCTGTAATCTACAAAAAAGGACCTTTCATTTGAGCCTAAATTAATCCATGCACCTACTTCTGACTACTTCTTGTCGGCAGCTTGCTCTCTAAACGTCTATAGTTAAACGACTCAAAATACTTGAGTTCTCCCCCCTCTGCACCTTTGATCGTCATGTTTTTGTGCGCATACATGGAGATAATTAAAAACTTTAATAAATTAAGCTTCCATTTGTGAATGGTGTTGAAGGTCTTAGAAAGATATTTGTTTGAAAAGAAAACGTTTTTAAAAGAAAATACTTTTAACGTTTATACGTTAGTAAAAATTAGTTGCAATGTGGAATTTTACACAAATTCACACATAACAATAAATAAAGTCCACGGATTAACAATGAAATGACTAGAATGAAAAATTAGAGCTCTTGGTGTGACTCGTGAAAAATTTGCTCAAAATTTTTTTATAATTTCTTGATTGAGAGCAGATAGCTGCTTGCATTTCAGCTTGCCTTTTCAAAATAAATAGTGTGTCACATTCACATTTATCGTCACTTTCACATTCCTGGACTGTCATTTATGATTTATATATAACTTTGGCAGTTAGTCCTTATTTACATTTTCATTAAAACTACATTATCGAACGTTCAATCGCGTTGGCAAAAAGTAATAAGTAGTCAGAATTTACTCCAACGTTCTCTCAACGTTGCCCTATTTCACTTGAATTGCATTCGAATAATTTTTAACTATTTTAGACGTTACCACAACGTTGTTACTACAATTGAACTTTCATCTCACGTCTTTGTGTAGGTAATATAGGGTCTTGATCGTACGACTTTAACGAAAATTGCCAAATAATTCCAACAAAGCACAAGATTTTCCCAGCAGAATAAAATATTGGCGGGACGCTCCCCCATGCCCCTGCTTGGGAGGGGGATTATGTTGCCAAGTTGTATTTTTATAATTCTTCAATAAAGATCGGCTGTATTAAGGTGCGGCAAATAGTGGGTTTACATCAACTCACTATCTTTTGATTGGTTGTGTTACATAATTCTCAACTCTGTATTCTTGGTTTCTGGCAGTAAACCGATAATATGTTATAAAATAAATATTTAAAATATTCAGTTATAATTTCTCCGAAATTATTTTTCTTACATTGATTTGTGGTGTTGCTCTAGATTATAAAGTCAAAATAAGTTTGTGACAAATAAAAACTTTGTAAAGTCTATGGTCCTCCTATTGACCGAACTTTTGTAATAAACTGCCTAGGGAATTTCCTCCTCTCTCCCCTCTCATTTATTCTGAAAACATCTTAGGCTAGCCGTCTAATTTCGGTGTTCTGTCGCACGATTATTTAGTTGCAAAAATGCAGAAATTTACAATAAGATCGCACGCACACTTGACAGAAAAGGAGCAGCGTAGCATTGTAAATTTCTCGTTTAATATTTTTTGATCTCCCTGCCAAAAGAAATTTAGAATTTGCAGATGTTAGTGCTTCTTTTGTCCCATAATACATAATATTTAAATCCATTCTAGAACCGCACTGTCAGGATTTTTCCTTTTTAAATGCCCCTAAAACCTCGGTTCAGTTTTTCAAAATGGTACAAAGGCTCTTGGAGCCTTCGGATATTTCTCGTCGTTATGTTTTTACCATGATCGATTTCGTTGACAAGTTTGGCTTTTTCGTCTAAGTCACCTTCTTTTTGGCATACGCGACAATGGCTTTGTTAAAGCTAAACAATGTCATAAATTAATACCTTCAGCGCACGTCAGATCGTTATATACACACACTAAATTTCCCACTAAAATTTTAACAATTTGCAAAAAACACATAAGGCTTGTTATTCTTATTTTTGAAATATGTTTTATATGAAAATCTAAACTTGATCCAAATAATGAGTTTTAAAAGTAAAAGTTATTTGTTACATGAATTCGCTATAGAAATATATTTTGTTGTACAGAACACAAAATCTATGCAATGATTATTTTGTTTTTTGCTTTCAAGGAAATGTTTAATTTTGTAAAAATTTCTTTCAAAATAAAACATTTTACAAGAGTGAAAAAAATGATTATCTTTTATAGTTTATTTTCTATTTATTTTATTTTTTATTTATGTATGAATTGTTATATGTTTTGTATCTAAGTATAAGACTTAAAATAAATATTTTTTTGAATAGGTACGTAGTTTTTTTTTTCTATGTTGTAGTATCCTCTTCAATACCATAAAAATCGTAGGAAACCCCCAATTAGAAGTAAGAAGCTAGTATGAGCAATTGTAAACAGCCCTTAGTGGTAGTAACTATATATAAATAGAAGGTCAGAAATTTAAGAAATTTTCTTAATATCAAGGTTTTCTGCTTTTAACACTAATTTGTTTTGTTCCAAATGTTTTTATAGGAATTTATTTGGTGGCAACTATTTTACTATATTCTATTCTATTAGAAACAGCAAAACAAAGTTAAGTTTGTTTAAGTTCTGCTATCAAAAATTAAAAATTACATTTTTTTTTTCAAAACATGAAACATGAGTAAAATTTATAAGTTTTGATAACAATTAAAATTTTTTATTAATATTATTTATTACAAAAAACGTTTAAAATATATTTAACATTCATAAGCGAACCCAAGTGAAAATGTTAAAATATAATATGAGGCAAGAGCGAAAAGGTTTTTTTTTAGTCAGGCCTCGTATAATACACATTTTTATATCATAAAGGAAATATTGCAATGACGAAGTTGAAAATCTGTTGGCAAAGTCATTTCTTTGTGTTAACAAGGCTAACAACAACCAACTATCAGCTCAATAGATGTCTAAAAAAAGTTAGTAATCCGTTATTTATTTATGATATAAAAAATACGATATGATTTACTGTCAACAAAAAGAGGAGAATTGTGTTAAATTGCAAAATATATACCGGACGTCCTGACACATGCTTCAAAAAGAGGACTTGTTCCGTGAAAAGAGGACGTCTGGAAACCCTACGGGTAACAGATTTAGGTCTTCGTGTTTCGTTCAAATGACCTAAATACCTGTAACGAATTATTTTGGTCATAAAATTCCCACCTTTTGACGTCCAGTAGGGACTAATATATTACGTTGGTTAACGACGTATTATCAAATGTCAGATAAACGAATAGCGGTGTCCAAAGTATCTAGACGCTTCCCCTTCTTACGTAGGCATATGAATAAAATATGACGACTGAATTTCAACATCATTATTTCGTAATTTCTATTCTAACCTTAAAATTTTGTTTGTCAGATTTTGAAAGTGTTTAATTCATAGTTACCTATATACCAAGAATTTGACTGAGGTTAATAGTTGACATTGTGACATAGTTTAGAATTTCTAGAAAATGTCGTTTTCCATTTTCTCTGATGTCAAAGCATTAAGACTTTGCAATGTGTTGCTAGATTCTGTGGTGCGAAAATATTTATTAAAATATTGAAAAATTAATTTGCGCCTTCAAATGGCATCTAGTTTTACTTTACAAATTAAAAAAGATTCTTTATTTATGTCTTCGCTATTTGAATATTTATTGTTAAAATACTAAAAACTTCACGTTGTGTTCTTTTTCGGTCTCCACATCCAACTATTATTAAAATCTTTCAGCTTCTGTTAAACATTATTAACGGTGAATGTGACAACTTTGAACGAGATATTAAATGTTTTAACATTTTAGTCAAGAGGTAATTAAGTGATAACCGGCAATAAGGTAAATACGTAGGCTTTTAACTTGTTTTGGTGCCCTGTATTGCACAATCTGAATACTTTAGCTATATGATATGTTATATCAAACATATCTAGAATTTTAAGAAGTATCTGAATATTACAGAAAAAATGGAATTTTCCGTTTAAAAAAGTGAAGATGACAACTCTCTACGGTTTTTGGCGCACCCCGTATATTATTAATTCACGGCAAAAAGTGTAAAAAAATAAAAATAAAATATGACGTTTTGCTGAAAAATCGAATATTTCAGACTTTGTCATTACCGTGTAGGTATAATAAATTTTCTAGGCCTACATCATAACAAATGAGGTGGAGATTATTTCTTTTTTTCTATTGCATATTAATAAAGGCTTGTCTCTTAAATTTTTTAAAAAGTATTGCTATATTTACCCACAGTTGCTATAGTTTGTTTGCTTGCTGAGCATATCTCATCTGTTCTGTATCCTGTAGTAGGGGAGACAGGCTCTTTAAAGCCAAAAGAACTAGGCTTCATTGGGTTTAATGTGCTATAACTCTTGATATAATAGTTAAAAAATATCAAAAACCTATAGAAAAGCAAAAATATTAGGAGCCACTATTGTGCACAATCTTGGATTAATGACTAGGTGGAGCTATAATCCGGGAAAATATTATGAAAAAAATAATTGTTAATAGTATAAAGTAGACAATAAAATCAAAGCAAATTTTACTCAGTGTATTATCTACAAGTATAACAAGTCGTATAGCCTACAAGTATAATTTAGAATTCTTTTCAACCTACCTAAGCTGCACAAAAGTTTCAAAAGCTACTTATGTGTTCTGGTAAGTGTAGTCTTGTGGGTGAATGGTATACTTTTTTAGCACTTGAGTTTATGAGGTACCAAATTCTTTAGGTACTCTTTAATGTTCTGCCTATAAATTTTGTCTGACGAGACAGGTCTAAATTAGGCAGTAATTTAAAGTAAAATACCGATATGGACCTTTTTTTACAGTTAATATGTATCAGTATAGTCATTTGTATCGATATAAGTACAGACAGCACTTCAAGAACTATTATTAATTTAATACTGTTATAAAATAAATAGAAATGTGTCGAGTTTGATTTTTTTGTAAGACGTATGACGTCTTTCGTCAATTATATAAATATATATACAGGGTTTTCAATCTTAAGTCAGCACTACTACTAACTTTACTCTTAATGCAGATACAAGCAGTAATGTAAATATTTTAAACACTGATTGCTCCTGTCAAAATATAAAAACTATTGAAAATCAACCATACTGTATATATACGGTAACAAAATTAAATTAAATTAAAAAGATTTTTTTTAATTTCAATCATATCTTCTCTTTTTCCAGTTTTTATTAGAGTGTCAGCTCCTAGTGAGGAGATTTCAAAATACACAGTACAAATGGGGTGTTTTATCTGAAAAATAGAACTTGACATTTGCAGCAGCTTTTAGAGATACATTTTATATAGAAAAACAAAATTTGTTTGGATAATTTAACGTTTTTATATCTATACATGGTCTTTGATTATATTTGTTCCTACCTAGAGCCTTTGTGATTTAAATGTCTTATACAAAAGTTTCAGGGTTTGTCCCGAACCGCCAGAATTTAGTCACTAATCAAACAAATGCGTATCGCAATTCTGTCGAAAAATATCAACTTGATTTTTTAAATGAGACACCCTGTATATTAATAGATATTTAAAAAGCTATTGTTTTCCTGATTATAAATATATTCGAGTTTGTATCTCTATCTTGAAAAAATAATTCGACTAAGAGAACGTTTGGTTTTAAGAATAACTAAGAACGCAACAAATGTAAGTAGGAAACTGAATTATTTTATTTGGACAAAGGGAATGTACTGGGGTTGGATTTGCTCTAACCTCCAAAATTATCTAAGGGGGGAGGGGCGTAATAACTAATATACATAATTGGCATTTGTTAATTATTGGCCGTCACGGTCAATCACTACCAATTCCAAGGAAAAATAATAATTCTACTTTAGTATTAAATCTACTTCAATAACCTTAAATTCATTTTATGGCCGATACCCAATGCCTTAAAGGTGAAAATGCAGTCGTTGGCCGCTGGCTGCTTAGAGATATGGCCAATCACTGGAAATACTCTTATTACATTTCAGATACCTACCTGGCTTGTTACTATAACGAAGTGTCAAGTTATTTAAAAAAATATTCTGAACAAGACGTAGAGAAAGCTTTACATGAAATAGCGTCCGGAGCGGCCCTACGAGAAGTTGCCAAAAATTATAGAGTGCCACCTTACAAATGAGAGAAGTTCAAAATTTAAAAAGACCATCTTAGGCCCAAAACCTTACCATACAAATCAAGAGGAAACGATGCGTTAGTTAATTGTGTTACAGTGTTCCAAAAAAGGATTTCCATGAAGAAAAGAAGATATAATACAGTTATCTTTCCTTCCTTGACAAGGTACCTAGAAAAACTTCAACTTCAAGAACAACTGTCCAGGCGAGGATTGGTATAAATCATTTTTAAGGCGCCGGCGCCGCGCCGTCCAGTACTATCTGAACGAACTTCGGAAGCCGTCATATCAGCAAGTTCCACTGTTGCGGAGAAAGATATTAGAAAATGGTTTGTCAATTTTATTTATATCTTGATTCAAAGGATTATCAGGGTTGCTACAGACTAATTTTTCTATGTGTGCATTTAGTACAGTACAATGTGTAGCTTTGTGCATATGAAGTGAAATGAAAGAATGAAAATTAGATGTCGCTTGCATCGTGATCTTCGCGATTGCCTCGCTTTAGTATTCAAGCTAAATATTATACAGCTTTAAATAAGGACCAAAGATGACGTTATACAGTGACTTTTAAATTTCAAATAAAAATAAATACCTACTACAATAATTTGTCCAATTTTTTTTTGGTATAAAACAAATACTTTTTATTATAATAAAAGAAACACATTGAATAAACAAATAACAAAAAATGAATTTATTCAAAAATGATACAAAAAACATTTTAAACAGAAAATAAAAGAAACAAATATTTTGTTTCAGTCAATATTAATGAAAAACAAACAAAAATAAATCATTCTAAACATAATGAGTACTAAAGATTTTTTAACGACATAAAAGGTTTATACCCAGCAAAAATATTTTCATACATAAAATTAATCAACAAGAAACAAAAAAAATTAAACACTAATAGGAACAAAATAAAAGGAATATAATACTACACATTGATGTTTTCTACATATATGTTATTGTATTGTAATAAATTGTAACTGGGTTGATAATTTTTTAATCCTTTTAATCGCATTTTGTCTTTCACTGCAGTACTTGATGAATGCGGAAGAGCTAGCATTATTTTCACAATTGTCATCAAGTTTGGGAACATTAACTCACCCATTCCATTTCATATTGAGTTAATGTTTCCCCAAAAACTACTTAAATCACTGCCATTTTTAACACTTTAGATTCTAGAAGATTGTTTGTTTTACAAGTAACCTTAACAAGGTTTTGAAAAAAAACTGTCATTCTATTTAATAATATGGGGACTTTTGGATTTTCAGCTTGAAATTCAATATTTACTTTAGTACTAGAGTATAAGATAAAAATAAGAAATAAACTTTATATGTTCCACTATCAAGGGCATTCAAAATCGCTTTAGCTGTTGGAATATTATCTTCCAATGCTCTTCCAATAGCTTGAGGGGATTCCATTGCTCTAAAATTCGGTCCACAATTGTTATTATAATTATTAATAATATTACACTATTATTAATACATACCTTTAGTGACAGCCATATGGTCTGACTTGGATATAATAATTTGTACGTTTTATTTTTAGTAAAAACCTGAAACAAGAAGATAGAAGAAATATTAGAGGTTGAAGAATTTCCTTTCAACAATGAAAATGTACAAAAACAATTAGACGCTAAAGAACTACCCGTAGAAGGGAACATCAACGTAGAAAGCAAGTTAAACTTAAGTTTTGGTGACCACTTAACACCAAAAATAAAGGACAACGAAATGGTAAGAAACCATCTTTCGTAATAACTTGAACTGTGTGTGTAGAGAAGAGAAGAGCAGAAAAAGAAAAGAAAGTTAGAAATAAATTGAAGAAAAAAGCAAAATGAGAGATGAGAAGACAAAAAAAAGAAGAGAAAGCTCAGCAAATGTTGGAAAATAAGAAAAAAACGCAGAAATATAGCAAAACAAAAAAACATTGCCATTGAAACGGACGGTCACCAAAAAGAATATATGGAACAAAAATCTCGAAAATTCAAGTATGTGGGAATATGAAACTAAATAGGAAAAAAGGGAGATCTTACTTTTTTAGAAATATATGAAAACTACGTTATAGGAAAAAAATGTTAACATTTTGACGGAATATGTTTTAACAACCCCTGATAATACACCAGAAAGTCTAGAAGACATATTGTTAAGTATATGTCTCGATTTAAGCGAAACTAAAAAATGTGATGAAGGTTTATGCTTGTCACGTACAAAAAATTTGACAGGGCATAAGATGTACAGGTTGCACTTGCTCATATCATGTTAAATGCAGGAAAAAACAGAATATCCACAAATCAACTTCTTCTATTTCTCATTGTTTAATGTGTTTAAAAAACATTAATTAGTTATTTTGATTTTTTCGTAGTATAACCATTAAAAGTAGTCATATTCTGTAGAAATATAGGGACATAGGTATATAACAAGATATGAGCAAACTTTGCCTAATTGTTGGTCAATGTACTTATAAAATAGAGATAACCGACTATTTTTACTTTTTGTGTGTTTACGTTAAACAATGTTCAAGAGTTTTTGAATCGTTTCTGCTCTTTGTGCAATTTTATATTAAAATTTTTTTTTTTAGATATTTATGTTATTTATAATTCGAAAATTTGAGCAAAAATTAAGTGTAATATAAGGATAAACTGGTAAATTTTTTGTGAAAACACATTATGACGGGCCAAAATGACGGCTTAATGAAATGTTAATTTATTGTAGTATAAAGATGAATTGGTAAAATTGTGGTAAAGTTGTGAAAAAATATCACCCTTTCCGGTTAGGAAAAACCTAATTAAATGACCAGTACTTTGATGACCAGCAAAAAAGAAAAACGAATATGCGTAGGTTTCAAAAAATCACAGAACTATCATAATTGGCACAAATTTTTACTAGAGCAAGCATCATAAAAGGACTGAGTATCAATTTTCTAGCCCCTTAGATAGAGGCACTTCCTTCTTGCAATTTTTCATAAAAAATTATTGAACAGGAGTTTAAAGTTATCTTAAAGCTATTAAACTTAACTTAAATCTTCATTAAAGCAAATAGCATAAAACGGACCAGTAACAACTTTATAGCACCTCAGATTGAGTGAGGCACTTCCTTCTTGCAATTTTTCATATAAAGTGAATGACCGGGGGTTTAAAGTCATTCCAAAGCCACCAAAATTGACTCAAATCTTTACTAAACCAAATATTATAAAATGGCATAGGATAGCTTCAGAGATTGAAGCACTTCGCTGTTGCAATTTTTCATAAAAAGTGAATTACCGGAGTGATCCTGAAGCAACCAAAATTGACTCAAATATTTACTAAAGCAAACAGCATAAAATGTCCCAATATCAACTTTCTAGCCCTACAGACTGAGGCACTTCCCTCTTGCAATTTTTCATATAAAGTGAAAGACTAGGAGTTTACAGTCATAATAGAGCTGCCAAAATTAACTGAAATCTTTACTAAAGCAAACAGCATAAAATAAACCAGTATCAGTTTTTTGGCCCCTCAGATTAAGGCACTACCCTCTTGCAATTTTTCATAAAAAGTGAATGACTAGGAGTTTACAGTCATAATAGAGCTACCAAAATTAACTTAAATCTCCATTAAATCAAATAGCACAAAATAGCCCTGTATCAACTTTCTAACTCCACAGATTGAAGTACTTCTCTCTTGCAATTTTTCATAGAAAGTGAATGAGTGGGGATTTAAAATTATCCTAAAGCTACCAAAATTAACTGAAATCTTAACTAAAACAAACATCATAAAATGGAATAGTATCAACTTTCTAGTTCCTTAGATTGAGGCACTTCCCTCTTGCAATTTTTCATAAAAAGTGAATGACCGGAGGTTTAAAGTTATCCTAAAGCTGCCAAAATTAACTAAAATCTTCACTTAAGCAAGCATCATAAAATAAAATCATGAAAAGTGAATGAATGGGGCTTTAAAGTCATCCCAAAGCTACTAAAATTGACTCAAATCTTAACTAAGGCAAACAGCATAAAACTGCCCGGTATCAAGTTTCTAGCCTACAGCACTTCCTTATTGCAATTTTTTATAAAAAGTGAATGACCAGGGGTCTAAAGCTACCAAAGTTGAGTCAAGTCTTTACTTAAGCAAATAATATAAAATGACCCAGTATCAATTTTCTAGCCCCACAGTTTGAGGCAATTCCCTCTTGAAATTTTTCAAATAAAGCTAATGACTGGGACTTCTGGGACTGGGAAAGTCATCCTAAAGCCTCCAAAACTGACTGAAATCTTTACTAAAGCATGCAGCATTAAATAGCCCAGTATGAACTTTCTAGCCCTACAGGTTGAGGCACTTTACATTTGCAATTTTTCACATAATGTGAATGACCGGGAATATAAAGTCATCCTAAATTTACCAAAATTGACATCATAATGGCCTAGAATCAGTTTTCTAGCCCCTCAGATTGAAATACTTTTCTCCTACAATTTTTCAATTTTTCATAAAAAGTGAATGACCGGAGGTTTAAAAGTCATCTTAAAGCTATTAAAACTGGCTTAAATTGTTTACTAAAGCAAGCAGGATAAAATGACTTGTATCGGCTTTCTATACCCAGATTGTAGCACTTCCCTCATGTAATTTTTTATATAATGGCTGTGGATTTAAAGTCATCCTAGGGCTATTAAAATTAATCCGAATCTTTACTAAAGCAAGCAGCATAAAATAACCTAAAATCGGCTTTCTAGCCCTTAATTTAAAGCACTTCCGTCTTCTAATTTTTGATTTAAAGGGAATAATACTAAAGCCCGTTACTCACTATTCGGTTTGATTGGTCCATTCATATGAATGAATGAATGGGGAATCAACGAATGGCCGAATATTTCGTCCATACTATTCATCAATTTGTATTTAATACGTTCACTTGGATTTCATGTATCTTCAATGTACGAAAATATATAAGAAACAAAAGGTTTGATTCAGATAAAATTAGAAGAGGACGAAAATGTTAGCAATATATACAAGGTGTCCCGAAATTAGGGTCAACATTTTTACCAAATAATCTACGTTTTGAAAAAAATCTAAGAGATCATGTAAATATATATCGAAACGAGAATGAAGATGGTTTTGACTAAATATTGTCAAAACGTAAAACTGGGTTATGAAATTTAGGTATTTTAGTAACTTTTATGTGGCTAGATACTTCACAGTTGGCTATCTTATGCTGCTTACTTAATAAAGATTCGAGTCAATTTTGTAGCCTTAGAATGACTTTCAACCCCGGTCATTCACTTTATATAGAGGGAAGTGCCTCAGTCTGAGGAACTAGAAACTTGATACTTAGCCATTTTATGTTGTTTGTTTTAATGTAGATTTGAGTCAATTTTGGTATTTCGCTTTTTATGAAAAATTAAAGTGCCTCAATGTGTGGGGCTAGAAAGTTGATACCGGGCCGATTCATGCAGCTCGTTTTAGTAAAAATTTCCGGAGCGCTAGGAAGACTTTAAAGCCCCTGTCATTCAATTTATATGAAAAATTGAAAGAGGGACGTGCCTAAATCTGAGGGGCTAGAAAGTTGATACTAGGCCATTTTATGCTGTTTGCTTTAGTGATTTATGCTGTTTTGTCTTAATAAAGATTTGAGTACATTTTGGTAGCTTTACTTTCACTACGTTCATTAAATTTTTATGAAAAATCTGAGTTGATAATGAGTCATTTTATATTGCTTACCTTAGTCAAGATTTGAGTGAACTTTGATAGCTCTAGGACTCTAGTGACCACCGGTCACTCACTTTATTTGAAAAATTGCAATCTGTGGGACTAGAAAGTTTATACTGGGTCATTTTATGCTGTTTGCTTTAGTGAAGAATTGAGTCAAATTTGGTAGCTTTAGGATGACTTTATACCCCCCGTCATTCATTTTTTATGAAAAATTATAAGAGGGTAGTGCCTTAATCCGAACGGCTAGGAAGTTAATACTGGTCCGTTTTATGCTGTTTGCTTTAATGAAGATTTCAGTTAACTTTGGAAGCCTTAGGATAACTTTAAACCCCCGGTTATTCGCTTTTCATGAAAAATTGCGAAAGAAAAGTGCCTCAATCTGAGGGGCTAGAAAGAAGAAATGCAACTTGCTTTAGTACAGGTTTGTGCCAATGTTGGTACGTCTAGGATTTTTAAAACCTATAGATATTCGTTTTTATTATTTGCTGGCCATGAAATTACCGGAAATTAAATTAGGTCTACCCCCCAGATTTTACATATCTTTACGTTTTACTGTCGTTAGACGCTAAAAAAATATGATTTCTCAATTCCGTCGGTCTGCCTGTCTGTCAGTCCGCCCCATAGCTAAAACTATTTATCCTACTGACTTAAACTTTTTGCCAAAAATTAAGGGTCGTATAAAGATAACCTGGTAAAATGTTGGTAAAATTCCAATGTCAGAGCAAAATGGCTGCCTAGTGAAATGTTAAAAAAAATTATTACTAAAAAACTAGTAATTTAATTTACCTCAAATTTTGCACACAAATCAAGTAATACAAATTCGTGTAATATTTTGGTACGAATCGAAGATAGCAAAACAAAATGATGGCTTAATAAAAGATTAAATAAATCAACCTAAAAAAACTACTTGTTACATTAATTTCAAATTCTACGCAATTCTATTTCACTATAACTAGTAAAACTATGGTACGAATTCAAGACGCCGAAATTAAAATTAAAAAATCTTATTAAACTAATTTTGCAGAAAAATTAAATGTGATATAGGAATAATTGGTCCGAATTCAATATGATGAACAAAATGGCGGTCTTAAAAAATCAGTATGAAAACTACTTTATATTATTATTTTAAATTATACCCAAAAATCAAGTGGCTAGGTAGAAAGTGATAAAATATTGGTATGTGCGGAACTAACTTGGGTCGCACTTTACTATTCCTAATAAAAGGAAATATTCATAACGAGGGAAGTTCCAAGTGAATGAAATTTACTTATCTTTTTTCTTTTCCTTCGCTCCAAAGATACCCACGTAATTTGCTGAAGAATCATATTACTAAGGTTTTTTTAGGAAATACCTACGTCAGTTAATATTATTAGTATTATAAATATTTTTTGACCAGTTAAACTAAATATTTGAACATTTCTCGTGAAACGTTATCCAAGACAAACTTATTTTAATATTTACAAAAATGGATTTTCGTAAGGAGTAAACAAAGTTACTAAACGAATAATCATAAAAACGTCTGCTGCCCTCTTGCAAGTAAAAGAATGTTTGATAAACTATCGCTGCAGGAAGCGCACAGCCAGCTACAGTCAAACCATTATCACTAACTTTATTTCCTAATTTACACTTCTTTGATCGGCTCCGGCTGTTTACCTATTTAAAATTAAGCGGTTTACAATCCTACGTACTTAGTTGGCCTATATTTATACAATTCCCGAAAATGTGTTTAAACTTAGAGCAAAAAATGAAAAATTATTTCAATACTTCGAAACTCTTACTTGTGAATTTATAAGCATTGATAATGGAGACCGTTTTTCGACTATGAAAATACTGTAGAGGTGGTTAGAAGGGCGGCGGTATTAAAATGTTTCTAAAAATTAGGTCTTAAGGAAAAAAATATGTGCTAGTTTTAAGAAACGGATGGCAGTGGCGCAGCCAGGAATGTTTGCTAGGGGGGGGGGGTGGGGTTGTAAAAATATTTTGTTTATTACATTTTTGTTACAAAGTTCTTAACCAGTTAGGATTTTGATTCGGCCAGGGGTGAGGGGGAGGATTTTGAACTCTTCTGTTGATAACCAAAATAAAAAAGGTCCTTATTTCCTGCTTTTCATATATGAATGACTATATCACCCAGGTTTTTGTTCCAGGGAGTTCTTCGAGTTCATAATGTTGTAATAATGACAACTATCGTAAAACTGTATTAGACTCAGTAGATAACTTTGAAATTTTGTTTATAAAAAACGAGGGAAGTCACACTAGAATGGCTGAAGCGGGAAATAGTTCAGCAATTGTTTAAGTATAATTTTTACCAATATTTCCAATGTATCTACTTGGAACGTACCAGATGACACTAGGGGTTCATCTGATCATCTTTCCTGTCAAGATAAATTTTAACGAGAATGTTACTGAATCAGTCATTGCCTTGGAGGGTACTGTTGGGTGGAATCAGAGGAATGTTAACTGGAATGTATATGCTTATCAAGTTGGTTGGAGTATTCCTGCACCTGCAGATACTCCTGACAATGCAAATCAAATAATTGAAATAGTTCTTAGTGCTATTTGCAAAACTGTCAATAAAATTTTTCAGAAAAAAGAAATTTGCCATAATAAAAATATCACTCCATGGTGGGGTATTGAATATAAACGTCTGAGTAAGGATTCCAAATAAATTTTTAAAGAATTTTGTAAATATATGAGCCCAGAAAATGTCCTTAATTATAAAGAAATATGCTGCCAAATGTAAATTAGCTTTTAAAAATAAAGCCGAAGAGAGTTGGTAAAGTTTTTGTAACAGTTTAAACCAAAATATTGCTAAAATCAGTTCACTAGACACAGCTGAAAAACTTCTTAAAAAAGTAGCGTTAGACTTCGCGAGGCAAGGAATCCTTAAATGAGAGTCATTTTTTATCCAAAACTGCTCTGCTTGTCGAGTTAGATAAGAATATTAACAAAAAAACAAAAGGATACATGTCCGGGTCTAGATGATATTACATATAGCATGCTTGAATATCTACCCTACTCTGCTAAGAGGTTACTATGCTTAGCCTTTGACAAAGTTATTTGCTGAGGTGATGAAATACCGATAAACAAAATTTTTTTTTGGCTTTTCGCAACCGAATACAAATATTTAACTTTAAATTGATTGAAGCAAATATTTAATAAAATTACATATCTCAACATGCAGACTAGTCTGTCTACAAAATGTTTCGATACATAATATAAACAATATTATTTAAGCAAGCATAAGAAATTATGTCATTTACCTTAAGTTTTTATAGACACATGGTAGTTCTACAAATACCTTCATCCTATCGGGACTCATCAGTGCGCCGATGGTAAGAGAGAAACATTAAATAATAGAAAAGAATTGATTTCAAAATTTTTAAATATGTCAGTTTGTTTGACATGTAACCAAATATGAAAAAACTGATAGTTTGCAGCCATCTATAATGTTATTTTTAAATGTGTTCAGATTATTTGTTGCGTTTAGATTGCCAAACAAAAATCTTTTTTGGCTTTTTCGCAACTGAATAAAAATATTTGGGTCCGGTAATCTATCCTGACAGACGATTTTTGCATATTTTATTTTTTTTCCAGAAAGTACCCATTTGTAATATTACATTTCAAAAATCAAAATTGCGGAATATGCAACAGTTTTCCTAAAAATAATTAATTAAAAGTCACACTCGGTCACAATTTGACAGCCTTAAAACGAAAAATTTAGCAATGTTGCCAGATTTTAGATTTACCAATTTGTTAGAGGAAATGAAATGACCAACTGAAAATTTTTTCGACAACAAAATTGTAATTATTTATTGTTATTATTATAGGTTTAATGAAGGTTTTATTGACGAACCTGGGCTAACCTAACGTTAGCGGGACAGATCCAACTAACAATATAGTTTTTGTTACAGAAACATCGCGCTTTCAAAATAGACTCGGAATTCGGTTGGCGCGCTACCGCGTGCTTTCTTTACAGAAATCTTAACTAACCCTAACCTAACCTAATCCGCATTTTTATTAATTATAAGTTTTGTTATGAAAAAAATTATTTTACGTGCATCGTAACTTATAGGTATTTCTTTAATTATGAATATGGCAACGTCGCACATCAAATTAAAAACGAGTCTGGCGATGGGAACAGTCGGAAAGATGTTTGAAATCAAAATTACCTTTGATTTGTATAATAATTACATCTTAAAGTAAATTTTGAGTGCTGATGAGAGTTTTCCACACATTTTCTCAATTTGGACGGCTAGAATGGTAGATAAAAAGAAAAAGAAACAAAAATAAACGAGATTTAAGAGTGTCAACATAGTTTACCGAAACCAAATATTTAACTTTAATTTGATTGAAGCAAATATTTAATAAAATTACTATGTGTCTATAAAAACTTAAGGTAAATGACATAATTTCTTATGAGTTGAGATATGTAATTTTATTAAATATTTACTTCAATCAATTTAAAGTTAAATATTTTTATTCAGTTGCGAAAAAGCCAAAAAAGATTTTTGTTTGTCAATCTAAACGCAACAAATAATCTGAACACATTTAGAAATACCGACAATCAAGAATTATTCAGTGGTGCCCAATAATAAACAAAAAACTCAAAAAACAACTCATTAGGTTGATTTCAAGTGCAAGAATTAAGTATGATGTAGAGATGAACTGGTAAAATTGTGGTTCGAACTCAAGAAGGGAATAAAATGGTGGCCAAATAAAATATTTGTGTTCGTGAAAAGAATCACTCTACCCAGTTTTTACAAATCTTCTCGTTTTAGGGTCTCTAGATGGCAAAAAACTTGGTTTCTCGATTACTTCGGTCTGTCTGCTTATCAGTTCGCGGAATAGCTAAAAAACTATTCACTCAGTTGACTTCATTTTTGGCCAAAAATTAAGGGTCATATGGGGATGACCTGGTAACCTTTTGGTAAAAGTCCAATATTGCTGAAATAAATGACCTAGTGAAATGTTAAAAAAATATTATTAAAAAACGAATTATCCATTTAACCTCACATTTTATACAGGAATGAAGTGGTAACAAAATGGTGTCCTAATAAAATATTTATTCATCCTGAAAGAATTACTTATTAGATTAATTTCAAATTTTATGAAAGCGTTAAGTGTGATATTATAATATACACATAACCTGGTTAAAGTGTGGTACGAATTTAAAATGGCGGAACATAATGGCGACCAAATAAAATCAACGTAAAATTTTTTATACAATTGTCTTCAAATTTTGTACAAAAGTTAAATGTGATTCCTATAGGAATAAACTAGTACGAATTCAACATGACGATACAAAATGGCTGTCTAATGGAATTCAGTTTAAAAACAGATGAAATATTGATACGAAATCTATATGGTGGCTCAATAAAATATTTGAAAAGAGAGTATATAAGTTTTAATTAGTGACTAATTGCGGAACTATATTGGGTAACAGTTCACTATTCCTAATAGAAAAGATTTATAACGAGGGAAGTTAAGTAAAGTTGGTAAAGAAAATGTACCGTTTTTTTTACCCCCTGCTGGGCTAGCAAAGACTCTTGTGTTTAATTTCAGTATTTTTTTATTTAAAACGAAACAATAAAATTGCATTGTTTAAGAAATTAATTAATTAATTAAGACCCGAACAACTAAAGCATCCTTAAGTTACTAGTTGGTGTTTGTGGTTCAAGAGCTCTTTCGGGATGTTGGAGAATATAGTCTCCATAACACCCTTAATACAGGACAGGATACAATTTCTCTGCGCTAACCCTTATAATGTCAACTACTTGTTTCCTTATATTAAGTTTTTGACAAAAAAGTATTTTTACATTACAGTTTATACCTAGATGTACGAATTTAAATTACAGGTGAATTTAAATACCCCTCGTCCCTAATGGTTTAATTTAAATGTGTACAGAAATAATCACATAATATTGCAGCATTTGTAAACAATATAATAAACTCTGTATAAAATTTGTTTTATTAAGAATACTTTCAATATTTTAATTTTTATTTAAAAAAATCTTCGGTATTTAAAGTATAGCAATTTTCACTTAATTCAGAAAATCACAGAATTATTAATATTCTGTTATATTACAAACCGTGATTTACCCTATATGTTCTGTAATTTTTCCTTAGATAGGATTCTTTATTATTTATAAAATTCATTTAATGATTTAAATACAATAATTAGTATATATAGTATTATATGTCTAAATCTACAAGAAGTATTAGGTCGAACCTTAAACTTTGATATCCTACATGTAGAACACCAAAGGTGTGTTTAACGAGAGTATGCCAGTATTACTTGTTAATCAAAATGTTATGAACTTTAATACCAAAAAATCAGCCAATTACACGCAGGTCCATTTTCCAGAATAATCGCTAGAAAAACTTCTGAGTTACCTATGTCCGATGTTGACGGAATAGTATTTAATTTTAGAAGTTTTAATAATGAGTTATTAAAATAATGGGAAAATAAATCCTCGAAGGAAATATTTTTATACCATTGGATATTTAAAATACAGTTTTTACAAAGTATCTTACGGATTGCTCTAGGTGCTCCGCACCCAAAGTTTATTTGCTCTGAGGTTGTGAGCTCAGAACCCCCATAGAATCAGCGTCTATGGGCTTGTCAGTAGTTTAATAGCTCTATACATGTAGTTCAAATTTTGGTATTTTAATGAATGATTTTTTATTTTTTTAATGAAAAAAAACCTTAAGAATTATTTAGAAAGTGTAAAAAATATTAGTGCTTGTCACTATTTTAAAGGTTTTTTATAGGGCGGAAACGCTCCCCTCCCATTTTCTTGGCATCGGTTCTAATTATATCAATATTCCAATACATTTTGAAGAAAAAAATTACATTTAAAGCATTACTCATCAAGGTGAGTCAATGATCCAAAGTCGAATATGCAGATTTATAGGAATGGGTAATGGACACCTATAAATAAAACTATTCGGTATTTCGAGAGGGCCGTGCCTCACAAAAAAGCTTTTCATTGAACAAGTTATATGAACTGTTAACGTAAGCACTTAAAATCGGCGTTGATAGGTCCAAGCACTGGCTATTTTGTTCCATTTAAAAGGTATTATTTGTTCGGTCGTAGTTATACGACTCTGTAATTTAGGTTTAAATATATAAAATTAATTATTAAATACAATAAAAACCCGACTGCTTAGAGCCATCTGTGAAACAATAGCCGTAGGTTGGCGATTTAAACTCTCCTTGTTCAAATGAAAAACGCAAATCATTAATGCTTTCGTAAATTGTATGGCATGGAATATCTGGAAATTTGTAGTGAAAAAGTTTTATTAGAGGTTCAGAAACAAGTACTGAAGACTTCGTAAACTAATTTTTTGTCCAAAAACGCAAGATACAGGGTGGTATTTTTATTTTTTTTTAGCTTTTTTAGTTCATGTTCTACATTTCTAAAGATATTTTAACGAAAATTGGTACACGTCTTAACTTTTGCAGGATCTATAAAACAGCATCATTGGCATTTCGGACAATCTACGGGGTGATTTTTTTGGAGCCACAACCGCTTTTAATGTCCCAATATTGTATATGTGACGACACTGAGTTTACTTGGTAGTCTCGTCATATTCTCCACTCTCTTAGGAAACTTTTTTGCCTCTTGCAGCCAAAAACATGTTTTCTCAATTCCATCTGTTTGACTGTCTGTCAGTCTCCCTGTTCGCGGCATAGCTAAAAAGTTACTTACTCGATTGACTTTAAGTTCTGGTAAAAAATATGGGTCATATGGAGATGACTTGGTAATATTTTGGTAAAAATACTATATGGCGAAACAAAATAGCGGCCTAGTGAAAAGTAAAAAAATTATTACTAAAAAACATCCACATTACCTTAAATTTTGCATAAAAATCAAGTATTATATAGCAATTAATTGGTGAAATTTTGGTACGAATACAGGATGTCGAAAGAAAATGACTGCTTAATAAAATATTTAAAAATTCTGCCTGAAAAACTAGGTACTTAATGATTGATTTAAAATTGTGTGTCATAACTCATTATGGTATAGAGACAAACTGGTAAAATTGTGGTACAAATTCAAGATGGTGGAACAAAATGGCGGCCAAATAAAATGTTTGTTATCGGGAAAAAAATCATCCTCTCAGGTCTTACATATTTCTTAAAGCCACCCCAGATGCCAAAAAATATGTTTTATCTATTTCATCAGTCCGTCTGTCGGGCCTGTCTCTCTGTCATTTCGCGGCATAATTTTAAAACTACTTACCAGATTCACTTTAACTTTCGGTCAAATATTAAGGGCAATATGGGGCAATTTTTTTGTTAAAATCCAATATTCCGGAACAAGATGGCGGTTTAGTGAATTGTTAAAAAAATTATTAATAAAAAACTAATTATCCAGTTTATTTCAAATTTATCACAAAAATTAAGTGTTCATAGGAACGAACTGGTGACATTTTGGTTTGAATTCAAGACAGCAAAACAAAATACAGGCCTAATAAAATATTTAAAAAATCAGCCTGAAAAAAATAATTATTAGATTAATTTCAAATTTTGTACAAGCATTAAGCCTGATATAGAGAGAAACAAACTGGTAAATTTGCAGTACGAATTCGAAATGACTTTCAAATAAAATGTTTAAAAATCAACGTACGAAAAATCTTATTCAATTGGCAATTGGCTTTAAATTCTGCAGAAAAATTAATAGTGATATAGGGCATTATAGGGATAAACGGGTACGAATTCATTTTCATTGTTTAAGAGTTATTTAGCTAAATACCCTTCCTTATATTTGAAATTTCATAATAGAAATCTTTAAATACAGCTTTTTGCCATCAGCTTGCCATAGACGAATGTATAAAAAACTGTTTCACACGATTGTTTAAATACATGTATATAAGGTACCGAGTGTATTTTTCCTCGGAAGATGGAAAATTGGTAGGAAAATGTTTTAAACATTTGCACTCGAGCACAGTACGTAGGCCTTGACTAGGGCTGGGCGTTATATCGATATATCGACATCAGTGGCGGCTCGTGGTGAATTATATTGGGAGGTCAATAACAAATTTAAAAATAGGCATACTTAAAATAAAAATAAAGATCTTATCTTTGAATTGAGCTTTAATTATTTTCTCTGGAAGTTCAGGTCTACTCTTCGTTCTTTAGAATTAGAAAAATGCTGAATGAGACGTTCGTTAAAATTGCACGCACATTCCTCTCATAAACGATCTCTCGATACTTAGCATTGCTAAAGCGGATAGTCTATCTTGGCCCAACTCCTCAACAAAATTTATAGGTCGTTATTAATCGAATTATGAGAAGAGATCGGCTGATGACCCAAATCGCGACTTCATATTCCATTTGTTATCACGTTCGGCTGCAGCTCGGTAGCTGTGAAATCTTCGGGTACTTTCATCAAGCTTTAAGGTAATCAGGGCAATTCGGACTGCCCAGCCTAGTTTAGTATAGCGTATTTTATTATGCCTAAAGAACGTAACGAGACCATTCGAACCGCCGGCGCTACAGAGGTTTATGTTACATGGGAACGTGGAAATAATTCAATAACTTCAAAACGACAAATCATAGTTGAATGATATTTGGTATACCTAATAATATATTTCAGTACTTTATTTTTGACCTAATTTAAACTTTGGAATTATTTTCTAAATGTCAAATTTTGACAAATGGTAATTTTTCTTTTATGGAACACCCGTTTTGAAAATATGAGGTCATGAAGAACCTTGAAAAAAGCATATACCTTTTTAAATTTGTTCACTTGATTAATGACGATTAATATAATAATATGTAATTAGTTGAAATCCGAAAATAGCTGTTTTTATCTATTATCTATCAGCATTTCAAATTTTCGAATAAATTGCTTCCTGAATCTAATTATTTTAATAAACATATTATTTAAAAGTTGCAAATTTACCTTTATTAATAACACTTTCAGTGGAGATTAATATAATATAAGGCGAGACACTTTTCATTGTTTAATCAAATTAGTTTTTACTCAAAAAGCGTAAGAAATGTGATAGAAATCTAAAAAATATAATTATGTTTTAAACTTTATTTTTAATAACACAAAAACTATGCATTTTAATAATAATAATGGATGTATTTCATCGATTTTTTCAGGCGCCAAAATTTTAGAAACTATTGATTTTGGCTCCTTTTAATTAAATGACTCTCTATGTAAATTGTAAAAAACACTTTACATGAATTAATAGAACAGCACTCGAAAAAGCATTAACATTTATTATCTCAGGATCTATTCAACTGATAAATTCATAAAAGTCAAAGCGTTGCGTAGAAACAAGCTAAGGCAGTTTGGAATACAAAACGTATACGTTTTATAAAGTAAAGTATAAAGCGTATCATACAATAAATTGAATCGAGGAAACAAATGGAGATATCCTGACTTTTTTTAACGGCAAAGGGATTGTTTAATTTTTATGAAATTCTGTAGATACGTTTATTGACCTTATTCTGTATCGATCGAATTCGTGTAATAACATAAAAAGGAACTTTTAAACTGGATAAACTCGAACCTATATAACCCATCTTGAGATTTCTGTAAATATTATAATAACAAAGATTTACCAATTTGAACTGATTTATTTATCCTCTCATAAATTTACCAAGAAAAAGGGTCATAAAAATTGTTTAACAATGGTATCAATCACAAGGATGTTTTTGAAAAGGTAATTAAATCAGCCTTTGGGTATATATTATGTAATAATATGTTTAACTTATAAAACACTAAAAATATAGGTTTTTGAGCTAATAAATATTTGTGTATGAATTGATAGATAAAATCCAAAGCGCTCTTGCAGCCAAAGTTGCGCAAAGATGCAGATAAAACTAATACATCTAACAAAGTAAATAATCAAGAATATTATGATATACATTAGAACGTGTAGACAAATGTAGCTAAATTTGTAGCTCTAAAGATCCTAATTTGCGGAATATAAATTTACTTTATTTTTAAAGTGTCATTTCAACTATATTAAATCAAATAAATTGTTTTATTTTTGTATGATAAAAAAGAGCAAATATTGTTATGAAAAGTTAACAATAACGTAGGGAGAATAAATTGAATAGGCATGGGAAATTATATTTATATTCCTGTCGTAAAATCAAACATTTTGGTTACGAATAAATTTGGATAGTTTTAATGACTCTATTAAAATATAGAAGGAGAAAATTTACAAAATTAACCCAATTTTGTGAACTCTGATTATCTGTAAATATAAAACACCTAAAAAGAAAAGAGTTTATTAAACTTTGGGTATTTCAATTTTTTCCGCTTATTGACCCCTTTGCGGCGCCTGGCGCGGCTAATAGTGTAGCGTATCTAACTTTTTCCAAGGTTCGCGTTTTATTACAACTATTAGGAGGGACGGTCAAACGAATAATTTATTTTCTGAAATATTTTCGGGGGATCATTGACCAAATGACTCTATGGAAGAGCCGCCACTGATCGATAGCAATCGATAATAATATCGAATAAGAATAGGTAAATACAAAAATATGAATAGCGTATAATAAACCCTAAATATAGGTATAATAATAGCGATAGGCAGCCGGGAACATCGATAATTGTGGATAAATTTACAAAGCTGAGAACTTTTTTTTGCTTTTCAATAATTTTCGTTCTTTAATTAGTTTTCGCAAATATATCGATAGGTATAGCAATGAACTATCGATAGCTAGCAATATCTATGGATAAGTCGATAAATATCGGTATATCCAAAAATAAAATATATCGATAGATGATGCACTATCGTCTATCGATAGATACAATCTATTATCGCAAATCCCTAGTCTGGACTAGGCTACAAATGGTGTTCAATATCGAAAATGCGCAACAGGCAAGAACGTCTCTAAATGGAGCAGGAAGTTTTACGAAGCTATTAAGTCGGGTCAGTAGTATCACATACAAATTTGGGGCGGTAAAAAGGGTCATGACCCCAGAAAATGATCACCCTGTAGATCATTCCTAATATCAATGATACTATTTAATAGATACTACCAAAAGTAGTATTAGGTGTTACGTAGAATATAAATTACAACAAAAAAAATTAAAACTTTGCCACCCTAGTATCTTATCTATCTACTTATTACCTTGTGTAAAATCTTTTTATGAAATCTAGGTAGGATAGGGGTTTAAACTTTCCCCCATGACATTAACATGGAATTATGGAAATGTTCAAGCGCAGCTGTGTGACATAGAGATAGACAAACTGCTTGACAAAAACTTTCTTTATTTTTATTTTATATTACTGCTTAGAAATTAATATTTAAAATTCCGACTATTTTTTTAAAACCTTTAAGTGTTAATTCTCATCTGACCGGAGAAATAGGAAAATTTATTTATTTTACGACTTCTATCATTTCCCGCGGGTCAAATTAGTTCGTCATTGGTCCGTTCCCGTGTATAAAAGAAGTGTCTGTTGGTATTCCACTTTTCAATATACAAGTGTCAAAAATATTTAAAATACATATTTTTATATCATATAAAGTTACATTGTCATGTAAGAAATCGAGGGTACAGGTTTTCACACTCATGTACTATTGTAGCTGTTGAAGAAGGGGACAAAGGGGTAGCTGCCCCCCGAGACTCATGTCAGCTTTTTATGAAAAATATATTGTATGGCATAATGTAAACACGATGTAAGGAAATAGTAACGAAAATTAATTACCACTGTTTTATTTTAATTGCTTGTTTTTATTAAACCTTGTTCCGGTGAAGAAATACTCTAAAAATCCTGAATTGTTTTACCATTTACACTCAATGAACACAATTGTAGTTTAGATCTTTGCTCTCCCTCTCGCAAATTTAGTTACCTCAGTGCACTCATTTGACTTGTGGCATTCGTCTACCCTTCGTGCCATCAAACTGTCACATTCGTTTGAAAACTTGTTACACAATATATTATTTATAGTCGAATGCGGTCTTATCGTGCGGGTCCAAAGGTCACGAACATTATGAATCAAATCAGAAAACACAGTGAATACCAAAATGTTGTGTGATTCTTTTATCGAGCTATTAAATCTCGATGGGCTATTTACAAATATACAGGGAGAAAGAAAATAGTTTTTTTTTATTATATTACGCCACTTAATATTATTTTATATATTAAATGCGGAGGGACTAAATAAGAAAATTCGCTAAATATGTATTTGTTTAAAATTTTTTGGTTGGCAAAAACAAAAATACACAAAATGGCAAGCGCCTTAATAAAGTCGGAAGGCGGTGCGAATCAATTTCGGAACCATCAGGATATGTTCCGTTTATACAGCCACTTAATAAAAGTGAGATTTTTTTATCAATCATCAAAAATTATGAGCCCCGCTTGACCTAAAAATCTAACCACTTATACAGTGTCATTTCTTTAAATGTGGGCCACCCCTGTGCAAAGAAAACTTGTTGTTATTCGTATTGTGATAATAAAAAAAAATTATTTTGCAAAAATATTATACACTTTAGTTAAAAACACAAGATAATTAGTTATTACTTTCCCCGTGAGATTTATTCAGATCTATTTTTCGTTAGCCCCGAGTTTCTGGTAAAGCGATTTTACCGATTTTTATATATCAAATTTTTTTTTATAATTAATAAAAAAATTTACTTATTTTAAACACGCTTTAAAATTGGAACAAGTATTCTATAATTATTTATTTATTGTCTACAAAATTACAAATGTACTAAAAAAGTAAGCAAAAAAATAGTGTCAAATCTAATAAAAAAAATTTTAAATTAAAATTCACTGGCTAATATCCAGGAGCCAGTGGCAAAAGCTCTGAGAATCGGTATAAGGAATGTACAGAAACTTGTGCACGAAAAAAAAAACATAATTAACTTCCGAAAAAGATTAAGAGATGTACACGAAAAAACCCAAAGAAAAAAAGACTTAAGTTACAATGCAAAAATTGATATTCCAGTTTATGATTTATACACGTCAAAGACTAACGTAATTCTTCAGAAACTTTTTAATATTATAGACCAAAAAATATCATCATCACTTAAAAAGTTCTCATCTTCTGAGTCGTCCTCAAATGGCGCAATGATCATTGATGCTATTTCGACATCTAGAACTCGTTCTCGATTCCACCAATCCCATATTAATTTCTCCGTATGTTCCACAGATCTCTTCCAGTACACCGGCGTAATATAATTTAATGAGTCTTGCCAAACAATTTGCACTTTATCTGATATAAGACCATACTTCACGTGTTTTTCGTAATATGATTTTGCCCCAGCCCATATTAATTCTATTGTGTTAAACTGGCAATGGTATATGGCGGCAGGCTTAAAACCTCATGTCCATTTTTCCGTAATATTTCATCTACGGCATATATTGTTGGTTTTTTAATAGATTTTGCCATTTAAAGAAGTTTTAGTTTCAGCATATTGGGTAAAGGATTTTGTTTTTGTTTTATTATCCAGTCATAAATATCACTTTTCTTCCAGGATGAAGTATGTTGTTTATTTAAGATTCTTGAATGATAAGATGCATTGTCCAGAATGATTAAAGATGGAGCAACTAAATTTGGAATCAGTTGTTCTTTTAACCACTTTTCAAACAGTTCACAATTCATATTATCATGGTAGTCCATACTTTGGGATGTTGAAGAAAACAGTAAACTTGCACCTGGGAGAAATCCTGTTGAAGAACCTGCATGCAAAATGATGAACCGTTTTCCCGTCCCACATCCTTTTTTTCTCTTGACACTTTTTACAGACTCTTCCTGCCAAGATTTCGAACCACTTCCATTAGAAAATATCTAAGTCTCGTCTAAAAATACTACTTTTCTAAATTTTGAATTAACATTTTTCGTGTATTTTTTTAAAAACTGGATACGCCGACGTGCTATATGTGGCAACTCGCATAAAAATCTTCGATTACAGTCCTTTTTATATCGAAAACCCAACATTTTTATTAATTTTGACAACGATTTTAGTCTAATTTCCAATATGCCTCGATTTTTTAAAGCTTCTTTTAAAACGAAGGGTTGTATTAGTTTTTGATGTGTATAAATCGTAAATTGCATTACGAACATCCATTTTTACATTGTCACTTAAGTCTTCTGTCTTTGGCTAACGCACGATAACACTGCTTTTGACTATACTAACTTATCGAAAGTTGTTTAATTTGTCAAAACAACCAATTAAAACGCGTCCTGTAACTAGGTAAATAGAAGTACTTGAAATATGTTTAAACAAAACGCAAAAAAACTGCATAATAAAAATTAGTATTCCACTATATGTTAAGCTATTTTTTAGATTATTTTATATAGATGTTATTGTTCTACTGTTAACTACCTCTACAAGTAACTATTTTCAGCTCTGCTGTTCAAGTTTGGTTATGGGCAACAGTATATAGGTCTCGCTGGTCTTCTTGTACTCATCCTAGGCTAGGATAGGTTAGGTTAGGTTAGGTTAGGTCATCAACCACTATATAGGTGATAATTAACTTTAACTAGCGCTGGTAGGTCAACGATCTCCTAGAACGGATTCTCTGCTTAATGACACAGCATCAGGATTGTTACACGTTTTCACTAGTAACGGTACCATAGGTTACAAAATTGAGCCTATGAAAGATGAGTTCTACATTTTCTTCCTGTGTGTAACGTGAGGCTGTACAAACCTACTAAACAACGACCCCTAGCAGTTTAATTTACATAGAGAGGCTGTTTTCAAAGTTTTAAAGAGTTTTTAAAAGTATTTCTAAATTTTAATTTAAGGAAAGGGTGGTTTTCGGTAAAGGATACAGATAAAATAACTTTATTTAAACTTGAATATACTCCTGGTCCACTAATAACTTGGGCAATTGTTATAAATAGCGATTTAAAAATAGAAACATTTTTATACGGTCAATCTGTTTGTGTTTTAATAACAAAATTAAAATCACCATTTTTATCTAGCAGTCAACTCCCCAGTACTAGTGAAACTCCCAATTCAGATAAAGTTGAGTCTGACAATGACAATATAAAAAAAATTTTAAGTTTGTGACTGATATTCTTTTAAATCTAAAAGGTTCTGACGAACTCACTCAAAATCTAAAATTTCTCTCAGAACAGTTAACTTTGTTAAGTACTTCAAAAGAAAGGTATTAATATTCACCAAGCACCAATGTGTTATGTTCAATTTTGTTTACAATAAGCCCTCATTACTATAAATATTTGCGAAGTCATGCTCGTATTATCTTACCTTATCCTAACACAGTAAAATCTATTTGTAATAGATTTTTAACAGATCCTCATATCGATGAAAGAATTTTCTATCTTGCTCGTAACATTTTTCAATATTTAACAGAAAAAGAAACATATGTTACATTAATTTTTGATGAAATTCGTATCGAATCCTATTTGGATTACAAGGCAGGCAATACCGTAGGAACATCAGTAAATAATAAACATACCTTAGTATCATCTGCAGTAGCATTTATGATCACTAGTCCTTGCTCAAGTCTTACAGAAGTCATTCATATATCTCCTGTAGCTAAACTTAAGTCAGAAATATTATATACTTTTATCAAGACCATTATAGAAAATTTAGAAGAAATTGGGTACATAGTGTTTTGTACAGTTACTCACAATCTTACAGTAAACAGTAAAGCAATGAGTAATTTTTTACCCCTTAATCAACTCAGTATAGTATTCCCACATCCTATTGACCCAGTAAGATCCTTATTTTACATTTTTGACACTGTTCATTTACTGAAATGTATCTTTAACAAATGGCTTAATTCAAAACCTGACCAAATATTTTCTTATCCCGATTTTGAGACAGGCCAAAAAAAATGTGCTTCCTTTCCTGTGAGCAAAAACCTGTACGAACTAGAACAATACAAACTATTGAAGCTGAATAAGGTTATTCACTTAGTTTAAAGGCTCTATTTCCATCCTCTCTTGAAAGACAAAATGTAAAATTAGCTCTTAAAATCTGTAATCCCTTTATTATAGAGGTTCTAAAAAGTTTTGTTAAAAATGTGTCACATTCACATGATACCGCAGACTTTAGTAGTATTATATTGACATGGTGGAAAATTGTGAACGTAAAAACAACATTTGTTAGATAAATATCAGGAACCTTTTACCAAACAAATACTAACAGCCCCCAACGATGATCCTAAATTTTGTTTTTTGCTACAAATGCAACTAATTTTAAAAATACCAGTGGCGGCGCCAGCTATTTTTATTAGGTTAGGCGATGCCCGGCAGAACTGTTTGGTGACTGGGCAAACCCAAACTAACCCAAACAACCAAAGAGTAGATATTGCATTATTTGATGAACATTATTTATATGTAGGTACTTACCTTATCTTATTCAATCAATCAAAATAAAAAAAGGTACAGTTAAATAAAATTTAAACCAAATTTAAATCAGTTATTATTTATAAGTTTACTGAACAAAAACATGCAACAACAAAATTAAAATAAAAGGAAAAGGTTAATAGTATTAAAAAAGAGCTATTTTTCTATTATTGTGTTTCTTAGAAAAGGAATCTACAACTAAATCTAAATCCATCGATTTAATAATGGTTTTTTCAATATATAAGATACCCAAATCAGAGAGTCTTTCGTGACTCATTGTGGTTCTTAGATAATTTTTTATACGTTTTAAACCACTAAATGATCTTTCACAAGCAGCACTCGATGAGGGTACCGTTATGGCAATGGTGCATAATTTATTGATTTCGTGGAAAACGATGTCAAATTCTTGAAGAATGGCTAAATCTGATAGGTTATTAATTTTTTTATTGTGATTTTCTACATACCTTTCAATCGTTTTCGGTAGTAATTTGACTTCGTTTTCTACCGACGCTATATCACACCCATAATGACAAGCTAAAGGAAGTATTTCTTCTAAATTTAAAAATGCCGTATTTGAAGGGTTTAATGAACTAAATCCTTTCAGAACGTTGATATTTTCGTCAAATCTTCGACAAAGTTCTGAAGAGATTCGGTCAATTATTGGATAATATAAATTGTATTGAAACTCACTTTTTTTGGTTACGCATCTCTCCTCTTCAAGAGAAGTAAATTTTTCTATAACAACGGCATTTTTAAATTTAGAAGGTAATTTTCTTTTTCTTTTACTATTTACATCGTCTAAATCAATATTATTAGACAGTGCATTTTCTACATTTATAGTCCATAGCTTTTCAAATTCAGAATCATCCCTATTAGAATTGAATAACTCTTTTAATGATTGAACTAATGTTATGCTTTTTAAAATATCACTGTCTTTGCTTTGTAAATAGTCCGATACATTTTTTAAATTCAACAAAAATTTGCAAAACAGTTCTAAGTTAAAAATAAAAGTAAAATTAATATTTTTTAACAGTCCGTTTGCCTCTGGGGAGAGAGCGTTATTTTCTATTGCATACTGGTTTAATAAAACTAGTATAGCTGGCAGTGTTTTTTTTATAGCTAAACAGCTTATAATATGAGAAGTCCACCTCGTTTCACAGAGTCGTTTCAGTTCTATGGGTTTCTGTTCTGGATCTAGCTCTTTTTGAATCATTACAAAATTATTGTGCACTGCAGATCCACTCATGAAAACATACAGATTTTCCAGAACAGAAAAAAAAATATTGCAGTCCTTTAAATTTTTACAAATATCTACTATTATCAAATTTAAACTGTGGTTGAAACAGTGCACATAAATCGCCTGAGGAACTTCTTTTCTCAAGAGGGTTTGTACACCAGCAACTTTACCACTCATAACGTTCGCTCCGTCATAAGTTTGTGCCACGCAATTGTTTATATCAATCTCACATTCTCTTAATCGTTTTTTTATAAACTGAAGCAAAGAAGCAGCATCTAATTTTTTTGCTGCCTCAAAGCCCAAAAACCTCTCATAAATAACACCATTTAAATAATATCTTACAATTATTGATAATTGCTCAGTTTTACTTAAATCTTTTGTCTCGTCCACCATAAGGGCAAAGTAGCAGGCCTGCTTAACTTCTTTGCTGATATTTTTAATTGATAAGTAGTGAAAAATATTGTCGTGATTTTTAAATCCAGCTTTTGTTTCTGAAGCCCTTTTCCAATTTTTGTAACCGTCAGAAATAAAAGTTTTTGAGGTCCCTGCGCCTTGCATCGAAAAAAATCTGCAGGGATAACAAAATACAGCATCTTCTAAAATACTGTATTCAATCCACGGGTATAGCTTATAAAAATCTGATTTAAAAGATCGAAGATCAGAACCAAATTTTGTCTTTGGGAATCGAACCAAACTTGGTTGCCTTGGAGGTTCATGTAGAGACTGAGCCAAATCATGCAGGGAAATGGGGGTTTCTTCAGCGTCGCTGGTGTACATTCTCATTCTACCAAATAATAGTTAGGTTTTAGCAATATGTACAGGGTAAATGGTTATATTTTACTAGCTATCATATTATGCATTGCTTGTAGAAAAAAGTTTAAGTAAGCAAAGTAAGTAAATTTAGTGCTAATTAAGAATCTGCAATTAAAAATAAGAAAAAAACAAACTTTTTTAAATGGGACAAACTGTAGATATATTTTTATCTAAAACAAAAGATCTTTTTTTTTAGTATTTTAAAAAAGACAAAGGCAAACATACAAGAAAACGAAGATGTTTACTTTTCACCGGCCCACCGGCGCGGCGTGCGGAAAAGACCCATAAGTTATTTTTTTCGCACTGTGTGGGAAAATCGATTTTCCGCACTAAAAACAGGGCGGAAGATGCGATTTTCCGCACGGTTGTAGAAAAAAATATTAAAATGTAGGTATGTGGTCTATTTATTTGCATGTAAAAACTTACGATTCCGATTCAAACATGTCACTTTCAAATTCATCCAAAGTAGATATATTATCTTGATCTATGTCCTCTTTTCCATCCCCATCTTTCTGTTCGAATTCTTGCATTTTTCTTTTTTTATCATAACTGCAGCTAGGTTCATCATCACCAGGTTTACCTATATTGCTAGTCTCGCTTTTATTTGCTACGGGTGCATTGCCATCGCCAACAGGCGTTTTTCCTTGTTTAATTATTTCGGGTGAAATACTGGAATCACTTGGCTTTGGTTTAAAAAAGTCACTGATGGTGCGATTTTTATTAAAACTCATTTTAAACCACTATACAACAATACTAATTAATCAAATAATACGTGCATAAGTTTCGTAACACTGTGATTTTTAAAAATTATAAAAAACAACTTAACTTACTTTACACAAAACACGAAAAATAAATACCTACTTTAAATAAGTATAAGTTTATTTGCAGGTTATGTTAAAAAATTCGCCTGGCCGGCCAGTGAATCACAAGAATCAACAAGTTGATACTGTTGACAGATATAGAGAGGTAACGCGGCGTCGATGTCGGAAGATAAAACACGGTCGATATCGCATATTCGCATAGTAAATGTAGTGATACTTATCGCTGCAGTTTTTCTTATAAATTTTATTGAATATTTTTATAGATATAGGATAGGTACCTACAACCTACATAGGATAATCAAAACTTTTTTTGTACCCATTTTATTGGTGTACCTATTATATTTTTAATTGCTTAATTTAGCAGGTTGGGCGAGCGGTGGGGCGAGAACAAATTTGGGTTGGGCGCTGCCCAACCGCGCCCACCCTTGGCGCCGCCACTGAAAAATACACTGACTCTACAAACCCACACTTCATTAAACCATACCATTCATGGGCTTTTTAAAGTTACTGAATACTGTTTAACTGGGCTTATTATGAATTATGTATTACTGGGCAAATTTCAAACAGACCCATTGGAAGGGCGTTTTGGAAAATATAGGCAATTAACTGGTGGTGGTTGTCATATTTCAGTTCGACAGCTATATGAATCAGAAAAAAGACTTAGATTTCAGTCTATGTTATCTCTAAAATCTAGACATTATGGGGACATTAATATAAATCATTTCTTCGAACCTCCTGAATGTGAAACACAATCATTAGACACCAATTTAAATTCTGAACATGTTAATAATTTATTATTTAAAATCATAGTTACACAGTCTGATATCGAAGCTATACAATCAGAACTCCCAGTAATAACCTATTTAAGCGTTGCTATATTGTTTTTAAAAAAATTAGTTATACTTTTTGCAAAGAAAACTTAACTCTCAATGAACCTTGTGTTGTAGAGGATTCTTATAATTTAATTAATTTCTTAAGTCGAGGTGCTCTTTTATATCCTCGAGAACAGGTAGTAGATGTAGTTTTAACCGCATATATTATATTTAAAAAGCTAATTGATGAATTTGAAGATACATTTTTGGATATTTATAACAAAAAATCTTTTCTTTGTGAGTTGTTTTTAAGTTATTTTAATAAAAATGCACTTTTAACTCCTTTTGAAAGTTGTAGAAGCCACCTAAAAATTAATGTTTCAAAAATCTTTTTTAGCAGCATTTCAAATACATTTCTTAATAATTATTGCTCTAAAAATCATCATAATTTATTAAATAAATACAAAAAAAAGGAAACTACAGACTTTGAATAAATAGGTAGTTATGAAATGAAAACCTAGCACAAGTTTCGCATTTTTGTATTGTTATGAAGTATCATTAATAAAATCTTTTTCAGAATTTAGCAAATAACAACCTGTTATATTCTTGAACATATAGACTCACCACAGCACAGGCATATACCACTTACCCAAGCTTGATGAAGCGATTTTGACAAGTTAAAATAATAAGCTAGTGTATTTTTGATCATAAGGACTCGCCACAGGCATATATTACTTACCCAAACTAGAAACCGTACCCGATATTGACAATATAAAATAATAACCTATTATATTCTTGATCATATGGGTTCACCACAGGCCTATACTACTTACCTGGACTTGAAACCTTACCCGATTTTGACAAATAACTCGCTTTGGCAAATTACTAATTGGCTAAAATAAAACAATTAGTAAGCAAAAAATCATACCGACATCTGTTTGAAATTTTGCGGTAGATCCGGCAAACGCTGTTTGGGTAAGAACACGGAGGGGTTTAGTGGGTAGGAGCTTTACCGAGTCCCACACTGTTCTGGAGTGCCTTGTGCATAATAGTTCGTGCATAAATGCATTCCTCCGTGTAACAAAAAAAAAACGATTAACAGCTTAAGAGTCGCCTTTGACATTTCAATTCTATAGCGAAACCGAATAAATTTGACAGATTTAAAAACTCATAAAATAAACCCTATAAATTGATGTTTATTTGCTGAAATAAAAAAATGCTCATTTAAATATGTCCCTGTAAATAACCCGTAACTTCTGATGAAGGTATTAAAATAACATAGGCCTAAATGGGATAACGTCACGCGTAAGCGCGTAGGCCTATTTATTTTTACCTATTTAGTAGGTAATGAGCTGTAACCCCAATCCAACTGCAATTAGTCCTAAATATTACAATTCATGGAGATAAAACACGATATAATCCTTAAAACTGCTAGTAGAGCTCATAAAGAAGCTCAAAGAATAAAAAATCCATGCATTACGATGGTTGATAATACCTAAGATAAGTTGAACAGCTCTCAAGAAGGAAAACGAAACAAAACGCCAGAAGCTTATAAGAACACGTAATTAACTTACAAGAAGTCACTAATTCATCACCCACTAGCAATTAAATTATACCCCTTATTGCAACTTTTTCCTTTTTATAGAAGAACACTCTCATAGTAATTTTTACCTCAATTGAAACAGCACTGTTAGAAGGACCAAAAACTTCACCAAAAACAGATTAATTTTGAAGAAAACTATTAAGAAGACAATTAAAAAATCGGCCTGAAAAAAGTTACGCATTAGATTATATTTCAAATTATGTGCAAGCATTAAGTGTGATATAGAGAAAAACTGGTAAAGTTGTGGTACGAATTCAATATGGTGGAACAAAATGGTGACCAAATAATATTTTTAAAAATCAACCTAAATAAAGTCTTATTCAATTGATGAAAAATTAAACGTAATAGAGGGATAAACAGGTATGAATCCAACATGACGTAACAAAATGGCGGTATGTGGCATAGGTAGAAACTGGTACAATCCAATATGATGGAACAAAATGACGCCCAATAAAAATATTTGAAAATATAGTATATCTGTGTTACTGAATGGCTATGTACTGAACTCAATTGGGCCACACTTTACTATTCCTAATGAAAGAAAAGATTTATAACGAGGGAAGTTCTGGGTACAGGAAATTCACCGATTTTTTTAATAATTTCACTGGATCAGTTATCACTGAAGACAAGCGGTCTTGAAGCTTTGTATTGCATCTCATAAAGGAGTAAAGAGTTTTGATGTTGGGTGTATTATACAGGCTTTTTTTCCGTTTTACTATTAAAGAATATGTTTAATTATTATTTTTTTAATAAAAGCCGTTCAAAACGAATATGTTGGTATATTTGACTTACTGGACTGAATTATATTATTGCCATGACTAGAGGCTCGAGCACCCAGTCAAAAACAGTGGGTGCACGCGGAGTCATGTATTGCATCTTTCAACCCAAAAAAACTCTAGCCACAGTCCGATGTGATTGTTGATTTGATATATAATAATATACCATTACAATGCTAGATACAATTCTAATTGTGTTATCAAAAAAACCAAAAAAAGCATTGCCCTACGGAGATGGAACCGAAGCTCCTCGAAGTGCAAGGCAAACGCTCCACCCATGGAGATACGTAGCTCACTCCAGAAAGTAAACGAATTTTATTTAAACACCGATATTTTCAATAACGTAATGCGTGATGTTCTGCGTGTACCAAGTTTATTCGAGTGAGTATATTACTTTCAGTCTCAATATCCTTGCCCTATGCTTTAATATATTATCTTTTGGTGCAAAAATTGCAATTAACAAATAAAAAAGTAAATTAGGCATACCTGGAGGTACAAGGATATATGTTGAACGGGGTCTACAACCTAAACTTTTAGATATATTAAAGCTCCTCGAAGTGCAAGGCAAACGCTCCACCCATGGAGATACGTAGCTCACTCCAGAAAGTAAACGAATTTTATTTAAACACCGATATTTTCAATAACGTAATGCGTGATGTTCTGCGTGTACCAAGTTTATTCGAGTGAGTATATTACTTTCAGTCTCAATATCCTTGCCCTATGCTTTAATATATTATCTTTTGGTGCAAAAATTGCAATTAACAAATAAAAAAGTAAATTAGGCATACCTGGAGGTACAAGGATATATGTTGAACGGGGTCTACAACCTAAACTTTTAGATATATTAAAAAATATTGTACATAAAACTTTTGTGGTTTTCTCTGAACCGACAGGATTTGCTAAAAAATAAACTAATGAAAAGTTTGCATCGACTTTGCTATTTTAAAGGGAGCACCCACTATAATATTATTTCAATAAATGGGTATCTTCTTGCTAATTATGAAAATACCCAATTTGATACCTTAATCTTTAAGACAATCGAGAAAATTGACAAGAACCGTGCTATAAGAGGTAGTGTGTTCCTTTGTAATTTACTTTTGTCTGTTTTCTTTCTTTCCAACACATTGTCCCTTATGGCAAGGTTTTTGTTAAATTTCTCAGTTGTGTAAAGATATCAAACCCGGTATTTTTATAATCTGCAAGAAAATGCCCATTTATTGAAACAATATTAAGTAAGGTGTTGTATTTAAAATAACAAAAGTCCATGCTCAATTTGTTACTTACCAATTATCATTGCCGTATTTTTTAGCAGATTCTGACGGTTAAGAGAAAGCCTTAATACTATTGTATACAGTATTTTTTGATAACTCTAAAAGGTAATCTCGTAGACCCTGTTTAAAATACAACTAGATACCTTCTACATCCTCGACTTAGGGTGCCTGCACTCTTTTTTTTTCGTCAGGCTATTTCGGTAAGTATTTATTAATCTAAATAAATGCTGATAAAATTAAATTACTTTATTCTGGACACACAACATTTCTTGTGTCACTAACTGTGTTTGGTGTGGGAGGGGTGTGATTGATAACCTTATCTTTAAATAAAACTTTTTATAAATAAAACTAAAATGAGTGAAATAAAATTTGTTAGAAAAAAAAAAATAAAACGGAATTTAACATAAAAGCACTAAAAAATCCTGTAAATTTGATTTGTTTGAAATCGGCGTCAAACTGATATAAACATATACAGTTACGGTATTAGGTATATATATATATATATATATATATATATACATATATATGTATATATATATATATATATATATATATATATGTATATATACATATTACGTATCTCGGAAACAAAGCAAGATATATTAATGCGCTTTTTAGGATATTATTATGTTTAATTTTAGATTAGACCAAAGATCTAATGGTTTTTGTAATTTCACCAGTTTTGATATGATTAGATATGGTTATGAAAAATTGTGATTTTTTACAAACTTTCATTTTAGCAACAACCATGGAAGAAATTAATACATTTTTAATTCGTATTACTTGATTGTTTGGAAAACAATTTGGTGGATTTTTCAAAATTTTGAAATCAAAATGTTTAGGCAAGAATATCCAACTCCAAATTATCTGTTTCGAGGTAAATATCAGAAAACTAAAGCAGGCTGTTTACAAGTTAAGCTGACTTTTATTATCTTTGAGTTATTATCTCGAGACGGTTTGAGAATTTTTTTGATATACTGTTAACCACGGTAATGAAATTTGCAATATAGGTATTATAACGAAAAAAAAACTAAGCTTTGCGGATCCCTGTTTACCTGATTATTTCTCTTGTCTTTTTGAACTAAATCGCCTGCCAAAGTTTTGAACTTAAATAAATGTTCCCTCTATATATCAGATGATTTAAAATTGTTGGTGGTGCTCGAGATTGTAGTTATTGCGCTAAGTAATACTTTTATCGAGTGTATCTAAAAGTAGAGCCTTAGTTCGGTAAAAATGCAATTTTTAAGATAAATTAGGTCTTTAGGCTCAAATTTTAGATACCTTTGACTAAAATGTGTTATCTTGAGCCCCTTCATTAGTTTTGGAATATTTGACAATTTCTTATTTTTCATTAATTTTTGGAAACGTTGGACCTACTTTACGTTATTAGGTGTAGAATTAGGATTTTAACATAATGATAAATACCTTTATGGTCTCCTTATTATCATACTGAAACTGTCAAAGATTTTGAGGTAAGCTCGTTGAAAAAAGTTAGATATACTTATAACTTTGACAATTGACAGTTTTTTATATTCTTACAATGGTACACAAAACTTGGTTATTAGCAATGCAATTTGTTTTTTGAAATATTTTAATGTCATAAAAAATAAGAAACTTATATTAGTGAAAATGACCATCTTGTACATTTTGCTAAATACCTCTAAACGGTTCAAAACATCGAAAATAAAAACAGACGAAGAAATTACATAACATAATAAGGGATTTGACTTTCTAGTAAAAATTATTTTTGACTTCGAAGTGAGATGTTTTGGAGGATTAAACGCGTTGCGATCCGGAAAAAAGGCCACCCTGTAGATTTTTCCAAATTTAATTAGTATTAATTGACATTAGTCATAATATAATATGTACTTGGTTTGACAATATCTAGAAATGTACGAGGTATATCAAAAAAACTATAAAGATATTAAAATTTTAATACCGTGTATCTCGAAGGCCCAGTGTTTGCAAAATATTGTTTATATAAACTTTTTTCTTATTTTTATGAGTTAACTCACTTTCTAGAGTTTTGCCTCGAATACTGATTTTAATTAATTTGTGGCAGTTTTGGCACGATCATAGTTTAATCAGCGTATATGTTCGGTGGCACGACTTTCGGGTCCATCCTGCAGAACTGCGACTTTTAGCGCAATAATACAATTGTTTATGACTTATTATATCGTACTCGTGCATTTTTGTAATCGGTTTTTATAGGGGAGCTCTTTGGATTTAAATTTCTTAACTTATTACGCCACTGCAATACCTATATTACAAATTTCATTACAGTGGTAATTCCTAACTATCAGAGTTATCAAAAAAATTCTCAAACTGTCTCGTGATAATGACTTAATCATATTACAAGTTAGTTCGACTTCTAAAGACCCCGATTCAGTTTTCTGATATTTACCTCCAAACAGATAATTTGAAGTCGGGATATTTTTCACACAAACGAATTTATTTTGGAAATTTTTAGACACCGTGCATACATTCTGGGTAAAATATACTATACTATTTCATCAATACATTTGTGTGAAAAGAAAACATAATTTGTTTTTAAGTAATAAACCTACAGGGTATAACGTAAAATAAATCAAAATTTTCATTAAAAAATTAATGTCAAAATTTTAGGGGGATATAATATATATAATATAAATATAATTGATTTTTTTGAATAAAATTGTTTTTTCTATTTAATCTTCTCAGCAATCAAATAAAACGAATTACATATTTAATTATTTTTCCATGGTTGTTACTAAGATGAAATTTCGTAAAAAAATCAATATTTTTTTATAACCACCCGGTATATCAAAACTGCTGAAATTACAAAAGTCGTTGGATCTTTGGGCTAATCTAAAAGAAAGCACGATAATATCTAAAAAGGCCCATTAGGATGTCTTGCTTCGTTCCCGAGTAATATAACTTTAAAGGTAAACATAGATTTTGCTTTATGCACTTGAGGTGGCATGCATATATATATATATATATATATATATATATATATATATATATATATATATATATATTTTTTTTAATTTTATGTTGGATCATATAGTGAATCTGTATCGAAATGTAGGACTTTGTTCTAATTAAAATAAATTTCCTAGTACAGCGGTTACCAGATAAGGTATTAGGTCGAAAGTTATTTTTGGTTCTGCTTTACCTCTCATTACTCAATATAATATGTAAATGAAATTCATAAACCACACGTTGCGGTTAGGTTTACCAGATACCAGATCCATATCCATTTTCTCATCCGTGTTGAGTAATAGCCTAGAGCCTACGTGACAATGTGAAGTGATCCCTTTAGATTTCCGCTAATAAAATTATGCCTTCTTGTAAATAAAATTTATTAGTAAATATTATTAAATCAGCAATTTGTTGTGGGTATTTTCATAATTTGGGATGAAAATTTAAAAATACCTCGCTGAAAATTTCTATTTGCGGTTTTGGTTATTATTGTATATCTTAATGTATGACGTTGGGTAACGTAACCTATATTTATCTGAATATGGTTTTCGGTAAATTTGATTTCTGATGATGATTATATCAAAAAATGACGACATAAAGTTGCCGCCAGGTATAGCATTAACGCTTTATTGTAAATTAGGCGGTTCAACAAAATAGCTAACTACTGTCAATAAAGCTGGCGTAGGACAAACATTGTTTTCTTTCATATGAGTCCGTGATAATTTAAAAGCAAATTTCAAATATTTTTACATATATTTAGTGCATTTTTTTGTAAAGGACTATTTTTTACAATTGTGTGTTTGCTTTAAACTTGTGTGTTTGACTTTAAGAACGCCACAGCCGAGCGGTGTAAACAAAGTATTTTTATAATTAAAAATTAGATTCAAACTTTCCCTTAGTGACAAATATGGACATTGTTAGTTAAAGTGCGGGACATGAAAGAAAACCGGGCGGTCCTTAAAATAAAGGTTTATAGTCTTAAGCAAGCGGAAAAGTAAAATTTGTGTACGCAAATAAATTTTATGTTATTTTATTTGTTGTAATAGTTTGCCGCTTCACCTATAACGTGCGCCAGCTAAGCGGTACGGAAAATTAATAGAGCATTTAGTAAATTTTCTAATGTAATTTTCCACCTGTAATTGGGATGTGCATAGAGTCTCCATGCACTTGCCACTAGAAGGTTTGACTATTCCAATTCAATATCGAACAGAACGCGCTGCATTTTACACTGGTGTTTTGGAAAGTAGTGTAAGAAAAATTCAAAGAGAACATAATGATCGTTTATGTTCTACTTCACCTTTAAAATCTCCTGGTAAAAAAAGACCCCGATTATCGTACAAAGATAAAATTGACGATGGTGATTTTCAAGTAATTCGACGAAGGAGGGTGATTAGAGGATTTTTATATAAACTTGAAGTAGGTTCCGACCTGCAAACCCCTACTTCGCGCTGTAAAGAACAAAATAGATTTTCCGTATGGGTATAAAACCTTAAATCGGCTTTTACGATCAAATGGTTTTGTTTGGCGCAAGTGCCAAAATAAACGAAAATTGCTCATTGAGAGACCAAATATTTTTCACTGGCGAGTGAAATATCTATCAACTGTAAGGCAATATAGGCAAGAAGGACGCAATATTGTGTATCTAGACGAAACCTGGGTAGATAATGATATGACAGTGAACAAATGCTGGCAAAGTGAAAGTGTTACAGGTGTTGTTCAGGGAATCCGCTCTAGTAGTCGCTTTATTATAGTTCATGCTGGTTCAGAAGCCGGATTTGCTCCAGGTGCTGCTTTAGTTTTTCGCTCAGGACTAACAACTGGAGACTATCATGGACAGATGAATAGGGATAATTTTGAAAAGTGGTTGTTCGAGAAGCTTCTACCCAACATTACTCCCAAATCAGTCGTGGTAATGGATAATGCGTCTTATCGTTCTCACGCAGAAGATAAAGTGCCAACTAAATACTCTACAAAAGCTCATATGATATCGTGGCTTAAATCGAACAATCTTGTATGTGATCCAACATGGAGAAAATATCAATTATATGAAATAATATCAGCCAACATCCTAGAGAAATAAAGTATAAAATTGATGGTCTTTTACATAACCTCGGTCATAAACCTTTAAGGCTGCCTCCATACATGTGCGACCTCAACCCTATTGAACTTGCATGGGCAGGAGTAAATAAATAGTAAAAATATATTCTAGAGAGCAACACCGGTGAACTTTCAATTAAAGATTTAAATAAAATAACATTAGAAGCGATTGACTCAATATCGGCTGAAAATTGGAAATCGTATGTTAAACATGTCCGTTCTATTGAAGATAAATACTGGGAAGTAGATGGCAAAATTGAAAAGGTTATTGCTGATTTAGTTATCACACTGGGATCTTCAAGTAGTGACGACGAAACCTCATCGTTTTCAGAGGAAGAAAACGATTTGGAAGAAATCGAACGATTAGAATCACAGCCGTCAACCTCAAAAATGGCTTAGTTTTTTTCATATATTTTGTAAGATTGTTCATAAAGTAGCTGTCAGTAAACTGCTTCAAAATAATTAATTTTCTGTTCAATACCGGATGTCAAAAAATATCTAATATTGCAATTAATATTTTAAAAACAACAGAACTCTTATTTTTCCAAAATTAACACATCAATGTAGTTATAGTAGGGGAGCCAGCACTGATTCCAGTGTACAAGATTTATCAAAATTTTAACTTATGCAGTTCGACTTTGGGCTATTCGGGTATGCCAAAAGTGACCGTTTGTTTCCGTCTGTCATATTACTTTGTACAGGGGGCGTCATTGTGAAGTACTATACAGGGCGTTTCCTAATTGCGTGCTAATGTTGGGGGGTGATTCTTGGACCTTTTTAAGAAAAAAGTTTAATATGAACCTGAAAGGTTTGGAGATACAGGGTTTTAAAAAAACATTTTTTTAAAATCCTAATTCTGATGCTATTATAGATAAATAACTGTATGAAATTTGATACACGTCTTTTATGCATAAAAGGGCATTTTTTATTAACAATCAATTTTTGAAACGTCTACCAGTGGCGTGCATATCTAATTAACCTGAGTAAATCCGTATGTTCCTTAATGCATAGAAGACGTGTATCAAATTTCATGCAGTTATCTACAATAGCATCAGAATTGGGATGAAACAAAATATTTTTTTTTATACTTTACCATCCTGTATCTCAAAAGTTAAGACTTTTAGGACATAAAAACACCCCCTTTAACATCAGCACGCAATTAGGAAACGCCCTGTATAGTACTTCACAGTAACGACCCTTGTATAAAGTAATATGACAAACGGAGACAGACGGCCGCTTTTGGCCCGAGTAGCCCAAAGTCGAACTGCATAAATTAAAATTTTGATAAATCTCTTTCACTGGATCTGATGCTGGCTGCCCTTGTAAAATCTGGACTTGTAAATCGTGTATCACTATACTGGTTGCTCCAATAATAGTGGACGTAGGTAGTAGCCCGGGAACCGTTAATGACAGAACTCAAGAAAAAATATATTTATGGGTAAATCGATCAAGAAAAATCAAAATTAAATCATTTTAAAATTCGAAAGTTCGTCGTTTTTGCAACACAAAAGAGATATAGAAATGCGGTACACGAAAGAAAACAGACAAATATAGATAAAGGTCAAAAAGGAGTGGCATATTATTTAAAGAACTATGGGACACCACTGGTTTAAAGAGATTTCTTAACCGATCTTCCTAAACCGATTGACTCCGCCCGGTTTTCTTTCGTGTCCCGCACTTTACCTAGTTGTTCAATTGAATATATATATATATATATATATATATATATATATATATATATATATATATATATATATATATATATATATATATATCCAAGTTAAACTTAGTTCAATCTGTGTGTTTAATATTTTATACTGCACCCAGTACATATATTTTTTTTATAAATAAAACATACATATTAATAAAACAAACATGTTTTTATTTAAATAAATGAAATTGAAACAATATATTACATTTTCAGAGTGAATATAATAAAAAGTTGTCTTTACAATAAACCTGATGACTAGTGTACTCTTGCTAGACCTAAAACTTACTTATGCCTAAAAAATAAAATTATATACTCGCACTCTAGGACGGGATTATACCGTGGAACCCCTAAAAAAATAGTTACATTTTGTTCCCGTCTTATTTTTTGAGAAGTTATCGAGAAACTCAAAATTTTGAAAAGAGTGTTCATGCCTTTATAGTACTTACATAGCATTCTTTATTCGGACATAGGTTTTGCCGAAAGACACTTTTGGCAAATCTTAGTATTAAGTAAGCAATAACCCTGTAGATGGTTATTGTGGCTTAATTTATTTTACATAAAAACTATAGACCACAGCTACCACACGCGTGCTAAAATAATATCAATATAAAAGCATACATTATTTAGTTCCTAAAGTATGTAATAAACTTCCAGCTTCCACATACGATGAATTCGATAAGTTTAAGATGGAATATAAAAAAAATATTTATTACTCGTAAAATGAATTTAAGAAATATGAGTCTTTTAAGTAGGATTACCTAGCTTTCCTAAATAAAAAAATAATTACAGAATTGCATAAACGTTAAAGTTATTAAAAAAATCTCTTTCAAGATGGTACATACAAATACTGATAATTATTTAAATCCCCTAAAACATAAAAAATAATACAGCATTGAAATAGGCAACGGTACAAAATGAAATATAACTTTTTCAAACAATGATTAGATCTTTGATCTCGATTGGGAATCATAATAATTGTTAAATAGCTAGATTATTTAGTTTTTTTTTTAATAAATTATTAATACGAAATGTTTTGCACACACCTGGGCCTAATTTAATTTAGTAGTACGTAAATCCTCTTCTTATTGCAGTAATTTACTTCAGCCACATCGACGAAAGTTCATTCAATCGTTTTTCATATCTAAAATTGAAAATGTTTGAAGATTGCAAATAAAAGTAACATTGCCATTTATCCCTCTACATCCACAATTTGTAATACAACAAAAACAAGCATTTTAAGGTAAAACAATAAAAATAAATAACAAAAGTCTCATATACTCCCGTGTAAAAATTCGATTTCTTTGTCCTACGCCTCTCAAAAACAGCTGATCGGTGACGTTCAACTGACAGATCGTTGGAGTGTCCTATTATTGTACTGCGCTCCAATTACCAACCTGAGTTAGAGTTCATGTATTTGAAAAGGTGATGCTGCCGATCTGTTTATCAAATAAAATTTGATTTTCGATAATGTCGGATAGACGACATAAGCAAAAGATAAATTAATTTATTTAATTAAAAGGAAGAATTTATTTCACAATAATCTAAAAAATATCGGTACATTTTTTGGACCCGGAATATCGATAAGCCTTTCCTTTTATTAGGAATAGTAAAGTGTGACCCAATTTAGTTCAGAACCTACATAGTCATTTAGCATCATTAGCTTGATGAATGAATCCGCTATTTGAAACTAGACGTTGACTAATGATGATCTTTTACTAAAAAGCCGCTGTATCTAAAAACATTAAATGTATCTTAGGAGATATCTTTAAAATCGGAAAATATAATAAACTATAGAGTATTTTATTTAAAAAATTAAAGTTTCTGTCAGTTACTGAAAAACGGTAAACTTGGCAAAGATGCAAATGTCCCAGGCTTTGTCACATTTCCATACATGGCTGGTCCAAATTAATTAAGAGTGGGTGAGCAATTCTCGAGATATTTGGAGGTTTCAAGACTTTTGTTACACCCTGTATATTATAGTATGTATCGAAACCGCCAACGAAAAATTAACCTCAATTTTAATTTACAAGCTAAGTCTGGAACACAATATACTTACGTTTCGAATATTTTTAACGAAAAACCTAAGTAACATAAATGTTTGAAGTAAACGTTTGGTGTAATTTGAATTGTGTTGCTTACTTTATCCAGTAGTCATTTTTACCTTAAATTGTATATGTTGGAAACTACGTAACTTCGACATGAGAAAAAAACGCATAAAAATTTCGGTTTTTGACGTCACACACTTTAAATTATAAGTTAAGCTACCCTTTAATTCAATTTGTGATGATAAAACAATATTATTTGATATGATATGATTTATTTGGCAGATTCGACAGTACAAATAAAACCTTTTTACTGAGCTAGGGGTTATAAAAATTAGACCGTGTCAAATTCGAATTATTTTCTGATCTGATGTTTTGCTTTCGATTGCACATTCGGAAATCTTTATGCTGTACTGAAATCTGTACAAGGGGGCTTTTGTACTCATCTTGTGCTCACTAAACCTTGATATTATGTTAGGATCGCTTTCCACGTATGATATAACTGTAGCTCTAATCTTTATTAAAAAAAATTGGATGTTTAAAAATTTCAATAGCTTCTCCTGATTTTGGACGCATAACATCTTCACTGCAGTATCCATTTTCTGTTACAGTTTCAGTCAGTTTCTTTGTTTCTGATGTTAAAGAGTTTTGATCAGAAATCAATTAAGTAGGTATCTATCTTTGATTTTCCAATTCAGAAAGGAAATTGTTCCATTAGATTCAATCTTCGTTGTGGCTTAAATATTCTGGTGTTGTTTATTTAGGTGTTTCAGAAATATCACGACATAATTCTGTTCAAGAGGCTAAAAAGAAATTATCATCTACATCTGATCCAATGCTTTAAGGGGGGAGTGTGTTGAAGCCATTGACAAGATGTATGCTTAAAGCATTATTCGCAACCACAGCTGATGGAGGATATCTCATGTCTGCCTCCGAGGTTAGTGGTTTCTTGAAATTATGAAATTGAATCGTTGTCAGGAACATTCGTATGTCACATTATATGGGTGTTTCAACAAATATCGGCAATCGCTTAACGGAATACTTCTTCACATAAAATGAGACAAAAATGTTTAATACGCTTAAGTTCAAAAGAGCGTAATTTTCAAGCTACAGGGCGTTAATCTTTAGTATACAAAATAAACACGTTTAGTTTATTAATTTCCACTTATTTATTTCTGCTTGACAGCTGTTTCGACACACTGTGTCTTTGTCAAAAGCTAACTTAAAACTGACACTAAAATCTGTACCAAATATAAAAAAAATATATAAAAATCTTAATGGTGTCAATAAAACAATATCGGTGTTTACCCACCTCGTCTATTCTTTAGGTATAAAGATTTAACAAAGGGGAACCATTTAAGGCCAACTGGTCATTCAATAAAATATTTCGGGTTTTCCTCTTGTTAATTTCTAAACTTTCCAAATGGTTCAATTTGTAGCTTTTATTAGCCCTATGCAAAATTTTATATTCGTTTTTAAATGTATGATTTGCTTCTATCAAATGTTTAGCGTAAATGGAGTCTGTTTTTTCTTTATTATATGAGGATTTGTGTTCTTTTATACGTTTATTGAAAGATCTATCCGTTTGGTCAATGTAAACTTTATCACAGGAACCACATTCTAATTCGTATACCCCTGATTTTTTAGATTTATCAGACTTGGATTTATTATTTTTAATATATTTCCCTAATGTATTATTTATACAGAACGCAACTTTATAATCTGCTCTCATGAGATGTTTACTGATTTTAGAGCTAATTTTGCCTGTATATGTTATTGTATTAAATTTGGCTATATATTTTAAATTATTATTTGGATAGATTAAATTGATTGCTTTTTTATATTGTTTTTTTATTTACTATTTTGTCGACTATATTAGGACTATAGTCATTGTTAACAGCAATCTGCTTTATAATATTCAATTCTTTATTATAGTTATCTGATGACATAGGTATACTAATTAAAAGATGTACAAAACTGTTGAAACCTGCCATTTTATGTGCAAAAGGATGATTTGATGTTTTATGTATTGTTATATCTGTGTAAGATGGTTTATGATAAATTTGAAAATCGTGTTTATTGTTATTGTTCATAATTGTTAAATCCAAAAAATTTATTGTCTTATCTTGTTCTACTTCTAACGTAAATTTAATATTTGTATGTAAATTATTAATAAAATCTAAAAATAACCTTAGTTGTCTCTCTGTTCCCTTGAAACACGCTTGTATGTCGTCTACATATCTATACCAATAAATGAACTTATTTCTTAACGGGTGATTATACATTAATTGTTCAATATTATCTAGAAATATTTCTGCTAGTATAGGACTCAAAGGATTACCCATTATTAAACCTTCTTTACTTACATACACGGAGCCATTGAATTCAAAGTAATTTTGATCTACACACACTGTTAACAAATCCAATATATCATTCTTAATAATATGATTAACTTTATTTTTGAGTAATAAATTATCGACTAAGTTTATAGCTTCAATAGGGAGGACACTAGGAAATAAGTTTTGTACATCTGAAGAGATTAATATGGCATTATTTGGGATTGTGACATCTTTTATATTGTTAATTAATTCTAAACTATTTTTAATACTAAATTTTGGTTTAAAATTACAAAATGTACTAATAATGTCTATTAATTTATTAGAAATCGTGTGAGCTGGAGCTGTCACATAAGACACTACAGGTCTAATGGGCATATTGCCTTTATGCAGTTTAATAAATGAATATAGCTTAGGTACTTGTGGATTCATTATCGTTAATTTATATTTAATTTTATCATTTTTTATTATTACATTTTTTATAATTTTTTGATATATTTGTGTCGGATCTTTATCGATCTTTTAAAATTTATCCGGATTCAGAAATTCTGAAGTTTTTTGAATATAATCTTCTCTTTTACAATATTATCTTCTGTCATTTTATTGTTAATATTTTTAACTAAACTATAATTTTTTGATAATCGTTCATTAGAGAAATCCCAAGGTATTGATGTAACTGATTGAGCTAATATATGTTTATAAAAAACCTAAATTATTTACTGCTATTTCACATTCATACATTTTTCACTGCTATTTTATTTACTGCTATTTCACATTCAACACCTAACATCTCTCTAGATCAAATATTATCTTTAACCTGAAGGTTGAAATTAAACCCCTTTTCTAATAGTTTAATTTCTGAGCCTGTAAAATCTGTATCTGTAAGATTATAAAAGCGTTTAAAAAATACATGATCTGAAGGTGAGTTAAGACAATTGTTAATTTTATTTGCAGTTTTATTGTAAATTAATCTATCTAATTTATCCTTTTGACTTACGTATTTCTTATGGACGATATTTTCAACTTGACATCTAGTTTCAATATTCAATATTAAATTTTCATCTAGTTTTCAAAATAATGAAATTCCATTCAAATAAGAGTTCACTGTGAATAAACTTAAGATAAACACTGTAACTGTCTCTTTTGCTGTATTGCATTTTGCGATCTTCTATAATCCATTTCTTTAATCCTTGTCGTTGTGCTACCATTGCGGACCTGCTCATGTTGTTTGTCTTTAGTTTCATATATTTCGGAATCACTTCTTCCTTAATGCACTGATTAAAAAACCAAATATTTTGAGAGCACACTTTAGATTTTAGTAAAAGTTTGAAGTACCATGTGGCTAAAAAACTCGTATGAGCTTCTGATAGATTTCTTATCGATGTAGCCGTTACTTGATGGAAATTCATTATACACTAGTAAACAAAATAAACACGTTTAGTTTATTAATTTCCATTTATTTATTTCTGCTTGACAGCTGTTTCGACACACTGTGTCTTTGTCAAAAGCTAACTTAAAACTGACACTAAAATCTGTACCAAATATAAAAAAAATATATAAAAATCTTAATGGTGTCAATAAAACAATATCGGTGTTTACCCACCTCGTCTATTCTTTAGGTATAAAGATTAAACAAAGGGGAACCATTTAAGTCCAATTGGTCATTCAATAAAATATTTCGGGTTTTTCCTCTTGTTAATTTCTAAACTTTCCAAATGGTTCAATTTGTAGCTTTTATTAGCCCTAGCAAAATTTTATATTCGTTTTTAAATGTATGATTTGCTTCTATCAAATGTTTAGCGTAATTGGAGTCTGTTTTTTCTTTATTATGTAAACTTTATCACAGGAACCACATTCTAATTCGTATACCCCTGATTTTTTAGATTTATCAGACTTGGATTTATTATTTTTAATATATTTCCCTAATGTATTATTTGTACAGAACGCAACTTTATAATCTGCTCTCAGATAGAGATGTTTACTGATTTTAGAGCTAATTTTGCCTGTATATGTTATTGTATTAAATTTGGCTATATCGTTAATCTTTGCCTTAGTTTTTTCCCTGTAATTTGATGAAACTAGGTATAGTAAGAAACAACAATCAAACGAGTAAGATTATGCATTTTTTGACCATTATTCGGCGATATAAAAAGGACTCGTAGTTTAAGTCGACAAATCCAATATTGTCCGAGATATTTTAATTTAATATATTTTATTTTGTTCTAAAAGCGAAAATTTCAAATTAAAGGCAACCGTAATTATTACAAATATCATAAACAGTATTCACTTACCGTGAGTAATTACGAAAACTAAGCTTTAATACTTGTTTTAGCATTCCAACTGACTCTTCAATACTTGTACTTGAATTCTTAGATAATTTTAATGATGTTAAGCATTATTTAAATTTATAATATCGCGAACACAGTTGGATTTATCGAAATAAACTAAGTGTGTCTTATTTTATGTAAAATTAATCAAAGAAGAAGTACCATACAGGGTGTTAGGGGTTTGACCAAAGATATTTTAACATAGGATAGTACGGACGATTTTAATCAAAATATTTTTATAAACTATCGGTAAATTCGAAAGGGTTTTCGAGATATTTAATTTTAAAATGTTTAATTTTGGAGAAGGTTTCAACACATTATAAAACAACATGGCAACAATGCAATTTCCTTGGAAATCAATGTGATGACAATCTCATCACCTGTGTTTTGTCAACAAAGAAACATAAAAAAACCTGTAGGTTTGAAAACGATTCAATTATTTTATTTTGTTTATTTTTTTAGAATGTATGAACTAATTTTATAATAAATTGTGGTTTGTTAGCATAATATCGGCGTGTATAAAAAATAGTAAAAACCTGTTATTATTATTATTTATTTGTATAGTTTTTAACTGCGTAACCCTGATTACGTTTATTAGTTTCCAAAAATTAATAAAGAATATGAACTTACCAAGCATATTAATTTATAGCACTAGGTAGGTAATTCACATACTAAAAAAAGTATTTTAAAAACTTAAGGTAATTGCTGAAAATGACTACCGCCACTATTTAAACACGCTCGAATACGGCGAAGTCAATTTTTTTGAACAGATTCAAGAACGTTAGGTCTTTGTCTAATTTGTTCAGCTACAGCAAAAAAATAGGTTTCGAAGGTCATCTTCATTTTGAATTTTAACCCTATTTTACACTAATGTTTTCAGGTGACCCCAAAAATAAAAATCAAGGGGATTTAGGTCTGGTGAACTCGGTGGCCATTTTCTAGGTTCTGGGGTATTTCGACCTATCCACCTATTATCAAAACTACTTTCCAGATGTTGTAACAGATTCCTATGAATGTGGACGGGAGCTCCATTATTAAGAAACCAAGCACTGGCTCGCTGAGCTAAAGGAATATCTTCTAAAAGAGTGGACAAGTCAATAATTAAAAATTGGAGGTTTGAGATCCTGTTAAACGCCTTGGTAGCTCAAAAGGACCGATTAACCGATTGTGGATTATTTTAGCTCAAATATTTATTGAAAACCGGTATTGAAATCGGCCTTGTTGAATCGAGTGTAGATTTATTTGAGCCCAGGTATGAGTGTTATGATAATTTAAAATTCTATCTCTCGTATAACAACATTCTTGGGTTGTCAATATGTTTAAAGTAAAATTTTCGTGTTCTTGGTTTTTTCGGAGAAAACACCGGGAAAATTCTCTTCTTCGGGGTAAGTACAGAAGTTTTTCACGAAGGGTACGATGAATGGTCCAATTAGAAAATTCAACTTGTCGCGAGATTTCCCGACTGCTCAAACCAGGGTTTGCCTCCACTAGGGCTAAAATATGTTTCTCCACACAACCGCCACAAATGTTCTGTCATTGGGAACCTCCTGTTAGGATATCATTCCCGGTATGCTTGGGACGCCAAATGAGCATTAATATTCGTATACATTTTTAAAGAGTTTTTAAATCCCGGCTACGTATTAAAACGGTATGGAACTGCCTCATACGGCAAAAAATTAAGGTGAAAGAACTAAAAAAAAAACAAGACAACTGCAACTGATATGTTTGCGAATTGTTATGTTCGTTGAAGCCTGCTCGTTTCTCTACGGTGAGCAGTGTTGCCGTTATCAAATAACCATTCTATGGTAAAATAAAACAATTTATTCGTTTGTTATTTTTTAAATTTGGGTCGTTTAGCTATTTTACTAAGAAAAAATTGGTAGGCATTTTGTAGAAAATTGGTGGTTTTTCCTAATAAAATTAATAAATGTGTTAAGGATGTGCTTAGAAATTAATAAAACAAAATACAATTTTAAGACCATTTCTCTCAAAAATTGTAAGGAATTAACCCTATGTTATTTAAGCATTTTTTAATCAAACCCCTAACACCCTGTATATCAAATTATCAAAGATGCCAATACAAAAAAATATTCGCCGAATAATTAAGAAAAAAATACATATAATCATACTCGTTGGCACGCCTCTGGTCGCTAACATTGACAAGGATCTATCATTAAACAATGTATTTCAATACTTGTTCTTACTATATCGAGTTTTCCTTCTTATTCCGTTTTTATCTAGTACCATTTGTTCGAGTTTAAATTACTAAAAAGCAATCTAGTTTGAGTTTATAAAATAATAGCTTATCCGAACTTAAAAAAAAGATCGAGTGATTTTTAATTAAATAAATTCACGAATTTATGCACGAATAGATACTTAGAAATAATGATAAATCACTGAAAAGAAGCCTTAAATTTGGTTGGAAGAATATTTATGTTGCTCAACAACGATTTGAGCTGGAGAGGTTTTAATCACATCTAGAGAGGTTTTTATGTGGGTAATATCCCTAGTGCATCTAAAACCTTACCTTGTCAAACTTGAATAATATTTTTCCAATTTGTTTTTTCCGGACAAACTGCCGACAGTTGTCAGACATTTTTTACACTTGAAGACAAAAATAATCATAAAAAAAATGGTGTCAAACTATGGAAACTTCATACCTTGTTACACATGAATGGGACCTTAGCCAATTTATTTGATTGAGAGATTTATCTCGTTGGGAAAGCATATCACGATTTTTCAGTTTAAGGTATTCGTTGTCTTTATAGAAGCAGGAATTGATAAGGCTAAGGAAGGAAGCACCGTCCGCACCTCGAAGGGTAAAGTTAAGTTCTTTAAAATGTGATGCTATTGTCAAGGAGTGGGGAAGTGCTCTAGAGCACCTCTTCTGAAACAGGCTAATCTGGTCTGGGTTTTTAGTTATCAAATAACGGCAATAAGCAAGCAAATAAACTTACCAGGCTCAGAACCAGCATCTTGTTTGGCGAACCGGGATTTGCACTTGAGACGTCAAGAAAATAAACTGGGTCGGCAGTAAATAGATCAGCAATGCTGAAATGGCTACTAAAAACAAGTTAACGAGTACTGAACTTAAACCCCTTCATGATGGTCAAAAGTCATTGGGTGCTAATAGATGCAGAAGTTATCACACATCCCGCTTGGTATAACTGGAGGATATTTTTGGTAATAAGGTACTCTAAATGAGGATCTGAACTATCCCTCTACTCTAAGCTTCCTGTCGTTTACCGTCAGGGACATTCTCGTGGGAGCTGGTGATTAGTGTCAAAAAAAAATAAAAATCAAATCAAAGAAGCTTTATTGTCTAAGAAATATAACTTGTTAACAAAGCATAGAAAATACTACCTAAAATAAAAATTGCATCTTAAGATAAATAAAAAATTTCTAAAATACTTAAATTACTGGAACTTGGAATTAATATTTACATAAAATTTATCTACATCTTTTTTTTTTAATTTTCACTTTTTTTGTTCCTTTGAAAATTTTAATTTTTTATTTATTTATAAAATGGCTGAATTTAAGTGCGATTCTTGCCAAAAAATCGTTTCGGAAAAAGACTGTTACAGAATTCGCTGTAGTGGGGAGTGCCGAAGAAATTTTTGTATGGTCTGTACAGGACTGGATAAATCCACGACAAAAGTGCTCTACAAACAAAAATTCAACAACATAAGATTTTTTTGCACTGTTTGCGACTCTCCAACTCTGAAATATTTGCATGATAAAATATCAGATCTCCAAAAGACTCAAATCTCTTCAGAATATCTCGAAGCCCTGGATTCCTGCTTAAAGAAAAACAACGACATCCTTCCGATCATTGGCGAAAACATCTTACTCAATCATGACTCCAAATGGAAGATACTGCTAGAAAAAATTGAGGATATTCACAGCCTCCATTCTGGAATATCTGACAGTATACAAAAATCCTTATTTAAATCCATTAAAGAAATTAGGCAGGATACTTTCAATCTATCATCTATTTTAATGGAAACTCAAAATGAATCTGTCAAAGTCCAGGTGCATGATTCATCGAAGGAGCAGTTGACTAAAGAGATGGCTGAGCTGAGGCATAGTGTAAAACAAATGGCACTTACCCTGGAGAAGCTTGCTGATAAGCCTAAACAACAATCAATAAAGAAGATATACACCACCGCAATATCAACCCAAACCGATACAACAGATGTCCAAATGCCTGTCAATAAGTCTCCAAAAAAAGCTGTTTCCTTCCAGCCCAAGAAAACACCCATTATAGAGAAAAGTCATATCGTTGACAACAGGATGTCTTCTTGTAGGCCAATGGAATATGGAGTGCCTCAAGGCTCGGTACTAGGCCCTATCTTGTTTCTTCTGTTCATAAACGACATGGCTAATTTAAACATTAGTGGAAAAATATGTCTCTTTGCGGACGATACCAGCTTTACGTGGAGCCACCCAGATGTCACGGACCTACATAGGATTGTATCTAATGACCTAATCACCATTAAATCCTGGTGCGATTCTAATCTCCTATGTTTGAACATCTCTAAAACGAAAGTCTTGTCTTATAAAAACACGCTGCAACCCTTTGACCTTAATGGCACCACTATTGATGTCGTAAACTCTGTAAAATTTCTAGGGCTTCTTGTAGATGATTCTTTAAAATGGGATCCACATATCGACGCTTTATCAGGGAAGTTAGGTTCTGCTTGCTTTGCGTTAAGATCTGTTTCCGAGGAGCTTAGCTTTTCTACCTCTAGAACTATTTATTTTGCTCTTGTTGAGTCGCACCTCAGATATGCTATTCCATTCTGGGGTACATGTTGTGCGACTCAATTTGATCGAATTTTTATACTACAAAAAAGAGCTGTTCGTTACCTACTGAGACTTAACAGTAGAACTCACTGCCGAGATTTCTTTAAAAGATATAAAATACTAACCCTTCCTTGCTTATTCATTTTGGAATCGGTTTGCTTAATTCGTAAGCACGCACCTGCTCTATTAGAGAGACCTTCTCACAACTACCCTCTCAGAAATACTGAGCACGATCTCTATCTTCCAACCCCACACTCAGAGTTAATTAAAAGATCAGTAATCTACAATGCAAAAAAAATGCATAATCACCTGCCATTTAACATCAAATCCATAATATCTCTGACTTCATTTCGCAAGGCTTTGAAATCATTCTTACTGGAAAGAGCCTTCTACACCGTGAACGAGTTTTACAACACATAATTTTATCCTTATGAACCCCTAGTGTGATAGTTGCCATTACCAACCATTTTTACCGAACTTTGTATATGTATTTTTTTAATTGTTTCGTACTTTTTTATTTTTTACTTTGCTTTTTTATTTTTTTACATTATATTTATGAAAATGTTTATAACATAGTACGACTGACAAAGTACATTTCTAATGTACTTCTTTTAGGATTCTGTAATATTAATATTCTAAATTCCTGATTTAAATTTTGATGTTTGTAAACTATTTTTTTACAACAGCTTTGTCCACAAAATTGTAAAATTTTTTTTTGACAATAAAGCATTTATTTATTTATTTTATTTTATTGTTGCCTCCCCTCCGACTACATAAAGACTAAAATTATTGCAAAATGAACCAATGAGAACAGAACAGTTTTGGTTGCTGAAAAAAATCCTTTTGTTTCATTTACTCTCGATACCAGTTTGACTATAAAAAATGTTAAATGGTTCGAATAAATAACATAATATTTATATATCATATTAATATTTTCGAAAATCATTATCTTCCGAGTTTAGGGGATAAGTGCTACTTTGGCTTCACTTGGCTACGGCTATTCCTGTCTTTCACTGTCTTCTTTCACTGAAATTTATTTAAACTGCGAAAAAAATACAAATATTGGCGTGCAGTATGTTACACTATCGACCAATTGCATCTATAATAGCCATCCAAAGATTTTGTAGTCTTCTTAAAACTTAGCAAAATTAACATACATGAGGGTATCTTATTAGATACAAAGCATCTATGTTGTATACAGTGGTAGGGGCAGCGGAAGATCCTGATGAAGCATCTGATTTCATATAACGTGTTTCAAAGTTTATCAACGTAAAATAATATTTTTTTACTGACTCAGTCAATTTATCAACAAGTTAACACCGATTAAATTGCACGGGCTATCCTACAAACCTTTTTTACAGTGTGGTAAACCAAATATAAATACCGATTTAGACATAAATATGCAGTAATTAAAAACCACAATAAGTTTGTTATGTTAATGTTAAAAAAAAGTTTAATCTTATTTCTATCTCAGTTTATTAGACATGTATTTAAAATATTATGTTTAATAAAACCTATTTATGATTAACTTAGTTAATATATTAGGTATACTTAAGAGTATTTTTTATTTTGATTCAGTTGATGTGCAACCAAACAAATTGGGTCGTTCATCGTACATTTTTTTGTGATAAAAACAAAGTATGTGTTGGAGTTATGGTAAATAAGTTAATGCACTTTTGACACTTCTTTAATACCGATTTGGAAAAGCGGTGACATTTTCAGGAGATCAAAATCGTATGTTTCATTTTTAATATATCCAGATAACTACTATGCTATAAAGTCTAGAGGAGTAATGTCTGGAAACCTGGCCGGCTACCGTACAGGACCGCTGTTGGAGATAACTCTCTCACCAAAAGTTTTGATAGAAATGTTTGCACCTCCTTAGAATTATGAGCGGGACATTCATTTTGTTGAAACCATAAATTTTTAAACTCAAATGGTGGAACAACTTCTCTAATTGCCGGAACTATTTCTGTTTGCAACATTGCAAGATATCTTTGCCCATTTAGAGTCTGCTCGTAAATGAAAGGCTCAATTAATCGATTTGCTAGAAAAACAGTACAAGAATGATTTAATAAAAAAAGCATACTAAAATAAGTAGGTATTGGTTTTTTACCCTAAATTCCACACCACCCGTTAAAACCAAATCTTATTTCCAGCATTTGTTGTCCCCGTAATTTTCTACAGCCATGTAACGCTGGTTGTGGCTGTTAAACAGGCTACAATTGGTAAAATGCCATTCGTCTGACCGTAAAAAATTTTTGGAAAAAATGAGGTTTTCTTGGCATTTGTTTCGATACCAATGACAAAATCACAGTCTTCTCTCAAAATCACCTTCATTTAGCACTTATACAAGAGTGGGTTGGTAAGGACGGTAACGGGCTACTTTTAAGATGTCATGTGTGATTTGTTTCGAAATGTTAATTTCTTTGCTTGTAACTCGTGTAGAAGATGTAGGATTTTCGGCAAAATATTCTTGAATGTTTCTATTTCGATATTCTTTATTTTTCTGATACTTTTTTGGTCGAGGTTTTCCAAAATTCCATATGCAAGTAGGTTGGAAATAAATGGGAGAACATTTTTTTCTCAGGTTGACGCCTTTCCGCAAAATATTCGTTGGCGGTACTCTCCGAATTTTTACGGATTGGTTGAAATTTACATAGTTGCCTTAAATTTGCTTGTGCTTCTCTCCAAAAAATAATCGAAAAATCGAAAACAGACAAAAAACGCATTGGAACGGCACAATTCTGAGAAGTAAGAAAATTAACTATGTCTAATATCCAGAGTAAAGCAAAATTTTTTTTTAGGAAAGTTATATATTCATAAAATCATTAAAAGAGCTGTTTCACGGCCAAACATAATACTGAGGGAAATTTTTTCTGGACATAATTTCCATCTTTCGTCTATTTACATATTGTAGAATGCTGTCTTTATCAATTACAAGAATTGGATCACACAAAAAAAAACTATTTTTGTCATCGTAGAAACACATTTTTAATTACTGTGCACCCCACCGACTATCTGCTATACGCACACGAATTTTATTTTAAAAAATTTCTTCAAAGAACCGTAAATTACCTGCGCCGCGCATTGGCAACACTGCTTGTGATGCGATATTGCTGCAGCTCTTTACACTAAATTAATTACAAGTGCATGTAGTACATACATGTTAGCAAAAGTATGAATGCCAGATCTAGAACCGCAGTAAAATTATACAACCGAGGTGTGGTGTGAGTAGTATCTTGAAAATGAAACTAATTCTTATGACACAATTAATTTGTGTTGCTTAAAAATAGAAGAATCAACCTTGTTTATACAAAGTAGCACATACATGTCTACAATATTGTTTAAACCCACTAACACTTCCGTTTTTTAAATTAATGCTTTTTTCATTTCATTCATTTATAGTTCCAAAATCCTCTTCTGCAACCTCTTTAATTTCTTCCACTTACTAGAACGATAAAATATAACTGTATCATCAGCAAAGCTAATTACTTTCCTCTAGAGTTTAGTATTAATAAATCATTAATATAAATAGTAAAAAGTAAAGGTCCCAATGCTCTACCTTGAGGCACCCCATAATCCACGGTTGAACACTACTAATTTCGCCTTCAATTGTGACACACTGTACCGTGTCTGTTACATAGCTCTTTAACAAATTCAAAATCTCACCCCTTAGTCCATTTTTCTCTAACTTTTGTAGCAGAATTGTAAGAGATACTGTATCAAAAGCTCTAAATAGAGCTACGAAGATGCATACGCTCTTGTCAGTGGAATCCAAAGCTTTATAAATATGCGATGTTAATATTGGTATTGCATCCTGCGTAGACCTACCTTCTCTGAAGCCAAATTGAGATTTAGAGATAATCTTATATTTATCAAGTAATTTAGCAATTTTGTGTTTAAGCAGCTTTTCTAATATTTTTGAGAAAATTGTGAGCAATGAAATAGGTCGGTAATTCACAATTTTCAAGTTTCTCCACTTTTATACAATGGCTTTATCACTCCAATTTTTAAGCAATCTGGAAAAACACACCTGGCAGAACATAGATTAACTAGAAATGTTAATGGTACTAATATCTTCGAAGCAATGTTTTTTTAGTATCTGTCCTAATTTCGTCCTAGCCTGGAGACTTCTTGTTTTTCAAATTATTTATTACAATCTTTCTCCCTCTCTATCTCTATATATATATATATATATATATATATATATATATATATATATATATCCCGATCTCTGTAAAGTAGAGAGTAAAGATCCCTGAAGGTATCTTGTTCAATCGAAGTCGAAATCCAGGAAAGTATTCCCATTTTTAATCGCAAGAATCATGATTTCTTAATAAACCAAAGCCATAAAAACTTCCATTTAATGTTAGGTAGAATATTCACAATAATTTTACGAGATGCACACCAAGGTTTTTGATCTGCCAGCTGACTTCTGTAATTGACAGACTTTTTTCTGTAAATTCTTTACTGGTGCGTTGTCGGACATATTGTAATAAAATATTTGTCTAAAATAAAAAAAATAGAAAAACGAGACGTTCGAGATTTTATAAATAGCAATCTATTGTAAAAGGTTTAAAAAAACCAATAACAAAATAACAATGTATTTTAAAAGGTTTAAAAAAACACAGTCTTTATAATAACCTAATTTTTATTTATAAATTATAATGTACTTACAAGCTTTTTACAATCGCAATTATCCTAAAATCTAAAAAAAAATAAATGGTTTTCATTTCAAATAAGTAATAACATATATTTACATGTTTGGCTTACGTAGCTGTATGACTTTATTTTTCTTAAAAGTAAACAAATACGTTTTAGTTTGATACTAATTAATAGCACCTTTTATATACAAGATGCACCAAAAGTGTTTATCCATTTCTCAGAAAATTCTCTAACAGTATGTATAGAGAAATACTACATATATGTTCACAAATATGTTTTATCACTGTCTAGTAGTAAAATCTGTTACATAAAATAAAAATTGCATTTAAAAAGTTGGATTTGTTTAAATTAAGAGACTTAAGGACTAAAAATTTTAACATATTTGAGGCTAAAGTGTAAGAAACTTGTCCAAAGTACAAACTGTGCAGATTGTGATACTGTTTTCTCTCATCGAAATAACTTAATCAATCCCGTTAAAAAATTGACTTTATTTCATTTGACATCAAATTCTGGAATTTGCTTCTGCGAACACGTTCTAAAAGTCATTCACCAAAGTTCAGATATTGTATATTCGCCTAATGTATTTTTGCAGCGTTAAGAGAAACACTATTTTTTTTTAATTGGGTAAAGTATTTATATTAGACAATAAACATGCTAACATTATTTTACCACTAGAATATTTTTTCACTTTTGGCACAATCCGACTTCAATACTGTCCTAAAATTTAATCCTAACAGAATACTCCCATATCTGGTCGTTTTTACAATTTTACAATTTTAGAAATAACATAAAATTTATTTTGCACGGGGCGAATTTGTAAGCGAAAAAAATTCGACTGTGATTAGGTTTCGCTTTGAACTGTACTAAAAATAATGTAGACGAATGTGATTAAGCATTAAGCGATATTCCTTATCTGTTAAAATTGTCAATTATTTCAAAAAATGTAATTTAACTGAAGACAGAAAATACTTTGAATAGACGATTCCTCCAACGTAAAATAAATTAACCCCTATATGGATTCAAACTTTGTATGGCCTTCCGTATAGTTAGGATGATCCACCGAGAGATCTGCGCATAGCAGAACATGTTGGCCTGACACAACGCCCAGAGTGGCCAGTCCGCGACGTACCACATCTGATCGGCTGGTTAAATTATTTATAGATATGCACTGTATTTCTAAACCAGTAGACGATTCTGGCAACACCAAACCACATATCGTTGCGTGCGTTCTAATCAAACTGCGACACGATCAGTTATGTGGTTAATTTATTTGTATCTTATGGACTGTCTTTTCGAAGTATATTCGGTCTTTAAGTTACTTGGGTTTTGTTTGCCATACTCTTTTGTTACTATCAGAGTAGTCAGACAGTATTTACGGCAAAACGATAGTAGTAACACTTTTATTAATAGTGTTTTAAAGTTTTAAAATTATCTTATACTTAAAAAAAGAACACTGTGTTGATTCATTTTTAAGAAATCTAAAAAGATATTAAAACTTTGCACTCTATGTCAAAATGTTCAGATGGCATAAACATTATTTTCATTCAAGTAATAAACTTGTCTCAAAAATAAAGATTTAACAATGAGTTTTTTTTAATATTGTATTAATGCTAATTTGGTCCACTTTTCTATTAAGATGACTGTACTAATCAGCAAAATGTTTGTTACGTAGATAGAAAATCGCCATAGAAACAACCTTTTGGATTTGGCTATATAAAAAATATATCAATTTTGACAAGCAGATAACGAATATCTCTTGGTTAATTTCGTCCAAGTTATGTTTGGTCTAATTTAAGGAAAACTTGGTGTCGATATCAAAGTTTACCTGATTCATTAACAAAAATCTAATTAGCGGCATTGTATATGCTTTCATTCAAAGAATTAAACACACTCAATGTTTATTGATGTTCGTGGCTAAATTTATCAATTTTTTAATATGTTATTAAGAAGGTAATTATAAATACATTTTTGTCACGTCACGGAATTCAGGAGATAAAAATACGAAACAAAATATTTGTCTTGGCTTTTCTTGTTATACAGCGTAACTAACAAACTAGTACTGAGGATTAAAATCAAACAATAAATATAATATTAATAAAATGGTAATAATATCAATGTGAATGTTTCTTACTTAAATAACAGAAGGAACAAAAGACTGATACTTAAAGCATATATATTAGAAAACATATTTCTTGATAAATAACTATGAATGACATTGTACAGGCTGAAATATTTTCTAGAGTGATTTAAGCGACAAAATATTTTTTCTAGATATTTGATTTAAGGTATTAACAGCCCTGGGTAATTGTTCACTTTGCCTACCATTTTTGAATTTTTACGAAATTTGGTATACAGGTAAAATGTGGGATCACGAATCTGAAGTCAATTTTTTGGCCTCGTTTTGTTTTTGAGCTATCCATCATCAAAGTTCATAATTTTGTACTCACAGTTTTTCATCATATTTTGAACTTCATTTAGTAATTCGTATAGTAAATCGATTACATAAACAACTAAATTATCGAAATAGTACATATTTTTGGATATATAACGTTTTTTTACTCACAAATCACTTCAATAAATTCGTATTCGTAAATTGTTATTTTTAATAGGAAATTTATTATAGGATTTTTCTTCTGTTTGTATTTGATGTTGGTAACCCTTGCCACTTCAAAAGATTTAAACCTAAAATTTAACTAAACACATTAATGTAACAGTTTTTGGTACCGTTTATTAGCGTAATGGCCGCTAAGTGGCGGGAGTAGGAGGGATAGCTTGAGAGAAATATTTTATTTATTTTTTATATTTAGTTATACCAGGAGTACTCCCAATAGGCACTAGTTGAAGCGAAGGTGCAGTAGAAAGATTCAAAAGTTAATTTGATAAATTAAAATATTGGGAATAATTGGGATGTACCAGTAGTTATAGCTCACCATCCTGACATCCCCTCGAAAACGTCTCCAAATTGGAATAAGGTGTAAATCACCTGGGAGGGTCGCCCCAGCTCTGACTAAGCCTCGGGCGGAGAGCAATCTGGTAAGATGCGAGATTGGAGTACCAAAAATATATATTGAAATACTAATTGGAATGTATATTTTGTTACATAGGTGGACCGGAACTTCTTTAGCACGAGATTATATGATGTTTTTAATATCAATCAAGATCAAAACAAAAACAAAATTTCCTAATAAAAATAGCGCTTTTAGCAGCTGATAGGTATGATTTTATTTAATTGATTTGTTAGTGATATAACGTTATAAATTCAAAAATATATACTATTTCGATATTTTAGTTGTATATTTAATCGTTTTATTATGAAAATTAATAGATGAGTTTCAAAAGAACAAAAGCGGCCCGAAAAAAAATTACTTTAGATTCGTGATTAGTGCCCCAAATTTTACCTGCTTACCAAATTTTTACGCTGACGGAGAAATGTATTAAAAAATTACAAGGTTTAGCCACCAACTAAATTGAATTTAAAGTTTCGGATTATTTTCAAAAAACTTTTGTTGCAGTAATTTTTTCTGGTAACAGAAATAAGGATCATAACGAGGGGTGTTAAAAAACACTATAGAATATGTGTCGTATTTGGCCGGCATATATAAAAAAATTACATACTATATTTTACAGGAGCTTCGTAAAAAGAATGCGGTGTATTTGACGTTGGGGGTGAGGGTAGAGATGAGGGCAGTGACGTCGAATGGGGTGGGGAGACGTACGGTTTTCTATCACATTGATTGGCGGATTGCATACCATTACTAGCTGATCTCATCACTGAAACAAAGAACAGTATTTTTAAATATGCCAAAAGAAATATTCAGTATTTCACAAATTCTTTAAATTGTAATTTTGAGATAAAAATTAAGCGACAATTACATTGTTTTGAGCTAACTTTGGAGATTGTAAAAACAGCCATGTTTGAACTTCAAAAGACTTCAGTTCTTGATTTAAAATTGATTTCAAGAATGAAAGTCACAAAAAGTTTTTATTTTTGGTACTTAAAACATATATTTGTTAATATACTAAACGCAAAATATCATACAATTTTTGAGATGATTTCCACGTTAACAAATCAAGATATTTAAGTGTTTTTATTTTTACGTTGCACATAGATTCTTGGACTAACACATTTACGTGAAGTTTTATGTTCGTCGGTGTCCTATTAATATATACAGGGTAAAACATAAAGTTAAGTTTTTTCTCCAAAGTTTGACAAGTTACGTGGAATTTCCCGGAAAGTGAGTATTAGATATACCCGCTTTTGTAGGCTGATGCGTCTTCTATAAATTACTTTTTGGTTAATTGTTGTACTTTGTACTTCTAGGAAGTTACAGAGTCTAAGAAAATGAAACGAAAGAAAACCGGGCGGTCCTTACAATAAAGGTTCATAGTCTTAAGCAAGCGGAAAAGTAAAATTTGTGTACGCAAATAAATTATTTTATTTGTTGTAATAGTTTGCCGTTTCACCTATAAATTGCGCCAGCTAAGCGGTACGAAAAATCGAGGATTTAGTGAATTTCGCACTAGTCCAATTGTAATTGGGATGTGCTTAGAGTTTCCATGCACTTGCCGCTAGAAGGTTCTAGCTATTTCCAGTGGTTCCTATACATTTCGAGCATTTGTTTTCAATTCTATATAAATGCGTTGCGTTGAGTTTGAATTATTATTTCGAAGTAACGATGGCGAGCAAAAGAGGAAAAACAATTCGAAGCGGTGCACGTGAAGTTATTGCGAGCGTTATAGAGGCCTGTACTAGAGAAGCTGAAAACAATAGTTTGACTATTCCAATTCAAAATCGAACAGAACGCGCTGCATTTTACACTGGTGTTTCGGAAAGCAGTGTAAGAAAACTTCAAAGAGAACATAATGATCGCTCATGCTCTACTTCACCTTTAAAATCTCCTGGTAAAAAAGTCCCCGATTATCGTACAAAGATAAAATTGACAATGGTGATTTTCAAGGAATTCGACGAACAATAGAGCATTTTTATATAAACTTGAAGAAGGTTCCGACCTGCAAACCCCTACTTCGTGCTGCAAAGAACAAAATAGATTTTCCGTACGGGTATAAAACCTTAAATCGGCTTTTACGATCAAATGGTTTTGTTTGGCGCAAGTGCCAAAATAAATCAAAATTGCTCATTGAAAGATCAAATATTTTTCACTGGCGGGTGAAATATCTATCAACTGTAAGGCAATATAGGCAAGAAGGATGCAATATTGTGTATCTAGACGAAACCTGGGTAGATAATGATATGACAGTGAACAAGTGCTGGCAAAGTGAAAGTGATACAGATGTTGTTCAGGGAATCCGCTCTAGTAGTTGCTTTATTATAGTTCATGTTGGTTCAGAAGCCGGATTTGTTCAAGGTGCTGCTTAAGTTTTTCGCTCGGGACTAACAACTGGAGACTATCATGGACAGATAAATAGAGATAATTTCGAAAAGTGGTTGCTCGAGAAGCTTCTACCTAACATTCCTCCTAAATCAGTCGTGGTAGTACCAACTAAATACTCTACAAAAGCTCATATGATGTGGCTTAAATCGAACAATCTTGTATGTTATCCAATATGGAGAAAATATTACTTATATGAAGTACTATAAGCCAACAAGCCTAGAGAAAAAAAGTATAAAATTGACGGTCTTTTACGTAACCTCGGTCATACACCTTTAAGGCTGCCTCCATACATGTGCGACCTCAACCCCATTGCATGGGCAGGAGTAAAAAAATATATTCGAGAGCGCAACACCGGTGAACTTTTAATTAAAGATTTAAATAAAATAACATTAGAAGCGATTGACTCAATATCGGCTGAAAATTGGAAATCGTAAGTTAAACATGTTCGTTCTATTGAAGATAAGTACTGGGAAGTAGATGGCAAAATTGCAACGGTTATTGATGATTTAGTTATCACAGTTGGATCTTCAAGTAGTGACGACAAAACCTCATCATTCTCGGAGGAAGACAACGATTTAGAAGGAACCGAACCATTAGAATCATAGCCGTCAACGTCAAAAATGGCTTAGTTTTTTTTCATATATTTTGTAAAATTGTTCATAAAGTAGCTGTCAATAAACTGCTTCAAAATAATTAATTTTCTGTGCAATACCGGGTGTTAAAAAATATCTAATATTGCACTTAATATTGAAAAACTACAGAACTCATATCTTTCCAAAATTAGTACATCAATGTAGTTATAGTAGGGGAGCCAGCAGTGATTCCAGTGAACAAGATTTATCAAAATTTTTACTTATGCAGTTCGACTTTGGGCTATTCGGGTATGCCAAAAGTGACCGTTTGTCTCCGTCTGGTCATATTACTTTGTACAGGGGTCGTCATTGTGAAGTACTATACAGGGCGTTTCCTAATTGCGTGCTAATGTTAAAGGGGGGTGATTCTTGGACCTTATTAAGAAAAAAGCTTAATATGAACCTAAAAGTCTTAACTTTAGAGATACAGGCTTAAAAAAAAAACGTTTTTTTTTAATCCTAATTCTGATGCTATTATAGATAAATAACTGTCTGAAATGTGATACACGTCTTTTATGCATAAAAAGGCATTTTTTGTTAACAATCAATTTTTGAAATTTCTACCAGTGGCGAGTATATGTAATTAACCTGGGTAAATCCGTATGCTCCTTAATGCATAGAAGACGCGTATCAAATTTTGTGCAGTTATTTACAATAGCATCAGAATTGGGATGAAAAAAAATATTTTCTTTTTAGATTTTACCATCCTGTATCTCAAAAGTTAAGACTTTTAGGACATAAAAACACCCCCTTTAACATCAGCACGCAAATAGGAAACGCCCTGTATAGTACTTCACAATGACGGCCCCTGTATAAAGAAATATGACAAACGGAGACAGACGGCCACTTTTGGCAGACCCGAGTAGCCCAAAGTCGAACTGTATAAATTAAAATTTTGATAAATCTCGTTCACTGGATCTGATGCTGGCTGCCCTTGTAAAATCTGGACTTGTAAATCGTGTATCACTATACTGGGTGGTACAATAATAGTGGACGAACGCAGTAGCCTGGCAACCGTTAATGACAGAACTTAAGAAAAAATATATTTATATCGATCAAGAAAAATCAAAATTAAATCATTTTAAAATTCGAAAGTTCGCCGTTTTTGCAACACAAAAGAGATATAGATATATTAAGCGTAGTTACATTTTTTAATTATCTGAAGTGCGTATAGTCAAGAAGGAGTGCCATATTATTTAAAGAACGACGGGACGCCACTGGTTTAAAGAGATTTCTTGGCCAACCTTCCTAAACTGATTGACTCCGCCCGGTTTTCTTTCGTGTCCCGCACTTTATGATATTTTGCATTACGGATATTTTATGCCTGCATATAAACAATGGCATAAGTCTAAGTAAAGTAAAAGTAAATTGGATTTTGTTGACAGTTTTATTTAAATACAGGATTTTTAATTAATAAATTACCAGATTAGACAGCTAAAATTGATAACTACAAATCGTGGTGAGGAATTTATTCGATAAACGGTGGCCAACAAAACGAAGTTATGGAGGCCACTTCTGCCTACGAAAGCAAGTATATTTAATTTTCACTTAATTTAAGGCAAGTCCCATGTTCTCAAATGCTTGTAAGAAGTCTTCCCGCAGAAAAATGACCTTTGTTTTCTTTAGTAACATAAGCCGTTCCCAAAATGTTATTGTTAAAATTACCTGTTTTAAAATTGCGGACATTCGTAAATGTGACAGAAGCTAAATGATGAAGATAAGAAATTCTTGAAAAATTGCATATATCGTGTATTTTATTACTCACGTAATTCTAAATTAAATTGTTCCTCTGAACATATGAGTACGCATGGTATTTTTTTTAGTTACAGTAATTTTTGAACTTAAATTTTTCGTTTTCTTTCTATTAAAACTTGATTTTATGTGCATATGTACATGTGTTAAAAAATGTCCCAAAACCACAAGAACTTAAATTCGAATTTTATTGGTAGTACTGAACACATGTTTCGGAAAAATATACAAAACGTGGCTGGAATTGTTTGGATATTTCAGACACTGTTTATATGTGGGACCACTTGCAATCAATCTTAACAATACGTGATATATGGTTCTTTGTAAACACTATCGATGAACTTAGAGACTGTTACTTTAAAGTAAACTAAAAATTAATCAATGTCTGTCTTTTTCTTTCATTTTTGGATATTTGCACTACATTTTGACAATCTAAAAATATATTTTATTAATTTTACCTTACCTTTCATTATTTTTTAAAGAATTGTGTGAGGCATACGTAATAATTGATTAAAATCTGTTTAGTTTATTGCTAGGTTTATTTACTATAAATGAACATTTAACTTTTATTTTCAATAACGTATAAAAAATATTAAATACAAAAGTTTATTATTTAATGTTTAATATATTAATAATTCTTGATTACAATCTTCCTTCTAGAACATAATTAATATTTTCTAACTGAAAATCATGTATGTTATATGTTCAATAAATATATATTTTCTTATTGGTCGTAAAAAACCTAGGTTTCATACTTTGATCTTAGAAGATAACTAGAGAAATAAAAAAAAACAATGATACAGGTATTACACTTGAGAATATTATAATCAGTAAGAACTGACCCAACATGATATATATGGTGTTATTAAAATATGTATAAGCCACCCTTTTTCGAAATGTACTGTATTAATTTCTATTGCATTAACAATTTCATAATAAATGATACAAAGTTTGTATTAAACATTTTTTCTGCTTCATTAAAAAAGTTAAAGGGGGATGCCCGTTCACATTGAAACATCCTGCAGTGAAGACTTAAGAGCTTCTTTCGGTATCTTCTATAGCATAACGAATACGTTCTTTCCATTTTACATTTCTAAAATAATTAGATGGAAAATAACATAAACTTATTAAATTAATGATTCTAAATTATTCAAACTTTTTCAATTTTTTTTCAGGTTCGCAATATTTATGAAAGTAAAGAACAGCTTCTACGACTTTTGCATGTTGGTGACACTCAAAATTAATCTTAAAGTTCAAAAAGTTCTATTATTTATGTTATTAATTAATATAATTTTTTTTAGTACACTAATGTTCTTAACTACTTGAAACTCTCCAAAAACTTGATAATTTTCTTTTAGATTATTTCTATTTAATCTATATCTCGTCAATTATATAACTTGAATAAGGTAGCAGAATACATATGTAGATGACTTTTTTACAGGAGCCGATACAGTATAAGAAGCATCTATTCAATAGTACAAAATAATACAAAAGGAATTTAGGGTAAACTATAAAAAATATTTTTATTATCTTTATTTGTTGCCATATTTAATTTTCAAAAAAAATCCTCTATACCGCAATTGTGAATAAAAAAATTGGTAACTTGTAATATGTCGTTGAAAAGGTAATTTTTATTCAACTGTATAAAAATCAGGGTTCAATTTGAAATTTTTGACCTGACCGGAAAAACCGGAAGCGGTTTCATATGGAGAATATGAGAGTTCATAGTTTATTAAGTTATGCACAGTAAAATTTAGATTCCTATTACAATATGTGACAGAAAGACCCTCTGTAAAACGTTTGTATTGATATTTACCTTTACGTGAAATATGAAGGTCTAAAGGCATATCATTGGCACATAAGTGAACGTTCATGTAATAAATAGGTGAAGATAATGAATGATCAAAATTTTCAAGCGGTGCCCAAAACGGATATCAAAATACGTCGATACGCAAGGAAATACAGAATGTTTTTATTGGACAAACATCGATATAGAATTTCAGACCTGTCACTCTAGTTCATTCATAACTTACTACTGGCTACTATTACTGATCGTCAAATTTTATTTCTAATGCGTATCTTTTGTTTTCTTTAGCGGCGCTTACAGCGATAAAGTATGTTGACAAGGTAATCCGAGATATTGGTTTAACATGGCAGTTGACAGGCCGGTTGACGTGGTAATGCGTTACATTGTGGGTGGCCACGGAAATAGTTGACTAACGATAGAAATAGCGGAACCGCATCGGTCATAGGTGTTTTTTGGAGCCAAGATAGGCAGCATGTGCCAGTAAAATTATTGTGTATACATTTTTATTGTTTTATGACCTCCTGAGGGGCTGAGATTTCAATATTTTATGGCTCAAGGGTGTCCGGATATGGCGCTTTATGTTTAAAAACATTTGGCTCAAAGAAGGGTAGAAAAATGACACATTCCGTTGTTTTATTGAATTCGAGGCTATTATGGTCGACTATCTAAAATTTTCTTAAGGTTGATAAACACATAATAATTATAAATACCATCTGCTATGAACACGATAACAATCTTTAAAAAATATGTATCTCTCTAATATTCATGAAAAGTAATAATATACGTGAAAATTGCTGCTCTTTAAACTTTGTCTTTTTGTATATACTTTTATATTATTATAATTTTGCCTTAGCAGAACTTAGGATAACCTCAGCTTGAACTATCCATTTATTTTACATCGTGATAATGTATGACAAATGCTGGTCTAAAAGTATAGATTTGTATCAAAATCTTGTATTTAATGATAATACTGTCACATCACTGTAACTGGTGCTTGAAAAAACGTATTTGTAAACCAAAGAACTTTTATAAAAGAAATATTATTTCTGTTTAAGTAAACTATATAACAAACTTAAAACGAACAAAATATCTATTATCGATTAATAACTGCTATCAGTTAATAATCGACAGAAATTTAGAAATAATATTAATAAATACATTGCTGGAAATTGGATTTTTTACCAACCAGAATGCCAAGCTTACAATTGGATTTTGTATTGTGATTTGATAAGTTACGAACTGGAACGGATTAGTTTACATTTTTCACGAACCGGAACGCTATTCCCGTGTGTTCCGGTTCATTTCCAGTCCTGAACGATTAAATAAAAACGACAACTAAAACCCCCTTTTTTACAATAAAACTCAAAACACTTATATCTACTCATTAAAACAAATAACATAAAATATGGCTGTAACGAGTCAAAATCAATCTAAGATTAAACTAAAATCACAGTAAAAACATATAAAAAAGTGTAACAAAAACGGTATCAAATTTTTTGTGATCTTAAAAGAGCCAAAGCGTTCAAAGAATCGTCTTGCGCCAGATATAGAGTAACGTAATCTACTGAAAATATACCCTGCTGCAGAAAAACAGCGCTTTCTGCGTCAACATGCAAAATGGTCATACGCGTCATTTAAACACTTTCCTCGTCCTCACCCAGTGGTCTCACAAATATACTTTCCACTCGCATTACTGAATTTGGATCTACATTTGAATGTGAAAAAAATTATGCATTTGACCGTTATCCGTTTCTTTCTGTAGCTGTGTTTCGCATAGCAAAATGTTGTTCCTGTGGCCCTTTAATGGCAAATGAGCAACCTTAACGTTGCAATAAAATTACTATGCTTTGTTTAACCTCATCCCTCGATTTAGCACAACAAGTAAGTCTTGACATTGTAGAAATAATGCGTAAAGTAAAGTAATACCGGTAAACTCGGTAGTATAAAATCCGATACTCCCGGATTAGAAGCCCTAATCACCTTTTTATGATAACTAGTATTGCTATTCCAAGAAAGAGGGGCAAAATGTTATATTTTTTACACCCTATGTGGTATATCTATATGCTTGATAGCCTTATCTGAAAAGACAACTGGGCATATACACTGTTAAACTTATTTAACGCACAACCGAAAATTTTTCAAGAAGGAGTTGAGAGAGGGAGGATCAAGATGTCCAAGATGGCGAAACCAACTAGCGATTTAATAAAATATTTAGAGAATGTCTGAAAAAATTACGCATTGGATTGATTTCAAATTTTGTGCAACTGTGTGATATAGAGATGAGCTTATAAAATTCAAGACGATGGCCAAATAAAATGTTTGTAATCGTGAAATCATCCTTTCAGTATTTTAAAGATTTTCACGCTTTAGGGTCCCTAGATGCCGAAAAACATGTTTTACAATTCCGTCATTATGTCTGTCGGCCTGTTTGTCATGTCTGTGGGTTAGCGGCATAGTTAAAAACTACTAAACCGATTGAATTGAAATTTTCACCAGAAACTAGAGGTCATATGAGGACAATCCGGTAACATTTTAGCAAAAATTCAATATGACGTAATAAATTGGTAGCAGAGTGAAATGTTAAAAAAATATCACTACAAAACTAATAATCCCATTTACCTTAAATTTTGCACAAACATTCAGTGTTACATAAGAAAGAATTGGTAACATTTTGGTACGAATCCCAAAATAGCAAAACAAAATAGCGGCTTGAAAAAATATTTTAAAAAATAATCTGAAAAACTACTTATTAAATTGATTTTAAATTTTGTGCGAGAATTAAGTGCGATATAGCGATAAAATGGTTAAATTGTGGTACGAATGCGAACACGAACACAATGGCGATTAAATAAAATTAGAAAATCAATGTAAAAAACCTTGTTATTTAATTGACTTGATTTGATTTGATATAGAGATACAACTGTAAAATTTTGGCTCGAATTCAACATGACGGAACAAAATGGCGGTATAATAGAATTTGTGAAAAAATCAGTGTAAGAAACTGCTTGTTCAATTTTTTAAATCATGCCCAAAAACAAGTGTCACAAAGATAGAAACTGGTAAAATTTTGGTACAAATTCAATAGGGTGGAACAAAATGGCGTCCAAATGAAATGTTTGAAGAAAAATCAGTATATATGTGTTACTCAATGACTATTTGCGGAACTAAATTGGGTCACACTTCACTATTCCTAATAAAAGGAAAGGTTTATTACCTGGGAAGTCTGTAGATTGTATCAGTGATAACCGAAAATTGATTTGACATGTTCCTGTAGAATTTTTATTATGTCCCTCTCAGAATTAAGGTTTCCATCTAAAAATAATAAGTTCGTCTATTCTGTAAAAGAGATACCACCCTACACCATAACTGAACAACCTCCATATAAAGTGGTGTGGTTAAAATTGTACTGGACATATCGCTCATTAGGTCTGTGATAGACGCGGATTAGGCCATCGCAGCTAAATAAACGAAACCCTGACTCATCTGCCCAAAGAACTCTTTCCCAATCTGCATCTAACCAACTGACATATTAATTGACAAAGTATAATTTGCCCCTCCGATGATCTTGTGTTAAGGCTGGACCTATAACATGTATCCGTGGTCCTAAATCCGCGTCCCTAAGACACCGGCGCACAGTTTCAAGGTACACGAGTGGGTCACCTGCATATTGCAGTTGAAATTTTAAATTTCGTGCAGTCACGAATCCCTGACTTGTAGCAAGTACTCTTAAAAAACGGCCAAAGACCGGCAACTTATTAATGATATGTCAAAATCTCCGGTAACAATAATGTGTTGTCATTCTATGAAAGTTCTAGCTGTTTTTACAAAAACATAATGTTCTTAAATTTCGCGTATTTCATTTAATAATAAAGATAACAAAGGAAACAAAAAACATAATGATATAAACATCTGAGCTGCACTTTCGCCTAAAAAGCGATTTTCTAGTGTCACCGATGCAATCTAGAGGGTGCTTTAAACTTCAGGAAAAATATATCATTATCTTTACATGACTGTATAATGAAGCGAGGTATTTTTTTTAACATCTACACTTATCGACCCCTAAAAAATAAGTCTAAAAGTCAAAAAAAGGTTCGAGAAAAAACCAATAATATGATTATGTCAAATTTTCGATTGTGCGTTAAATAAGCTGCGCAGTTGATCTTAGAATTTTCTTTTTTCCGTCTCTTTGTCTATCTTTAGCAACTCTTAGGCCGCTAGTTTTCTGGGTTGTTTTAAAGATAAAGATATAAACCATGGTATATTTGTAATTAATAGAAGAAGAAGCTCCGATACACCAATAAATATTTTTTATATGTGTGTAAAACTTCATTAACAATCCTTCACTTTTCAAGAATATAAAATGCTATGTGTACTTAAATAAAATTAAGGGAAGATAATATAATACCTTGTCACTTTGTACGACATTTTTAATACTTGTAATGCACTTGCTATTGTTTAGTGAACGCCCAGTATTAAAAAGATTAAAGTTAGGTTACTTTTGATGTATATATAGTTTGATTTAATATGGTCGATTAAATTAATAAACATGTTTTAGATAGTTGCCATATATTATTAATTTACCATTTTTTTAAAACACCAGCTTATACAGCAGCCCTTAAGCAGGGTCCCCGCAAAGATTATCGACACCCGAGCATCGGAAATATTTTGGCGCCCTTTAAATATAAGTTGGAATTGTTCCAAACTCTACAAAAGTCATTTCTTGGATCATTTTAAGAAAAAAAGTTTTAATAAATATCTATGCGCAAATCCCTTATTTTTTAGATAGAAGGGGTTAAAATTTAGAAAAAAAATATTTTTTTAAAATTTAGATCCTGTACCGCAAAAATAGGGCATTTGCGGACATAATAAATAAAACTTCTTTCTTGAAATGATCCAGATAATCACTTTTGTAGAGTTTTAAGTAGTTCTGACTTTAACTAAAACTGCGATTTAGCGATCACAAAATACTAAGAGACTTTTTTATGCATTCTTACCTGCCCTAAACAATAAAGCCAGTAGTTAACAAAAAGTAATTGGCGTGTCATTTTCTTTTAAGAAAGTCAAGGCTGGTTACCCGTGGTTAAAGTAAAAACTGCTGAATACTTCAAAAATATGACCCTTCGATACCTATGAGGTTGTTCCAAATCTTAACCAAATAGCTCTTATTATCTCGGTATAACTAAATAAAGCCATATTTGTTTTTAAATTTTAAACATCTGCGGACCCATGTTCATATCAAGTTTTCGTCTTAATTTCTTACAAAGAATCTCCCCTTAAACACGCTTGGCGCATGTTTTTTAAAACACCTACGTAACCTGTGGTGGAAGATAGATCAAAATACAAGAGATCTAACCACACTACACCACAACTTGTTACGTTCCGGACGCGCGTTTCGCTAACCAAGTTAAACTCGCTTTATATCATTTAATTATAAAAGTTTATTCCATCTGCTGATGATGCTAACTTAGTTAGAGAAACGCGCTTCCAGAACGTAACAAGTTGTGGTGTAATGTGGTTAGAACTCTTGTATTTTGACCCACGTATATTTGATTTTAATTTCATAATGAAACAACAGACATTTCAAAAACTAAAATTTAATACTTTGTTAAAGGGTTTCAAATGACGGCTTAGTGAAATATACTGATTTTTGCAAAAGAATCAAATATTATGTAGGAATGAACGGAAAAATTTTGGTACCAATTCAAGACGGCAAAATAAAATGGCTGCTTAGGAATCGTTAAAAAAATTATTACTTAAAACCTACTGATCCAAATTACCTGAAATTTTGCAAAAAAATTAAGGTTTATGTAGGAATAAACTGCTAAAATTTTAGTATAAATCCAAGATTTGCACGATTACTTATCTAATTGACCTCTAATGTTGCAAAATCAAGTATTAAAATGAACTAATCTTTTGGTACGAATATAAGACAGCAAAATAAAATGACACCTGATGAAATTAAAAAAAATCAGCCTGAAAAAACTACTTACTAGATTTATTTCAAATTACGTCCAAGAATTAAGTGTGATTAGAAATAAACTGGTAAAAATTGTAGTACGAATTCAAGATGCAGAAATAAAATGGCGGTGAAATAAACTGTTTTAAATATGATGTAAAAAAACTTCTTATTCAATGAACTTTAATGTTTGCACAAGAAATACATGTGATATATTGGTACATTGATATTTATTTTACATTATATTCAAAAATCAAGTGTGGCATAGGTAGAATATGGTAAAATATTGGTTCATAGCCAATACGGTGAAATATGTGTGTTAATAAATGACTATGTACCGAGCTAAATTAAGTTACACTTTACTAGGTAATCCTAATAAAAGAAAAGATTCAAAACGAGGGAAGTTCCTGGTAAAAGAGTTTTATTAGTTTTTAATAATGTAAATTTGTACACCAATCCTCACTGATATTAAGGATAATAATTATTGTCTTAATTGATAATATCTAATGAATATTAGATGGATCGAATCTCCTTCTCTTCAGTAAGACATGTCTTATTCATTGCAAATTGTTTAAAAATTCAAGTTGTATGAAAGTAAATGTTCTTTTTTTTCTCAACGCAGCTTCAAACCTCCAGTTTCGCGCCCCTTTATATAATGCGCTTACGGGGGACCTGCATTTATGGATACGATATTCATTTCAACCTCCTTGTTTTCAATTTTTTTTGGTGGTGTCTAATATTTTATTTTATATGTTTTTTTATTTATGAACATTGTTTTTAATTATTTTCTAAGTATATTTTGCCGACGGCTATCAAAGACAAACCTAATATTAGACGTCTGGTAAACCTATTATTTTTAAAGGTCAGACACTTTGAAAAGCGGTTTTGATGTACCTTCTGATTTTTTATACGCGTTGGACTAGGAGCTCCTTAACTTATCTCTAAAAAAAAGACAGGGACATCTATGCCGGAAGAAAGGGATAATTTTGGGTAATCGAAAAATATTACAAATATAAATGGGTTGCTTTAGTATCAACACACGGTATAAAATAGTAATATCTAAATAACAAAAATTGCTATATAGAGTGTTGATTTTTTGCCGGCTAATTTTTCCATTGTAGCCTAAGTTATTGTGAAGTTAATAATTTGCTTTGTTTTCATTTCATTACTGAACCATATTGCGCGCAAACGCCATGTGTTACATGCTGAGTACACAGTAATATAGTTACTAATTTCTAAAGATATAATAATATAAGTAGCTAATTAGCTAAATCAAAAACACAGTTTATTACAGGGTGTCGGTCTCTCACTGCTGAAAAAGATTACTCCTATAAAAAACAACCAAAAAGTTTAGTTTTATTTAACTAATTTCCAAGATCTAAGTCAGAATTTAATACATTCCTAGTTACAAGTCGGAATTTCATAAATCCCGAGATAAAAGTCGAAATTTTATAAATATTTTTAAAATTTTTATAGTCCTACGTTTCCGTAAATGTGTTATATTAAAAGCTTAAAAAGATGTCATATATGCTTTATCACATTAATTAATTGGTAACTGACACAAACAAAGTAACAAAGTAATAAACAGTTCTTTTCTACAAAGAAACTCGACCATATGTATGTTTTTATGTATGTATATTTGAATGTATACCGATTATTCCGGAATGGTTTAACCATTTTAGACTTATTCTTTAAATTTTTCAAGCATATTGAAAACATTATTAAAACAGTAGAATGATGCGAAAACTTTGAAATGCTTTAATATCTTAATTTGAAATTTAAATCGGGTAATACACCAGAAAAGTAATGTTAACACCCTGAAGTACATTCAACGATCTCGGGGGGGGGGGGGGAGATTAATTTTTTCGTTAGGTTGTTTCGGTAAATATAAAACTTAAGGAATATAAATAATATTAAATGATTTTATTGTAGATACCAACATTTTTGGGTTAGTAAATGAGGTGTAGGTGCGGAAAAGAGGGTGTGACCAAAAAAATTCGTGTTTAATATGGTTTTCGGGGTTTTTAGGCGCACGAAGTTCAATTTTACGATTTTATACTTATATGTATGCTGCAAATATATTATTTTAATGCCGTGGTTTTAGTAAAACTTAAGGAATATAAATATTATTAAATGATTTTATTGTAGACACCAACATTTTTGGATTAGTAAATGAGGTGTAGGTGCGGAAAAGAGGGTGTGACCAAAAAAAATTCGTGTTTAATATGGTTTTCGGGGTTATTAGGTGTACGAAGTTTAATTTTACGATTTTATACTTATATGTAGGCTAAAATATATTATTTTAATGCCGTGGTTTTAGTAAAACTTAAGGAATATAAATATTATTAAATGATTTTATTGTAGACACCAACATTTTTGGGTTAGTAAATGAGGTGTAGGTGCGGAAAAGAGGGTGTGACCAAAAAAATTCGTGTTTAATATGGTTTTCGGGGTTTTTAGGCGCACGAAGTTCAATTTTACGATTTTATACTTATATGTATGCTGCAAATATATTATTTTAATACCGTGGTTTTAGTAAAATTGTATACGTGCAATGAAACTTGTTACACGCCAGGTGTGACAACCTGGAGCGGGAAATCAGAGAGGCGGCATTTTTATGAAAAGCATAGAAAACATGTCTGTTGATACGTAATTTTGTCTATATTATTGCAGATATAAATTGTATAAGTTAGTATCTAAATAACTTTAAATAAAACCAAACAAGTATTTTGAAATAAATAATTTAGAACGTACAACAGTGGCGTATACAGACTTTGCTTCTGGAGACGATGACATTTCAACATCTCAAAAAAAGGTTTTTACTTATATTTACTTTATTTTTATGTAACTAAAATACACTAAGACTGGCTCTGGGGTGTTTTAACCCCAAACCTCACCCTTAAATAAGCCACTGACGTACAAACAAGTTTGACTTTTGAGGATTTTTGTAGACTGTTTTGTGTACTTTTCTTTTGACATATTTACGATGGTTTAAAATAATAAAATAATTTTATCTAATATTTTCATTTATTAAATAAATTAGGTAATTCTATCTGTTTAGTGATTACAAAAAGAAGGTAAGTTATATTTACTAATTGTTGTCAAGTTTAAGTTTGCGAAAATTTTGAACTAGATCTTCCCAATAAAATTTCACATAAATAGAAAAGAAGTGAAATAAAAACATTTAAATAAGAAAATAAAACCCGCTTAAGAAAACTTCGAAAGATGGAAATGAACATTTTAATTTATCCTCAAAAATTGAATTGACTAAAATTCGGCGGCAAACTATTAAAAATAGTAAATAGCGGTAGCGTATTTAACGTGGCGGTTAACCCTCCCCCAGAGCCACTATTATTTGAGCTTAAGTGGTACAAATAACATAAAATAGGGGCTTTTTTATTGGGATTGGCGAGAAACCTCCTCCAGAGCCAGTGTTAGTGCGTTTTAGTTATATAAAAATAAAGTAATGACCTTTTTTTTTGGTTGTTGAAATCTTACCGTCTCAAAACCTCCCCCAGAAGCAAAATATATATACGTACATATATAAATAGATATTACTTGTGGTACTAGATAATAAGACTTAATAAATTAATACCTATTTGACGATGTTCTTTGTAATTCGGTATTAGTTTTAATCCGACTTTGACAATTGTTAAGCTGAATTAATCAATCTCGTACATTTTATTTTAAAAAAGTTGGGAGTCCTATTTATAATACACTGGCACAAAGTGGTCCTTTATTGTCCCGAGAAATAATTGATATATTTTACTTACATCTTCGCAAAAGTTGAATCTAAGCTGAACTAAACAGTTTTGTTGTATTAATTTTATATATTTTTAGTTTCAGTTTAAAAATGTTTTTCGTTTCCGTTAAAACATTAAATAAAAAACCATTTAAATTTCATGGCTTAAAAAATAAACTAAAACAACATAAATAAAATAAGATTCAACTTACAATTCTCTGTCGACGTTGATATAACCCCATACTGATAATAGTTATCCACCGGAGGAGGTGGCGTATCCTGGTTTTCTGGCATGGGACTAAGAGGCGCCTTCAAGTAGCTGCTCGATATTGCACTATCAGCGTAGGAAGGCAATAGCCCCGGGTTCGACCCCCATTCTCTTTCGCACTGTTGCTGATAAACACCGGGATAATCATAGTTACCATAATGCCCCCCAGATACGGACGACACCTGCGGGGATGGGGTGTTATAAGAACAAGTCGAGTAATCCTGACTTTGTACTAAAGCTTGGTGATCGTATCCGGCCGACTGATTTACCATGGAAGTCATGTTGTTGGTGAAAAATGTTCCAGGGTGATATTGGGGTTTCATGGCTTGACATTTCCTCCGGAAACCTCTTGGGCGCCGCCTGAAAGAACCTTCCTCAAACATGAACTCACTAGCAGGGTCGATGGTCCAATAGTGTCCCTTGCCTGGACGCCCGAGACCCTTAGGAAGTTTTATAAAGCACTCGTTGAGGGAAAGGTTGTGGCGCACCGAGTTCTTCCAGCCTTGATAGCTCCCCCTAAAGAACGGAAACCTCTGTTGCAGGAACGAATATATTTCGCTTAAAGTCAAGCGTTTGGTTGGTGAGTGTTGAATAGCCATCACTATCAACGCTATGTACGAATAGGGAGGCTTTTCCTGACGTCTAACACCACTTTTTTTATCCGATGAACTAGGTTTCTGGTCCGGATCTCCGGACGCGGAACTTTCCGGCGACACATTGCTGCTGATCGAACTGTGACTCTGAGGTTGGCTAGAACTAGCTGCCGACTCGTTAAGCGAAATCACGCTCGGATGGTGCAGCTGAAGCTGATTGAGGTGTTGCTGGATAGTGAGGCCGGCAGCGGCTGACTGACTAACGCCACCACTAGCCTCGACCAACTGCTGTTCTTTCATCATTCTTCAAAACATTTACATCGGAATCATATAAACTATAAACAATCTGATCTTTATTTGATACACATACACTGTAACAGTATGTATATACACAATATCGTATATATTTACCGGTATATATACAAACACTGGTCGGGAATCGTACACAATTTACACTTACTTTGTATACAAATGTCTCGCGTACGGTCTTGTAGTCGGAATGATATTAAAATTTGCTAGGTACTGGGTCTGGAGCGTGGTCGGGATGCGGATGACTAAGAAAGAGCGAGACGGGAATAGCCTGTGTCGGCCTGAATTAAGGATTTTCAGGCGGTGCTTCACGGGATTCTGTATAACGTGTGTCCTCCCCACCCTGCCTGGATTTTGGTTTCAGCGAATAAGTTGTTAGTGACGTCGATAGAGCTTAAGGTTGATATCTCAATAGGAATTATTAATAAAGATATTTTAGGTTATTTTTTTTTGGAACAAAGATATTTCCCGGAAAAATAATTATAAGTGGAAAAATAATACGAACGACTACTTGAACTAGAGTCGCCTACAGAGTATCGGTTTTTCTATCAGCGTTACGACAATCAATAAACTTTTCATCAACGCAGTTAAAATTTAATCGACGGTTATTATTGTTTCTTATGAGTAATATAAATATTTCTAATTTTTATAACTTTCTTAATAAATAAATAAAATAGTTTAATATATTAGAGTTGCACTAATTTAATAATCATAAAATAAACGTTTCCGTAAAATAATTACAGAAACAATTCACTAATGTGATGACTTTATCGAGAGAGAGGACATGAAAATTATTTCTCTACAGTTTTATGTTTTAGTGTTGAACAAATAAAAAAAAATGGATATGGAATGCTTTAAATACTTAGCAATTTTCCAATAATATAATATTTTTTGCATAGTGGGTTGTTTTCAAAGAAATTAGGCGCACTAAAATTGATATCAAAAGATGGCTATAAAAATCACAAAGTTCCAAAAATATCTGAATAATAACGTTCATACACATCTCTTAAACAAACTTCACATTGATATTGATACTATACATGTTTTATTTTCAATTTTGAAAACATAATAATACATAATCTGGGGTAATTCGGATAAGTAAAAACTCGGCGAGCGATATTCCAAATACGATTATTATTATATTATTATAAATTAGTTATATTTTTTTATTTCTTCTGTCTGTACGCGTCATAGCTAAAAAAAATATTTACCCGATTGCCTTCAAATTTTGCTAAAATATTAGAGGTCATATGGAAATGACCTGGTAACAACTTGGTAAAAATCCGATATAGCGGAACAAAATGACGAACTAGTAATGTTAAAAAATTATGTAGGAATGAATTGGTAAACATAATGGCGACTTGAGAAAAATATTTATCATTATTAAAAACTATTTTATAGATAGATTTCAAATTGTTTCCAAGAATTAAGAGTGATATAAAGATATGGAATTGATAAAATTGTGGTACGAATTCAAGATAGTGGAACAAAATGGTTTCCAAATAAAATGTTTGTAATCGTGAAAAAATCACCATCCCAGGTTGTTATAGATTTTCACGTTTTGGGATCCCTGGATGCCAAAAGGCATGTTTGCTCATTTCTGTCGATCTGTCAGTTTTTCGTTTCGCGGCATAGCTAAAAACTAACTAACTTGATTGACTTCAAATTATGGTCAGTAAAATAGGGCCATATTAGGATGACCTGGTAATATTTTGTTAAAAACCCTATATGGCGGAACAAAATGATGACCTAGTGCATTGTTAAAAAAATTATTACTAAAAAAACTAAATATATAATCTACTTCAAATTTTGCAAAACCTTTTAGTTTTATATAGGAATGAACTGGTAACATTTTCTTGCGAGTACAAGATGGCAAAACAAAATGGTGGTCAAATAAAATATTTAAATTATCGGTCTCAAAACTACGTTTTAATTTTTTTTTTAATTTTTGTGCAAGAATTATGTGAGACATAGAGATATACTGGTAACATTCTGGTACGAATTCAAGATGGCGAAACAAAATAGCGGTCAGATAAAATGTTTAAAAAAACCTACGTAATTTTTTGTATTCAAATTCGTGTTATATAAGGATGAACCGGTAAACTTTTGGTAACATGTCGGAATAAAATGGCGGTCTAATCATATTTTAAAAAAATCATGCTTATTCAATTTATTTCAAATAATGCCCAAAATTCAAATGTTGCATAGGTCGAAACTGGTAAAGTTTTGGTACGAATCTAGTATGGTGGAACAACATGGCGCCCGATAAAAACAGTATATGCGTTAAATGACTTCTACGTACGGTAAAATGAAAAATTCATAACGAGGGTAAAGGAAATTTATAGATTTTTTTTCGAAAATGAAGCGTACGCTAAAATTAATTTAGAAATGTTTAGCTTGATAAATAATTTTAGTAAAGTTTAGTTTTGGAGTTCAAAGTTTTAACCTATTTTTCAATCTGTAAAATTAAAAGTTAAAAAATGCTATAATTTTGATATTTATAACTGACAAAAGTATCATATATATGTTTTTACTTCCCTCCTAATTTTTGTACACAAAAAATACTCTAAGAGATTTTTTCAGATCGTCACGTTTCAGGGTCCCTAGATGCCGAAATTTTAATTTCGTTGATCTGTCTATCGCTCTGTCTGTCTGTTTATCCATCGCTAAGCTTAAAAACTACTTGTCCGATTCAATTTTTGATGAAAAATGAAGGGTCATGTAAAATCCAATCAGGCGGAACAAAATGGCGGCCTAATAAATTGTTTAAAAAATATTACTAAAAAGCTATTAATCCAATTTACCTCAAATTTTGCACAAAAATCAAGTGTTGCATAGGAACAAATTGGTAAAATTTTAGCTGGGATTCAATATATGGAAAGAAAAGGGCAGCCTAATTAAATGGTTAAAACGCTGGTAAAATTCCATTTCTTAGAATAAAGATCTTCTTTTTATGAAGAAAGATAATAAATGTCATAATTGTTTGGATTATGTAAATAAAAAAAAATAAAAACTAATGAAAATAACTTAACAATAAATACAAACAAAATTTAAAAAATGGTCTACTGAAATACCGTAGTTTTATTTAAGCAAGTATGGTAAGTGAATGAATGTTTGTATGTTAGAACTATTTCAGTCTGAATTATTTTTAGACATCTAAATAAAACACATATATTGTCACAAATTATTATTTGAAGATGCGCAATATAACTGTTCAAGAAAAGGGTGACTTTCGGCTTGACAAACACATTATAAAAATTTAGTAAAAAATAAATATAAAATGAATATGAAGAAAAAAAATCGGTAAATTGGTGTAACGAAGTCCACCACATACAGATAACATAGTTTATATATATAAATATATTTTATTTGGCAATATCTTTATATTGCATAAATTGTATTAATACGAGAGTTTTATTATAAGGTAAGCTCTGGGTACTTGGATACAAAAATAGGTAAAGCTCTTTTAACGACACTCTCCTTGTAAAAAAATTTCCTCTTTATCATGAAAAGTGACATGCAATATTTTTATAATGGGTATAAAGTTATTACCAAATAAGTTATATATTTGTAGTGGATAGATTTGTAGGAAAGTTCCGGGTAAAAGCCAATTGACTGATGTATGTCTCTATATCGAATACTCCGGAGTGGTTTAACCAAATCGGACTTATTCTTTAGGAAGCGTTCGGGGTATTGCCAGAAAATTCTCCTTCATAAAATATTAAAACGGTGGTATTAATATCGAATCTTTTTTTGGGAGATATTTTCCACGATGAATTTGAAATGATTTACTATCTTGTTGAGCATCTTAACTGGAAATCTGGTGTATGAGCTGTATTAGACCAGAAAAGTGATTGGGAATACCCTGAAGTACGTTTAATGATCTAGATGTGAGTTAGTTGTATCGTCGTCAAGTTATGTTAGTAATTATAAAACTGAATGAATGTTAATAATTTTAAATGAATTCATTTTTTAATTAAAATAAATTAAGTAAAATGCATACACATACAATTCGCTAATGTGATAATTTTATCAAGGGGGAGGACATGATAATTGTTTTTCACAATTTTATGGCTTAAGGTTGAACAACTGAATGCTATCAATTGAAGGGGTATGTAGAAAAATCAAGGAATGTCCCAACATTTTAAGATGTTAGTGCGCCATGATCTAAAATGCAATTAGTAAAATATAGCAGGAAATAAGCAGATAGTTCTCAAATTATCACAAACAATTAAAATCACTGGATGAAGAAAAAATAAGGTTTATCCGCTCTAAGGGAAAATAGCCAGGAATATCCACTTTGTCTGATGTTCGGAATTTTACAATTTCCTTTTCACTTTCGTTTTTAGTAAGGTCTCCTCGATTTCCAAGTGCGCAATGCAGTGTCCATCTAGCTAGCTACGGGTTTTAGTGTTGTTTTATCCATTATACAGGGTTTTCATTTATGTTTTGACACCTACCTACAACTTTAATTATAAAATTTTAAAAGTCATTAAAAGTAGAAATATAAACACCACATTTATATTTTAGACTCTGTATATTATTGCTTCATTAAATCAGTTTCTTCTTGCCGAACATAAATATAGCTGATTCCATACTTTAAACTTTAAAGCTGAAAAAAAAACAAACATTCTACCGTAAGAGGTAATGTGTTAGATAGAAATGGAACATTCTAATTTCTAATTTATAAATGTGGAATCAACAGGAACGTTACTTGTTATGGTAGCGGTTTTCAAAATGTGTTTTTAAAAATTACTGTATTAAACCTGGAATATATATAATCAGGAATTAAAGGAATATTAAATGAAATAATAATACAGTGATCCATTAAAAAATATAGTTTGTGTCTATATTTTTACTTTTTATGATTATTTTTTATTTTTTGATATTTTTGAAAGGTAAAAGGAAATATTTTGCAATATTTATAATTTTTTTTTTAATCTCCCATAGTTAAAGGTGACGGTTAGTATCAAAATATAAACGAAAATACTGTACTTGGTAGTACGTCAAACTCAAGCTATGATTTGAAACAAAATCATGATAATTTAATTTAGAGATTCCACCGATAAAGCATTCTCGTTCTACCAGTAGTGGAAATTGAGTTCGAATGAGCAGGAACCAGAAGACAAGAAGCGTTTTTTTTACATTTGTGATTTTAAACTCATTAGTTCTCCAGTTATAAATACCACAAAGAATATAATGGCTATTGTTGAATGCTAGGTATTGAATATAATTTAGACAAATAGGTTTTTTGAAACCACTGAAAGGTTGCACTAAATGGACGATACTTCACTTATAAGCATGTTATTAAGTTCATCCTGTTTTCATTGCAGATTCGTCATCAATCAAAAAAATGAAAAAAAAGGCAATTTCGTGTACCAGTCGTCTAGTTTTTCTCGTCGTCTATTTTAAATTATTCTAATTAAATAAACATTTCCTGTTTTTTTCGCATATTATAGTACTAAGGGCTATATTTTGTTTCGTTATCAGTATGAGACATGAATATTTTTTCATGTAAAACTTAATTCAGGAGGTAAAGGTGTAAACAATTATTTTTGTAATCAACTAGAGTTTTTTTGCCAAAATGAATGAGTGGGGTTTTTGAGTAGGTAATACTTAAATTATGTTTACTCGGTTGCATGGTTAGAGAACATACATACTTTTTTTTTCCCATACCCTTTTTCAAATTAATTTACAAATCACAATCATGATTGAATACCTTAATATTGATATATGACGAATGTACTACATAAAATAGAGCATACTCATCCAAAATTAAATATACGAACTAATCTTGAAGGCACTTTACCGGATCTGTTTTTAAATATGAATTTAAAAATGTACAAATGGATATGGCATTGATCCCTTTCTTCATCTTCTCAATATTCTCTTAATATTTCAGGTATTAAAGACAACATTATGAAGATTTTTATTTTGAAATTGAGCCAACGGAAGTTAAAGTTACTGCAACTTTTTACTATTTTGCTGTGATATTTTAAATTTCCTGCAAAAAGATATTTGAGTAGTTTTCCATTTTCAGAAGTCCTTCATGTTAGCGCCTCGAAAAAAATTATAACAAAAGTGGCTAAGAGCAATTGACTGTAAATATTTATAAGTTTTTAAATTGACCTCAAGGGGGCGCAGTTGCTAGGATGAACAATAAATTTGAAAATTTATTCAAAAACTCCCAGAACTAGATATAACTTTTATTACCTCATTGGAAAGCTGAGTTAATTTCCTATCTTTTTGGTTCTGAACTTATTGTTATATCACCCTTCATAAGACAGGGGAGCTGTTGACTTACGGAAGGTTTAAATCGCTATATCTTCTGAAACCACTCACACCTTTTCACAAATTGGTTAGATGGCGTTGTTTGTAACGATTACTGTAGGTTTTTCCAATTAAATGGAAGGTTATATTTCTCTTACAGTAGTTATAAACAGTAATAGAATATCGAAGTATTGGCGAAAAGTGCACATCGATATCTTTGTTAATTTTAACAAATGTTTTAATACGTATAAATATATATAATATATAAAATAAATAACATCGAGGACCCTTGCTGTTGAGTGCGGGGGCACAAATGGAAAAAAATCAGCGACTAAAAAAAAAGTCTAAATGCCAACTCAATCACAATTTAGCCAACTGCTCAAGATATTGAGGGGGGGCGCCCTGTCTTGGTGGCGCCCTCCTCTCTCGATCTCGATTCTGCTACTGGTACACAAATCACATGATATCTGCAATGTGAAGGTCGATGTAGGGCTCTGAGAGAAACCTCATTAGTCTAGCGAGCGAGCCAAAAGATCAGCCAAATACTGTATATGGCGGTTGACCTTACAAATGCATGGAACTTTCCAGGTTTTATTTCTCTACGGAGAAAAATATAACTAGAGTAAAAATATATTGTTTTTTTCGTTGAAATTATCGAAAAATCTATAGTTTTTCAATAAACAAAACCAGAAAAAAAAATAAAATATGAAAAACGCTTACTTCCCGAAAAGCATAAGGAAAAAAAACTACCTTTTATTCATTTTTTTCTTCGTCGAAAAATAAGACCTTGAAAATTATTATACGATTATTAAGTTTGGCCGAACGCACTATGAAAACAATACTATTTTTGAAAACAGGGCAGATTAATATTTAGAGCTTAGTTAAATTATGTATAATTAACAATAATGCAATATTATTTGTTATTTTTGGCTTTCGTTCCTTCACACTTTATCTAGGCTTACAGTTGGTCCAAACTCTGTCAGAACCGAAGTTTGGAGCGGGTTAGCACGATTCAAGCAAAATAACAGTAAAAGTAAAGAATAACATCGGCACTTTTTAGTTAATTAGATAACAAAGAAAACTAAAAATTCTAATCTCCAAAATGTTTTCTATAATTTAGAGAGTGAATAAGTAGCAGTTTCAATTTCTGCCTTTGATATGCTCTTTATGGCAATTTTGATTCTCTCGCTGATGTTTTCCTGCGTCGCTGGTCTATCTTTATAAAGCCAACTTTTGAACTCTCCTCGTAAATAAAAGTCCAAACAAGTTAAATCCGAGGACCTTGCCGACCGAGAAAATAAACTTCCCATTTCAATCCAATGATGCTGGTTGAGGTAAATCCGGACATCATTATCAAAATGGGTGGAACAATCATTATGCTGATACCACATATTCATTCTAGTAGCGATCGTCAACTCCTCTAACAGTTCTATTACATCGTTTTAATGAATAAATTGCCTTAAACACAGTATATTAAAGGCAGAAATTGAAACTGCTGTTTCATTGATTCTCTCAAGGCTAAATCGATGCATCCTAAATGACGTAAAACATTTTGAAGATTAGAATTTTTAGTTTTCTTTGTTATCTAGTTACCTACAAAATGATTTTTTTCTTGTTTACCAGTGTATTTGCGTTACTTTTACTGTTATGTTATTGCTTTGGCCTTAAACATGCTCCAAACTTCGGTTCTGTTTAAGTTTGGACCAGCTGTAAGACTAGATAAAGTGCGAAGGAAGGAAAGCCAAAAGAACAAATAATATTGCATTATTGTCAGTTATAAATAATTGAAACAGCAAAGGTTTAGAAAGGACGCCCTTGGAAATTTTATATTACTCTGACATCCTCGTTATTATTCATTTCCTCCTGAGACTACCTATTAAATCACTTATTTGACAATACCTTAAAAACTTATAAAGATATCGATCTGTGGTTTTCTTTCATTACTCTTTATAACTAGTGTAAAAGAAGTATAACCCTCCATTTAAAAATTTACGAAAATTGGAAAAAACTGTAATCGTTACAAACAACACCATCTAACCAATTTGCGAAAAACTAGGCAGTGTCAATAGATTCCAATATGGGTTTCAGAAGAGATAGTGATTTTCTTAAGTCAACAGTTCCCCCCATCCTATAAGGGTGATATGACAATAAGTTTAGAACCAAAGTAATAGGAAATTAACACAGCTTTCCAATAAAGTAATAAAAGTTATATCTAGTTCTGGGAATTTTTGAAGAATTTTAAAATTTATTGTTCACTCTAGCAACTGCGCTCATTTGCGGTCAGTTTAGAAACTTAAAAATATTTCCGGTCAAGTGTTCTTGGTGTTCTTGGCCACTTTTGTTATGGTATTTTCTGAGACAACCGAATTAAATAGCACATTAATACATACACTAAATCCAAATAGATATATTTTTTAATTACTAGCAGTTGTGAAATTCAGTCTCAAAAATCATAAGTCAAAAATCATATATTTTTTTTAATATTCAGTATATATATATATATATATATATATATATATATATATATATATATATATATATAATAGCTTTAATTATTACATATTTGAATTTTATTAACGTATAATCTTGGTGTTATAAAAATTAAGTTTTATTTTTTTTTAATTTTTTGTTTTTTTTTTGCTTTCTTTACGTAAATATTCAAATATGTAGCTATTTCTTGCCATATTGTATTTTTTGTGTTTTAATGGTTTGGGTAAAGCAAATCTTATAAAATACAATGCTCATGATATCTTTTTATTAGCGGAGCGGAAACTTAATAGGGATGCTTTTCTGCAAACGAAGTAGAGCCAATCCATTTGATCGATGGTTTAGTAGACATATTAGCATATAGGGATAGTATGCAGAATGTTACGCTTCCCTATAAAGAGTCTGAATAGTTAGTAACCTAATTTAGGTTATCGTTCATCTTATTTTGTTCATTTAATTTCATTTATTGCTTTACTTTTGTCTAACTTGTTTCTTGGGCTTCTTTTACATAAATAGTGAAATTTGTAGCTATATCTGGCTCTACTTTGTGTTTTTTGTTGTTCTTATAGTTTGGGTACAGCAAATCCTATAAAATACTGTTTATGATATTTTTCTGTTAGCAAAATGGTTTTCGCGTTGGATCAAGACATTGCGCCGCATACTGCCATAACATTAAAGCCATAGATGAGGGAAAGTCCTACGGCTTGCAGCAATCAGCCATTTTCTGTCGCAAGCCACATGCAACCATTTTTAATTTTCCCATTCCGACCAATTTTACTGTATACGAATGAACTGCCACTGTTTGCTTCAGTGTAGAACCGCTTTAAGGCTTTTTGCTTCAAAACGAGTTCAGTTAACCTGTTTTTTAAATTCTGAAAACATAGCCAATCCATAGATTAGCTAACAACAATCTGAGGCATTTTTTTGTACCTTTTATGTTAGAGCACCATAACTGGGTAGTAGTTATACTTGTATTACACCTTTATTTAATTGACTCTTTATAATCTTATATATTTAATTAGAAGAATGCTTTACTAAATTTGTATACACTTCACATGAACGCCACTGTATGAGAATTTGTACCATTAATATAGCTGGAAGCCCACACCTCATACTGTCAAATGGGCCCGCCTTCAATTTGCTACCGACGAACTGAACGCCCACCCGTTTACGACATTTTCATCGTAATATGGGAACATTGTGCAGCGATTCTCGCATGCTTTTCGTTTTGCATTAAATGTGTTAAGGATGATCATTAAGGGAACTACTGTCGACTTTCCAAAATAGAATGCTTGTGAGTAACACCTAAATAAAAAAATATTTTCAACTAATTATTATTTTCATTATATAAGAACTGCTACTGAGCAACTACTTTTGATTCTAAAAAGCTCTATAATTTTGTTAAAATTTTATTTAAGCTACTATTAACTAAAATAGTTTATCTACAACTGTCAGAAAATGGCAACAGTTACAGTTACAACCAACAATTTTGAGAAAAAATTTCAAATAAAGTGTGAAAAGAGTTTGCATTTTTATTATCCTCGTAAAAGGAAAATATTGTAATCATGAAAAAATCTTCTTCCGGGATTTTTTCAGATCTTCACTTTTCAGGGCCCCTAGATGCCGAAAAACATGTTTTTTCAAGTTTGTCAGTCTGTCTATCTGTCCGCAGAATGGCTACTACTTGTCGGATTGACTTCAAATTTTGTTCAAAAGTTAAGGGTCATAGTTAAGGGATACCATTTTCATAAAATACAATATGAAGAAAAATTAGGTGTGATGATATAGAGATGAACTGATAAAATTTTGGTATAATGTCATATGGCAGAATAAAATGGTGGCCTAATAAAATCTTAAAAAAATTATTATTAAAAAACTACTAATCCGATTAATCTCAAATTATGCACAAAAACAAAACTGGTAATATTTTGCTGAAGACCCATTATGGTCAAACAAAATGGCGTTCTCATTAAAAACTGCTTACCCAATTAAGTGGAAATACTGGACGAAAATCAAGTGTGAAACAGGGATGAATTGATAAAATTTTGTCAGTCCTAAATAGCGGCCTAATTAAATGTTTAAGAAATCGGTAAAATTCAATTTATTAGAAGAAAAAAGGTTTTTTTTTCTATGAGTCTAATAATAAATGTCATAACTCATTTTTTATAAATTGTGTAAATACATTTACAAAAAATATAAAAATTATTAAAATAAAAATAAATTAGCAAATAAAAACCAACATTTATAAAATGATATACTGGAGCATTGAAGCAGTGGTTTTATTTAAGTAGGTATGGTAAGTAAATGAATGTTTGTATGTACGTATGTACATTTATATGTTAGATTTGGACAAAAAGATGGAGATGAACAACCTATTTGTTTCAGTCTGAGTGAATATTAGATATATAAAGCGAAAACAAGCAAAATACACAGATCTGGCATCAAATCACTAGTTATGTCGTCTAAATGCATCGAATGTTTCAGGTAATCTGATATTTTTAACCTCCTCAGTGATTTTAAATACTAGCCGCCTTGGCCGAAAGCTCCTTAATTATAAACAATAGATAGTTTTTTATCTTGCCTTGAGCCGATGATTACAACCTTCCGCATTAAGTGAGTAAGCAAAAAAATAACAACAATAATAATAATAGTAACCAACCACAAACTCAGTATCAACCTGGTTATCGAGTAACACATCATCAGGGTGTACACCTAGTTTAAAAAAACAAAGGTAACAATGGACACGCGAGCAGTGTAAAGAAGTTATGTGGTGCTAATATTATGCCTTAGATATCAAAATAGATGGAGGGATTACTAAAGGGACGCATACCGTATGGAAAAGAAGAAATCCAGATATTTTCCCAAATATTATTTACCTTAGCAAATCAAAGACGATTTGTTTTAAAAGAAAAGAAGCATAAGAGTATTGAGCTGCAGCTTATAAAAAAACATGCGAGTAATTACCAACGTGGAGATGGAGAAGCAAATGGAGAAAATGACATTCAAACCCCCTTAAATGCTCGAACTCATTTGGAAACAACAAGAAATATTGACACATGCAAAATGCAGCTTGATATTGTCCAAATACTGCAGGGAATTTTTAGTTGAGGCTACAAGTCGTAGGCATCTTAAAAAAGTGTCATTCACAATACCCATCAATCATCAAATCTCACTAGCAAATGCTGCTTTAGAAATAATAACGATAGATAGATGCTTATACCTCACGGAAAATAATGAATACATGCAACAGCTAGCATAATTGCTAGGTTGAAGGAAGAAAAAGACGAAACCATAAAACCTAACGGAAAAGAACCGTACTGGAAGAACAGAATTAAGAGAACTATAGACAACCTCAGAAGAGAACTAGTTGTTATAACTAATATAAAAAATAACTACCCTACAGGCACAGAAGAAAATCGATATGTTGAAAAACAAATACAAGCTGAGCAATAAGCTACAAGAATGAGAACAAAATATCAAAATGAAACTCTAGGCACAAGCACAGAGACTTAGAAGTTATATCAAGACGAACAACCATTACCATCAAAACAAGCTTTTCAACCAAGACACTAAAAGATTGTACCACTAGCTGAACAATCATGTCATGCATTCAAAAACCCACCTAAATAGGAAGAAATTAAAGAATTCTGGAATGGACGCAGTTGAGTATAACTATCAAGTGGAGTGGATCAAAAAGGAAAGGCTAAATTACAACTAAGAATTCACTGATGAAGAAATAACTACCATTATCCAAAACACTTATAATTGGAAAGGTCCGGGACCCGACAAGTTGTCTAACCTCTGGATAAAACAGGTCTTGGCACTTCACTATCACAACTATTAACCAAACTTTAAAAGATTCAGTAAATATGCCAAGGTGGTTGATATCAGGAAATACCTTCCTCATCTCCAAGGGCAAATATACAAAAGACCCCAAAATCACCCAATTACTTCTTTACCAATCTACTATAAAATGACTACAGCTGCAAAAACAAACTGTATGTGTTCCTACTCGCTAATGGGATTCTCCCAGCGGAGCAGAAAGGATGACGAAGAGTCTCAAGAGGATGCCTGAAAAGATCAGTTACTGATCAGCAAAATGGTAATCTCCATTACAAAGAAGCACAAATGTAGTCTCGGTTTAGATAGATTATAAAAAGGCTTCTCTCGTCAATAGTTTTCAAACATATTTATCTAAAAACTGACTTCTCTTTAAAACATTTCTTACATCATTCATGGGTTTATAATAATAACCTATTTTAAAAATCAATGTATGCACTTCTCGACATTCCGCTCTTGAGGAGGTGAAAAGGCGTGAAATGTGATTTTACTTTTTTAAAATATTTCTTAGAGCAAAAAACATTTTAAAATTATTCAGCTGTCAAAGGCTTTTAAAAAACATCTATTGAAGGTGTGAAACGTGTTTTTGATTTAATACAATTTTTTTGATTTAATACAATTTTTGTGGGTATGTTCGTTAAAAAATCGGTAAATTTCCTTTACCCGAAACTTCCGTCGCTATGAATCTTTCCTCTTATTAGGAATAGTGAAGTATGACCCAATTAGGTTTCTGCCTTTTAAAGTATTTGTACTGAGCGCCATTTTATTCCATTATATTGGATATACCAATTTCTACGTATGCCACACTTGAATTTTGGGCATAATTTAGAATACATTCAATAAGTAGTTTTTACATTGACACACACCGCCATTTTGTTACGTGATGTTGAATTCGTACCAGTTTATTCCTATTTCACATTTAATATTTCTGCAAAATTTAAAGTCACATAAATAAAAAATTTTTTACGTAGATTTTTTTAATTTCATTTGGCTGCCATTTTATTTTGCCGTCTTGAATACGTACCACAACTTTACCAGTTTTTCACCATATTACATTTAACTTGCACAAAATTTGAAATTAATCTAATAAGTAGTTTTTACAGGCTGATTTTTAATTTTTTTATTAGGCCTCCATTTTGTTGCTACCTTGGATTCATACTTAAATGCCACCAGTTGATTCCTATATAACTCTCGATTTTTGTACAAAATATGAGGTAAATTGGATAATTATTATTAAAAAAACTAATTAGTTTTTTAGTAATAATTTCTAAGTTTCACTAGGCCGTCATCTTGTTCCGGCATTTTGGCTTTTCACTAAAATATTACCAGGTCATCCTCATATGACCCTTAATTTTTAAGTAAAATTTGAAGTCAATCTGATAAGCAGTCGCGAACTGACACACAGACAGACAGACCGACGGAATTGATTATTTTTTTGGCATCTAGGGACGCTAAAACGTGAGGATAGCTAAAACGTGAGGATATCTAAAACCTGAGAGAGTGATTTTCGTTATGATTACAAACATTTTATTTAGTCGCCATTTTGTTCAGCCATCTTCCATTTTTATACCACAATTAGTTAGGACCAGTGGCGGCTCGTGGTGAATTATATTGGGAGGTCAATAACAAGTTTAAAAATAGGCATACTTAAAATAAAAATAAGTATCTTATTTTTAAATTGAGCTTTAAATTCCCTTGAAGTTCAGGTCTACTCTTCGTTCTTTAGAATTGGAAAAATGTTGAATGACACGTTCGTTAAAATTGCACGCACATTCCTTTTATAAACGATTTTTCGATACTTAACATTGCTAAAACGGATAGTCTATCTTGGCCCAACTCCTCAGCAAAATTTATAAGCCTTCGAAAAACCCCTGGATTTTCAGACAAAACCGTTTCATCATGGACAGGTAGTGACAGCTTAAATGCCCCACAAAATTTTACACAATCTATAATTTTGTTTAAAATATAACGATTTTTAGATAGATTTTCATTAAAATCTCTAACGGATTTTCTATAGGCTGTGTCTGTGCGACTATCAACACTTCTGACCGTAGCATAGTTCACCGAACATTTCATGTGATCTGACGTATGTTTTTTATTTTTTCTTTTGAGTGTTTTAAGTCTTTAGCACCGGTTTTGCACCATAATGAGTCCGATGAGTCTTTAGAAAATAACAAATAAACATAACAGTAAAATGTGTTAGAGACTTTACAATCACATATCCAGTTAGCTAAATCGTACATACTTTTGTGAAAGTTTCAATGAACCTCTTTATTTTTGTCTTTACTAGTTTGTCGTATACTAAGTTTTGACAAATTGCGATCACTTACCTTGAATTCGGTTATATTCTCAATTAAGTTCGATAGCACTCTTTAGTTGTTTCTTTTTTTGCACTACCGACATTTTATTTCATCTAAATTCACAACTCAAACATCGACCACCTTAAAATTGGTTATTTTTGCTTTATTTTTTTGCACTAGTCACTACCAACATTTTATTTTCTGTATATTTCCAACTCACACATGGATCATAAAAATAAAAAAATGTATATTACAAAAAACAGTATATAAATCAATTTTCATCGATTAAAAACGTCCGAAACAATATCGAGTTAGAATATCGACCGCGCGACATCTGAACCGACGTGATGCCGCGAACGATCGATCGAATTATGAAAAGAGCCCGGCTGATGACCCAAATCACGATTTCATATTCCATTTGCTATCACGTTCGGCTGCCGCTCGATAGCTGTGAAATCTTCGAGTACTTTCGTCAAGCTTTAAGGTAATCAGGGTAATTCGGACTGCCCAGCCTAGCTTAGTATAGAGTATTTAATTATGCTTAAGGAACGCAACGAGACCATTCGAACCGCCGCCGCGCCGCGCGCGGCTAATAGTGTAGCGTATTTAATTTTCCCATGGTTCGCGTTTTATTACAACTATTAGGAGGGACGGTATAATTTATTTTCTGAAATATTTTTGGGGGTCGTTGACCAAATGACCTGCTGCCATTTTGGATTCGTACAAAAATTTTACCAGTTATTTCCTACATAATACTTGGTATCTGTATAAAATTTGATATAAAATGTGTAAGTAGTTTTTTTCACTAAGCCGCCATATTGGATTTTTACCGAAATATTACCAGATCATTCCCATATAGCCCTTAATTTTTGACCAAAATTTAAAGTCAATCGGATAATTAGTTTTTTAGCTATGCCGCGAACAGATAGACAGACAGATGGATCGACCTGTCAGAGATCGCAATACTCACTAAACTCCAGCAGATGGCCCATTATTGGGCAAACTCAAGAGTCCTTCGATGGGGTTGATACCGTCCTTCTGGGATGACTATGTAAAAGACATGGTTCTCGTGAAGGCAGTATGGTCCTCTTTTGGCACGATGTGAGTGTGCCGCCTCTCGTTACTGGGTGTTATCTGAAAATAGAAAAGATTATTATAAGTTATGTAGTCATCTTACCTAGGTTAGGTGTTTTTCTGATTGTTCTGAGTCTGTCCGGTTTGTCACTGCCAACATCCTACTGTACCTTGGTCCAGTCTGTGGCCGTCAGAGTCCCTCCGCCCAGTTCGTTTTATAGTCTTCTTTAGTCTTCTCTTCTTGGTCCTCAGTGTCACTGCTGTTTCCGTGCACCAGGTTCAACTGTAGCTTACTCCGGAGCTAGTTGAGATATCTAGGTTTTTCTTCTTTTACCTCAGGTTCAGCTGTAGCTCACGCTGGAGCCAGTTGAGGTACCTGGGAGTCCTCTTCTTGGAGTTCTTCTTGGCCACTTGTGATACTCTAAGGATTTCTGTAAGATCTAGTTTCTTAGGAGCACGGAGACTCAGAAACTTCGATTTACTCACATCCATCCTTAAGTGTGTTATCGCATTATGTCTTGTCCTCTACAATACTTCACTTGTACGAGGGAAGTAAAAGAAAATACTTATATAAGACATTTAAAGATGAGTTTATAGTCTGGCCGATTTTATTTGCCTCTTCTGGACTTATCGAAAGAAATAATGAATGTATTTAGGCATCAAAACGGCAAACTAAATATGTAGTTTTTAAAAAAGCAATACTTAAAAATGTTTCCTATGTACCCATTATTATTTTTATTTTTTAGTTATTATTATCGACAAATGTATCGTTTTCCGGTTTGTACGTGCAACGAAGTGCACGGGTTCAGCTAATACTATCTATTTCCAAAACTACTGTTACTTTTTTTTCTTACCAACTGTTGAATAAAACGTATACAAAATAAATCTAATCACGCTTTTCTTAAGTAATGTGTCTTTATGTTTTCTAATAGGGTGAACAACTTGCTTCGGTTTCTCCAATATTTAATAGATGTGAAATTTGCAATGCAACTTTTTTTTTGTAGTCTCAGTTGTAGTAACGTTTTTAAAAAAATATATTTTTATAAAGTAACGGTAAGAAAACAAAGGTAAACATTTGTAATACATAAATAAGATAGATTTTTTCGTGCAGGTGGGTCCAAGGGGGTAAAACGACTTCTTAATGATTTTTAAATTCACAAACGATTAATATTTTTAGTAAATGGCACGGTAAATTTACTTAATTCCTTGAGAAAATCATTGAGATAGATACTATGTTTGCCAAAACACATTTTTTATGTCTAATATTTTTGTAAATCACGGAGTGTATGAAGTTTTACGTAGAGTAAAAAATAAGTTCTTTTTGCTTTCTTTTTAGTATGCTATATATTCTGAAGTCAGATTTTTTGTATTTTTTATTAATAATTATTTGCTTTTTATCCGAATCACCAATAAATGTCTATATAATGCTTTATCTAAGACATAAGATAACAAACAGTAAGCCATAACTACTTCAGTCTATGGAAAAAATCATAAAAACTACTTAAACCACTCTATAAAACCAGAAGTGCACGCATGTCTGGCGCTCGCAACCACCCATGGCGAAACCCTTAAGGCGTCCCGCTGACCTAATGCACCCCTCAAGGGTCCCGACTGTTTTGACATGTTCTACAAATACGCAAATTTGTGTTTCTCATTTGTCAATATTTTGAATGGGTTTTTATGACTCTGGGTCGGCGCCCGATATTGGAACTACTTGAAACCTACCGCAGCATGGTCACTTTGTTATTTCGCATATTCTTGTCTCTTATGTAAGTAGGATAATAAAAGACATGTTTTCAATTCCCAGTTTTATTGAGGGATAAAAAAAACAAATGCTCAAAAATAATATGTGTACAGGGTGAATTTCTATATTTTGACATGTATTTTCACCTTTTATTTTTTGATATAAGTACAAAACGTAACGTGGAATATCTGTTAGTAATATCAGAAAAAACAGAAGAACATCAAAAAACTGGATAATTTATGGTTCTCTTTAATGGGTTCAGGACCCCCCTAAAGCGCCACTCTAATGGGGCGCCAAACCGGACTCCGTTGGGAAAAAATAAAAAGAACATTTATTTTTATACAACTCGAATTTTCAATATTTAAACAATTAGTAACGATAGGAACTAAAAATTTTATTCTGAAGAAAACGAGATTCGATCCATCTAATATTGAATCCATTTTATCAATTAAGACATTAATTATTTTCCTTAATATCAATGAGGATTGCTGTAGAAATTTACAATATTAAACTCCTTTGCCCGAAACTTCCCTCGTTATGAATCCTTTCTTTTATTAGGACTAGTGGAGTGTGATTTAATTTAGTTCGGTACATAGTCATTTAACGATCATCAACACATAGATACTGTCTTTTCAACATTTTTATTGGACGCCATTTTGTTCGACCATATTGGCTATGTACCAGTATTTTATTAATTTTTACCTATGCCACACTTGATTTTAGAATATAACGTAAAATAAATTAAATAAGAAATGTTTTACTCCGATTTTTTTAAATATTTCATGAGACCGCCATTTTGTTCCGTCATGTTGAATTCGTACTAAAATTTTATCAGTATACCAACATGTCATATCTATTTCTTGTGCAAACATTAAAAACCATTGATTTAGAGGTTTTTTTCTTCATTTTTTAAACCGTTCATTTCGCCGCCATTTTAGTCCTCTAGCTTGAATTCAGACTACAAACTTTACCAGTTTGTTTCTATCACCACATCATCACACTTAATTCTTGGAAGAAATTTGAAATGAAACTAATAAGTAGTTTTTCAGACTGATTTTTAAAATTTTATTAGGCGTCATTTTATTTTGTCATCTTGGATTCGTACCAAAATGTTACCAGTTCATTCTAATTCTTGACTTTTGTGCAAGATTTGGTATAAACTGGACAATTAAGCCACTATTTTGTTCCGGCATATTGGATTTTTTTCCAAAATATTACCAGGTCATCCCCAATATGATTATAACTTTCGACGAAAATTTGAAGTCAATTGGGTGAGTTTTCTAGCTATGTCGCGAACTGATACACAGACAGGCAGACAGACCGATGGAATTGAGAAACATGTTTTTGCCATCTACGGACACTAAAACGTGAGTCTCAGGAGTGTGATTTTTTCTGGTACACAAGCATATATCAGGCGGAGATTACAGCAATCTCGGACTGCTTACAGGAAAACCTTTCCAGAGGATATCACGACAAGCATATCCGTGATAGTCAAGCCGCGATTAAAGCTTTGTCCTCGAACTGGGTCCATTCGCTGCTAACACTTGAATGCAGGAGAGCCCTAGAGAGACTGTGTGACTCCAATAGGTTTAGCCTCATTTGGGTGCTTGACTATTAGGGCACTGGGGGTAATGAGGGGGCGGATCAGCTGTCTCGGGAAGGTAGCAATGCTGCTTTCACTGGGCCGGAACCTGGTCTTGGAATTGCTCCTTCAGCTGTCAAGGCTAGGATTAAGAATCGCACTTTCGAGGAATTCCGTGCTGAATGGCTCGAGCTAGCAGGACTCAGACAGTCTAAGGTCTTCATATCAGGCGCTCATAGCCGTTCTAAGTCTAATAGACTTCTAATGAACACTGGCTTGTGAAATATTACCTGCCTAAGATTGGACTCGACAACGATCCTTACTGCTGGTTTTGTGCTGAGGTAGACGAAACTATCGAGCATCTAGTCTGTCAATGTGACGCTTTAGTCAACGCCAGACTGCTTTGCTTGTGGGACATGCACGACCTGAAAGGGTCTTTCCCTTTCTAAAAAGAAGTGGGCTCTTGGCCTGACACGCCTACTTGGGGGGATAACACAATGGGCCCCAGTGAGCCTAAGTGCTGCCCTTGTCGTGCTCTGTATCTATGTCTATGTCTCATATGAACATGGGCCCGCAGATGTTTAAAATTTGTCGTTTTCGAAAAAAAAATTTAATTTTAATCTATGCCCTATTTTTAAGACACAGGATGCTAATTAAAAAAATATATAATATTTTTTAAACTTTTAACACCGTGTATCTCATAAATAAGGCATTGGTTCACAGATATTTATTAAAAATATTTTATTGGAATTATCCAAATATTCACTTTAGTAGAGTTTTGAGCAATTCTAACTCCAGCTAAAACTGGATCAAAGATGCCACAGGCGTGCATCAAGATAGACATTTTTTTCTAGAAAACGACTTGTCATATTGTTTTTGTTAGTTTTTACTTACCCTAGAAGATAAGGCTAGTAGTTTTTTCTTAAATGAGTGGCGTACTATATTTTTATTAAGATAGTCTAGGATGCTTACTTATACCTATGCGCATGATTGAAGTAAAAACTGCTTAATGCTGTAAAAATATAGCCGATAACCCTTGTGGGGCCCTGAAAGAGTCTCCCTTATTTTTTTATAACGGTTGCTAAGATTTTTTTCTTCCTGATTGCAAAAATATATAAAATTGGTTAAAAGTAATCTAAAGTAACTAAACTATCTAAAAGGAACAAAATGGGCCTGTTTTGCCATCGTATACAAAAATATAATCATTTTGTTTCTTTTAACATTATCCATGGCTAATTGGATTTTTTTATAACTTTTACCGATGTTTAAATCTAAATGTTCAAAACCAACTAAAGCAAATGTCGTCATATTAAATATTTTCGGAATGAGGAAGACAATATCTTTCCAGCCGTCATAAAAAAATATTACGTGCCCCATTTAAAAAATATAAGTTGTGTAATTTTCACAGTTTTTCGGTGCTTTTTTTGTGTTTTGTGATATCGCTAAAATATATCCCACTATAAAATCCTTAAGATGGTATTTACACTTTTGTTGTGCGAAAATGTATGTTAAAACATAAAAAATCGCCATGTACAGAGTTTAAGGGTAAATTTGCTATCTGCTTCTTAGATGCTTTTGGGATCACATGAAATGTTATTGTGATAGAATGTGAGATTTGTATTGAGAAATCGTAATACTTTTTTAAAGGCCTTCAAATTTAACATATATTACGTTTTTATATTATATAGTCGGCTCAACTTCGCCTCAATTGTTTGAAAGAAGTTTAGCTCAACATGAAATCATTTTTTCGGTAGGCCTACCCTGTATAGTGGGAAAATTTGCGTTTATATACAAATGTTAAACGCTTTTGAAATAAAAATTATTTTTGTTTTTAAGGGGCTATTTCATCCCCGTTGGACTAAAATAAAAGAATTTTGCCGTCTGTCGCTGGTTTTCAAATACTATATTATTATTTTTTTTTAATAAATATAATCGAAAAAAAAAACGCCAATGACTTCTACAATTTGTGCCATTGGCGACTGGGAGCCATTTTTTTCTTTTATGAAAAAGGTGCATTTTCTAAGTATTGGTCCGACCAGATCGAAAAAAAAAATTTCGTTTTGGAATTTCTGATAAAACTGCGCTGGTTTCAGACGTTTATCTCCAATGTATTTACAATGTACATTATTAATGTGTTTAATAATGAATTTTGATAAAAACTTGTGGTCACTGGATATGTTTTCTATTATCTTCAAAATGGCACTAAAATTTTTAGTCAAATAAAAATTCTGTTTATTTCTATAACTGAAAACAATTAAAATTTTTGAATTTTTTTTTAAAATTAATTTTTGAAAATTAAGAAATTCCGTTTATAGCTTTTTAACAAAAAAAAAGTATTATAGTTAATTTTAAATAAAATTTTATCAATAAAAAGAATATTAAAATTTGTTTAAATAAAACATAATACTTATTTACTTATAAAATATGATCTATACACAAACACAAAGTAATTTTTTCTCCGGTTTCTCCAGGAGATGCCACTTGACTAGTTTTGATTTTTTTTAGCTAAAACTATCCTCTATTTGTTATTTATTTTTATTATAATTTTCACGCGAAAAAAATAAATATTAACTAAATAATCTGTTGGCCGTTGCTGCCAATGTGAATGAAGCGTGAGATGAGTGAGAGAAAATTGTCCATATTTGTTTATAAAAATCCCAGAGTTCTAACCACACTACACCACAACTTGTTACGTTCTGGACGCGCGTTTCGCTAACCAAGTTGGCATCATCAGCAGATGATATAACTCTTGTATTTTGATCTATCTTCCACCACAGGTTCCAGTGTTAGGACTATAAAAATCCCATTAAAAGTACGTTTTTTTTTAATTAAATATGAAATTTCTATTGTTATTTTCGATTCATGTTGGTTAAATTCGATAATTGATTTTGTCGGCTATGTATTGGACATAACATTTAAAACAACCTCAATTTTATCTGAAATTAAAAAACAAAGGAATTGCTTTTATTTTCTATCCGATCGAACGAATAGAAGCCGGCTATAGTAATGCTTTAGGGAAAAAAGTCACTTTTTTACAGAAAATAGAAAAAAATCGCTTCCATTTATCGTGCAAATGTACAAACTCGGGATTCACGAAAAATTCTACCACGGGGTTTTTTGTTTTCTTTTAATAAATAATTTATTTAATATGTATTTTTTTACTTTTTGTTTTATCATTTATCATTATAAGTATCCGTATTATTTATCGTTACTTGAACACTGAACAAAATGTTATTATAATTTTTCTAGTGTGTTACATCGATTAGGTCAAAATGTGTGCAGATCTTGCGACCTTCCGTTTTAAACACCCATAAAAATCACATCAACCAGATATGTAATTACTGTGGCAATGACAACACCATAAAAGACGAAAATTAGAACTACAAATGAAAAAACAACATTAAAAAGGAAATTAGCTTCTAGTGTCGTAAATCACATGAGGCGTCGAAATAACTTTTATGTCAGTTTACGCTTTAAGACGGCTATCTTAATTTTAACTTCGTTTCTTTTTTTCAAACGTTCAATTAAATTTTTTCTACGAATTTTTGTAGAAAGGATAAATTATATATGTCATGTGGCATTAATAGTGACGTTTAAATTTCAAAGATTTATTAAACTAGAGCCAGGGTCGGATTTAGCAATGGCATAAAACAAGAATAATTACCTTATGGCCACATATAGACTATTTCTCACCACCACGCATCTGAGAAAGTAGAAACCATCAATAATTAACTCATTAATCTTTACACTCTTCTAATATATGATCCAAATTCAATTCTGAAACAGAAAAATCGACTAAACCTTTAAAATCAAATGGATATTGCACTAAACATATTAGGCAATAATCCCACACTTCAAGCAGTAGTGACCTTTTTTACTTCGCTCTTAAAAGGGAAGTATTGTAATCGTGAAAAAATCACTTCCGAGATTTTTTCAGATCTTTACGTTTCAGGGTCCTTGGACGTCGAAAAACATGTTTTCTCAATTCCGTCGGTCTGTCTGTTCGCGGCATGAAAGCTACTTACCAGATTGACTTTAAATTTTGATCAAAAATTAAGTGCTATATGGGGATGACTTGGTAACATTTTAAAACAAATCCAACATAGCAAAACAAAATGTCGGCATAACGACACGTTAAAAAAATTATTACTAAAAACTGCTTATCCAATTCCAAAGTATTATGTAGGAATCAAGTGATAAAAATTTTGGTACGAATACAAAATGGCGGAACAAAATGGCGGCTTAATAAAATTTTTAAACATCCAGCCTGAAAAAACTACATAGTGGACTGCTTTCAAATTGTGTGCTATAACTAATTGTGGTATGGAGATGAACTAGTAAAACTGTGGTACTAATTCAAGACGGCGCTCGGCGGAACAAAATGGCGGCCAAATAAAATATTTGTAATCGTGAATGAAATTACCCTCTCAGCTTTTACATATTTTCATGTTTTAGAGTCCTTAGATACCAAAAATATGTTTTATCAAATCCGTCGGCCCGTCTGTTGGTTTGTCTGTCTGTCAGTTCGCGGAATAGCTTAAAAACTACTCATCAAATTGACTTCATATTTAAGTCAAAAATTAAGGGTCATGTGAGGATAGCTTGGTAATATTTTGGTAAAAATCCAATACGCCAGAACAAATTGACGGCCTAGTGAAATAATAAAAAAATATTACTAAAAATTAATTATCCTATTGCCTCAAATTTTGCACAAAAATCAAGTGTTACATAGGAATGAACTGGTAACATTTTGGTATGAATACAAGATAGCAAAAAAATGGCGGCTTAATAAAACATTTAAAAAATCGGCCTGAAAAACTGCTTATTAGATTAATTTCAAATTTTTTGTAAGCAAGTTGTGGTACGAATTCAAGAAAGCGGAACAAAATGGCGGCCAAATAATTTTTACTTCCCTCGTAAAAAGGAAGTATTGTAATCGTGAAAAAAATCACCCTCCGAAATTAGCTAAAAATGTACTTACTCAATTGACTTCAAATTTTGGCCAAATATTAAAGGTCGTATGTGGTGACCTGATAATATCTTGGTAAAAAGTTCAATTTGGCAAAACAAAATGGTAGCCTAGTGAAACGTTAAAAAAATATTACTAAAAAACTGCTTATCCAATTTATCTCAAATCTTGCACAAAAAATCAAGTATTATGTAGGAGTCAACTAGTAAAATTTTGATATGAATCCAAATGGCGGAACAAAATGGCGGCTTATTAAAATATTTAAAAATTCAGATAACTCAAGATGGTGGAACAAAATGGCGGCTAAATAAAAATGTTGTAATTGTAAAAAGTCACGTCAAGGTTTTAGCGTCTCAAAAATCATTTTTATCAGTTTCGTCACTCGGTCTGTCTGTCTGTCAGTTCGTGACATATCTTAAGAGTGACTTTAACCAAAAATTAAGGGTCATATGAGGATGACCTAGTAATGTTTTGGTAAAAATTCAATGTCGGAACAAGATGTGGGTCTAGTGTAACATTAGAAAATTATTAATGAAAAAACTAATTATCCACTTCCCTCAAATTTTGCACAAAAATCAAGTGTTACATAGGAACGAACTGGTAACATTTTGGTATGGATAGCAAAACAAAATGGCAGCCTAACAAAATATTTAAAAAATCGGCCTCAAAAAACTACTCATTAGATTAATTTCAAATTATTATAATTTTTTAAAAAATCAAGGCAAAAAATCTCATTCAATTGACCTCAAATTTTGCAGAAAAATTAACGGGATAAACGAATTCAATATGACGTAACAAAATGGCGGTGTGTGTCAATGTAAAAACTACTTATTAAATTTATTTTAAATTATGCGCAAAAATAGCTAGATACTTTCAAAAAGATACATTTAATCAAAAAGTAACTAAGTTCCTACTAACTGTAAGTTACTTTTCAAAAGTTACAAGTTACTCCAAAAAGATACTTTATTTTTTTAATTCAGTTAGTATATCTATATTAAACACGTTATTAGGTACTTTATTAGATAATCTACACTAGGTATGATAATTTAGCAACAGAGTACTTATTAAGACATCAAAAACCTATTAAGGGGGAACTGCACGCAGTATTATGGATCATTTGCAAGCCTTCCGCTGCTGCAATATTATGTTAAAATTATAAGAGATATGTATTAGCTTGTGATTTCAATAGGGAAATTGGGCGCTAAATGCGATATTTTATGAAAAAAATCTAATCTAGAATTATAAAATAGAAGTAGATTTGTCCATTTTCGACCATTTTTCAACTACTTTTTGACGCAAATGCCGTTGCATACAATTTTTTTTCCACAAAATGGCTCTTTACCGTCTTGCATTGATCCTTTGTTTACGTAACTGCAAAATTTGAAATGGTAAATCGTACTCATGTCTCTATATTTCTGCAGCGCTTGAATCCTTTTGAACCAATTTTTAAACGAATGTAATTTAAATTGCCTATACATAACACTTTTTTTTGAGGTCGGACGTGCAGGAAGTTTTTATTTTTTCAAATTTTGCTCAATAATTAAGAGCGGTATAGAGTAAAATTTTGATATGCGTTCAAAACGGCGAAATAAATTGGCGGGCAAACAATCAGCCTAAAATATTTCTATTCCGTTGACTTCAAACTTTGCTTAAGACTTCGGGTGTGATGTAGGGGTAATATTTTGGTACGAATTAAACATGGTGGAACAAAATGGCAGCCCAATAAAATGTTTAGAAAAATCTGGGAAAAAAACTACTTATTCCACTGATTTTAACTTTTGCCTTGAAATCGTGTGTGACATAGGTAGAAACTGATAAAATATTGGTACATACAATATGGCGGCCTATTAGAAAGGCTGAAAAATTAATATAAAAAAAAATCGGTAAATTGGCTTTAATCGGAACTTCTCTTACTACTATTACTGTTATGTGTTACTAAATGACTGTGTATGGAACAAAATAGGGTCATTATACTTAATGAAAGGAAAGATTCATACCATAAAATTCACGGGTAAAGGAAATTTTAGTGATTTTTTTCAGAAAAAATTGATGAATTAAATTGAAAACTTGCTTTTTGAAAGATATATTGGAATTTTCTGGAGACACTAGCATTCAAGCCCTTAACCGGAAAGAAAAAATATTTCACAACGGGTTCCTCTATGTCCAAAATCAGTTAAAACCTCGATTAATGAACTTTTAACAGTTCCAGTGGCGTCAGCGATAAAACGGTTTAGTAATCATTAACTGGGGACGGCACAAGATCAAAGCGGACCTTAGTGGTCGTTGAAAGTGTCAATGACAAGACATCGATTGACTTAAGGGGCAATTGGGTTTGATGTAGTGGAATGGGCCAGTTGTAAAATTTTATTTCGAATTTGTCAGCTGCGATTAATTAATAGGCCGTCCCAGGGTATTTAGGAGGTCATATACTAGCCGTTCATTAAACTTTGGAATACGATTCCAATCTCATGATCAAAACTCTAAGTTGGACTGCAAAAACCGATAAAAAAAATCTAGTATAAAAATCTAAATTATTTACTGAATATAATAATAACAAATATTATCCTTGACTTGGTGGAAAATCATCTTCAACGCTCAACCAGTTCATTCTTTTATTAAGCTTGACTTTAGTGCCAAATGCGAGGTCCAGTAAGCAGTTTTTTTACACTCATATTTTAAGCATTTTATTAGGTCGTCATGTTATTCCGCAATATTGGATTTTTACTAAAATGTTCCGTTGCCATTTCTACATAATTTTTGACCAACATTTGAAGTTAGTTGGGTAAGTGGTTTTTTTTTACCTATTCTGCGCAGACAGATATACCAACGGAAATGGGAAAACAAGTGTTCCTGTGATCACATATGAAACTGAGAAAAAAGACACTGTTAAGTTGGCTAGAAAAGGCCTTATATCACAAGTTTATTGAATAATTTTCAACGTTTATGGTATAATCAATAAATAGTATATTAAAACATTAGTTTTATAAATTTTTTTACTAGTCCTAGGTCAGAGAACGAGCCGCAGTTTTCCTCTCTCTGTCTGTTCGAAGCATGGCTAAAAAACTACTTACCTGACTGACTTCAAATTTTGATAAAAAATTAAAGGTTATATGCGGGTGATCTAGTAACATTTTGAAAAAAATCCAATATAGCGAAACAAAATGGCGGCCTAATAAAATAACTTGAAAAATTATTACTAAAAAACTACTTATCTAATTTATCTTAAATTTTACACAAAAATCATTATGTAGGAATCAACTGGTAAAATTTATAAGATGGCGGCACAAAATGGGGGCCTAATAAAATATTTAGAAATTCAGTCTGAAAAAATTACTTAATGGATTGATTTTAAATTGTGTGCTTAATTGTGATATAGAGATGAACTAGTAAAACTGCGGTACTAATTCGGGATGGTGGAAGAAAATGGCGGCCAAATAAAATGTTCATAATTGAGAACAAAGTCAACCTCTCAGGTTTTATATATATTCACGTTTTAGCGTTTCTAGATGCAAAAAAATATGTTTTATCAATTCCGTCCGTCCATTTGTCAGTCTGTCTGTTAGTTCGTAGCTTAACTTAAAAATGGGGATGGCAATATTTTGGTAAAAGTCCTATATGACGGCACAAAATAGCGGCCTAGTGAAAGGTTAAAAAAAATATTACTTAAAAAAATTATATACCCAATAGAGTATTTAAAAAATCTGTCTGAAAAAATTACTTATTAGAGTAATTTTAAATTTTGCGAAAGCACTTAATGTGATATAATGATAAACTGGTGAAGTTGTGCGAATTCCAGATGGCAAAACAAAATGGCGGCCAAATAATATTTTTAAAAAATCAACGTAAAAAAATCCTGTTAAAACTGACTAGGAATAAACCGGCACGGATTCAACATGACGTAACAAAAAATGGAGGTGTATGTTAATGTAAAAACTACTTATTAAATTTATTTCAAATTATGCCCAAAAAATGAGGTGTGGCTTAGGTAGAAAGTGGTAAAATAGTGTTGGGAATCCAATATGATGAAAGAAAATGGCGCCCAACAAAACTGTTAATTATATGTATGTTTTACTAAATGACAATGTATTGCACTAAATGGTCACACTTCACTATTCCTAATAAAAGAAAAGATTCATAGCGAGAGAAGATAAGGGTAAAGGAAATTTACTGTCTTTTCAAACATTTTTATTGAGGGCCTTTTTTGTCCACTATATTGGATTGGTACCAATATTTTACCAGTTTTTATCTATGCCACACTTGTTTTTTGGTATAATTTAAAATAAACTTAATACGTAATTTCTACACTGATTTTTTCACGCCGCCATTTTGTTCCGTCATGTTGAATTTGTACCAGTTTATTTCTACATTACATTTAATTTTTCTGCAAAAATTGAAGTCAATTAAGTAAAATGTTTCTTTTCAGTTAGTTTTTTAAACATTTTGTTTCACCATCTTGAATTCGCACCACAATTTTACCAGTTTATATTTAGATCAATCTTATTGCTTGCATAAAAATTGAAAATTAAATAATTTTTAAGGCTGAATCGGGTAAGTATTTTTTTTTACCTTCACCGCGAATTGACAGACATACAAACAAACCGATGGAATTGAGACAACATATTTTTGGCATCTAGGGACGCTAAAACGTGAAGATATGTGAAACCTGGGAGAGTGATTTTTTTCACGTATACAACCATTTTATTTAGCCGCTATTTTGTTCCGCCATCTTGAATTGGTACAAACATTTTATCAGTTCATTTCTATACCACAATTAATTCTTGAGCAAAATTTGGAATAAATATATTTACTTTTTAAGCTGAATTTTGTTGATTCCTATATAATATTTGACTTTTGTATAAAATTTGAGGTAAATTGTATAAATAATTTTTTCACATTTTTTAACATTTCAGGTCGATAATTTGTTTCGCCATATTGGATTTTTAGCAAAATGTTACCAGGTCATCTCCATGTGACCGTTAATTTATTGACCAAAATTTGAAGTCCAGTTCCAATATATGTTTTTGGCACTGCAGCAATTGCCAGACTGCTCTCCGCCCGCGGTTTAGTCAGAGCTGGGGCGATCCTCCCTAATGATTTATATCTTATTCCGTTTTCGTTAGGATGGCGATCTCTAAACTCCTAGTACACACCGATTATTCCAAATCTTTTTCAATATATCTAATTAACTTTTGAATCTTTCTACATCTTCTCTTCAACTGGTGTCACTTAGAGCGCTTAAGTCTCCCGCCTTCCCCCGAAACAAAGCAGCAAAACCGAACACGTGGAACCACTTATTTTAAAAATACAGAGGTCTGCCTTCTAATTCTAATTTGAAGCCATTACCCGATTGTAAGTAGTTTTTAGCTATGCCGCGAACACACAGACAGACCGACAGACACACCGACGAAATCGACAAAGGAACTTGTTTTCCAGCATATAGGGACCTTGAAATGTAAATATTTGAAAACACTTCGGAAGGTGATTTATTCACCATTACAATACTTCCCTTTTACGAAGAAAATAAAAATTAAGCTTTTTTTCTGCTCCTGTATTAGCATACCTTCTCTTACAGGCACTTTACTCAATAAGTAAAACCATTCTTACGCACAACTATACGTAAAGAATAATATTGCACAGTTATGTGTTATGGTGCATATCGCACATTGGCGCATTGATATGATGCGCAATGTATTGACCACTGACAACGACATTATTTGAGACCTCAAGAGATTCAAATCGGTAATAATTATTTTTATTGTTTAACGCACCATCCGGTATTTCAAAAATTGCCGTAGAAAAAGTATAGTACCTAACTTGAATGGTAATTAGCTTATAGCTAGTTACAAACTCACTCAATGAGAGCTCTCGCTCGGTGCGCTCCCTCGTGCAGTACCTAATCTTTCCCGTTTGTAATAAGCTTACCATTCTCGTTAGGTAATGTATTATTTTAAAATATAGTGCACAAAATAGAAAAAAATCTTACTCTCGTTATGAATATTTCATTTTATTAGGAATAGTGACGTGTGACTCCAGTTTAGTTCGGTACATAGTCATTTAGTAACACATATTTAGACGCCATTTTGTTCTATCATATTGGATTCCTACCAATATTTTACCAGTTTCTATCTATGCGACACTTGATTTTTGGGCATAATTTAAAATAAACGAAGATTTATACGTATCCAGTAGTCGGCGCCAGTGTCACTGGTACGCCAGTGCCGGAATGGTAGTGGCACCATGTAAACACTTTTTGGTGCCAGTCCAGCGTTGTCCGCCAGCGCTGGACCGAATAGACAGCCTGTCTATTTTTCCTGCCAGCGGCCTTCACCCGCGTCCCCTCTGACCCCCGCGCCGGCATTGCGTCTCCAGCGTACCTACGTATTGGTGCCTGGCTTACTTCCGTAAAGTCCGTATGATATGATTGGTGTGAATATACTAATAAATTATTATATTTTTCCGGTAAAATGACCTGAAAACTTAGTGAAGACGAAACTTTAAAGTTTGTTCAGCTTTATAGGGAGCAGGAATGTTTATGAAATATCAGAAGCGATATATATAGAACCAAACAAATGCGCACATCGGCGCTACAAAATTCAAGAAGGAACGTATATAGGACTTAGTATTGATGATGTAAAAGCAAAAATTAAAAGTATTAGAAGTTGCTAAGAATTAGATAAAATTGAGAAATATACAAGATCTAGTGGAAACGATTAAAAGCCGTTTTTTTTTCGAATATATTTTTTAAGTGACACAAACCAAGTGGAAACTCACGACTGACTGGACTCATGTAAACAATTTGGTCCAGTACGCCAACCTAGAGTTGGCGTACTAGTGACTACTGGATAGGTGTAACTCTTTTCCTTTAATTCAATAAACAGTTTTTATATTGACACGCACCGTCAATTTGGTACGTCATGTCGAATTCGTATCGGTTACACATTATTATTACCACATTAATTTTTCTGTAAAAGTCAATTGAATTTTTTTTTTTCCGTTCATTTAAAAAACATTATTTGGCCGCCAGTTTATTCCGCAATCTTGAATTCCTACGACAACTAGTTTATCTCTAATAATGCTTGCACAAAATTTGAAATTAATCTAATGAGTAGTTTTTTCAGTTTTGTTTTGCTATCTTATAGTCATGCCAAATGTCACCAGTTCATGGAATACTTGAGGTTTGTGCGAAATTTAAGAAAATTGGATACGCCATTTTGTTCCGCCATCTTCAATTAGTACCATAAATTTGCTAGTTGATTTATATAGCTCAATTAGTTATGACACATAATATAAAACACTCCCATTAAGTAATTTTTTCTGGTGGCCATCTTCGATTCATACCAAAACTTTACCAGTTGATTCCTACATAATACTTGATTTTTTGAGCAAAATTTGAGATAGATTGGTTAAATAGTTTTTTAGTAATACTTTTTTAACATTTCACTACTCCGCCATACTGGACTTTTACCAAAATGTTATCAGGTCATCCCCATATGACCCTTCATTTTTGTCCGAAATTTGAAGTCAATGGGGTAAGTAGTTTTTTAGCCATGTCGCCAACAGATAGACCAACAGACCGATAAATAGATCGACAGAATTGAGAAAACCCGTTTTTCGGCATCTAGGAACCCTGAAATGTGAACATCTGAAAAAATCTCGGAACAAAATTCGTTTTGGTGAAAATTATGTCAGGAGTGAGACTGCCAAAAAGCAACAACCTTGAAATGAGATGAGAAAAATTTTTCCTGCAAATTTTTTTCTGGAATTGTATTCGACATGACTATTTCACGAGAGAAGCAATAAACACAAAATATTTACTCATTGATTTATAAATTGTTATGAAAATAAATAAAAAATACATAGCTCAACAAAATTTTGTTGCTGGCTGTGATCATATCATGTTGATTATATCAAGGCGAGTCGTTTTGCCAGTGGAAAGCAGCTCGTCATCAAGGAATTTTGGTATAAAGTACTCTAACGAAATAGTAGCAAAAATCTATTTTGTGTCTGTAACCAGAGTGTCAACGTAATTCTCGTAAAAATATAACTAATTGTATATTTTTACGTTGCCAGAACCACACAAATACATCAAAACAGATTCTTATGTAGCAGACAAATGCAATGTATTCGCATTTCCGGTATACATCTGTTTACTACTCTTGCTCTGAAAAGATTTATGCAAAATATATACTAAGAATAAAATAAAATTTAAAAAATCAAATATAAAAAATTTCATCCAAACCCTGTTCCATTCTCGATAGTCCGAAATACAGAAGCCGCGTTACGCTCTTTCAATAGCGAGGCTGATCCTTTGGGTAATGAAGCTTTTTACTTCCTTGCACGATATGTTTGCGCTTATTTCAATAAGAAGCTTTTTTGCCTCATTACCCCAAGGACCAAACGTTTCAACTGCGAAAGGTACCAATTCAAAACGGTCTTCTAGCTCGTCATATTTATGATGTTTTGTAACTCTCCGTTACGTGCAGCATCACCCCTTTCAGATGCTTGTTTGATATAAGAATCAGCCTGCACATAGCGTCCCATAACAATGCCTTACCCGCTTTCCAGGGAACCAATGTCATACCATCCACTCGCTTTCCATCGCTTCGACAAGCTCCAGGCGGTTCTAAAACTGCGGAAAATTCCACAGTTATTAGCGACCTCTTGATTATGTCGTTGATCAGCCTGTGTCTGGATACACGACCCGAACTTTGTTTGCAGCTTAGCCCGTGTAGGCCATATATATCTATTGTTTCGCCACAAGTGCAGATATGTTGTTCACACACAGTCAAGCCAACTCTCAAAGCAATGGAAATATGAAAAGATGAATCTTCCAAAAGATTTCCCAAAGATGCAGAAGGTAAATCATTTAACTACTTAAATTACTTTCAGGTGTTTGAAGAGCAAGAAAACGTGCCCTGTCTCTGATATACTGGCTATTCGATATAAGATTACTGAGGAGAACCTGACATAACTTTAAATCTAAATTCTTCTGTCTACGTGCTAGTTTATCTGGTATCCTGTCTAGATTGCAAAGTTTTCACTTTGCAATCTAGAATTTAACGCAAAATTTAAGCAAATTTGTTACATCAATAATCGAACCTAAAAAGCGGAAAAACGAAGTTTGGATGAATCTCGAATACCAAAACCACCAAGTTTAACAGATATTTTACTTTGTTTAAAAGAATTATTGTCAAAATGGCAATTCGTTATATTTTGAAGAGTATTTTTTAAAATTGAATCATAGTCGGAAAGAGAGGTTGGTGTATTCCAACAAAGAGCACATCTTAGTAAGAAATTTATAGGGGATATTGCAAATGAATGTTTAAGTAAATAAAATCCGATGTGACTATTGACTGATCAAACCTGTAAAAGATCCGGCGCCACTTTTCTGAATTTAGAATAAATTAAACATCGGTTTTATTAGAAATAACTGAAATTTCGCGGTTTTTGTAATTTATTTTCAAACCAGTATCCAGAACTTAAATGGATTATTTTTTTAAAGTCGTCCAAAACTGTATAAATATTACCAGCAATTGTTCCATCGTCTAAATACCATAAATTAATTTCAGACTGATCCCCTTGTTGCAAACCTCTTTGTGACAAAATACAGTGATCACTAAAAGATAGAAGTGAATGTTTTTTATAGCACTGAGAAATAAAATTTAAAAAATTTGAAAAATATTCTTTAATTCTAGTAAGAATTATGTCGCTATTTACCATAATAAAAGCATTAAAATAGTCGATTTTTAGGGTAACGACGAATCGCATGCGTAATTGCTTCTTCTCCACATTTGGTGCCAAATTGATTCGGGCGAAATGTTTTACCTAAAAAATGCGTAAGTGAGAGAACACATTATTTTCACAACCAAACGGCGAAGACAAAAACCAACAGCGATTGGTCGAATTCCACCATCTTTTTTTGTCAAAAGGGCATACGTTAGCCCCGTAAAAAATGGGACATATTTGTTTTGGAACCAAACCTTTAAATATATTATTAGTAAAAGATACGAGAGAAGAAAGTAAATTTGAAGAGACGTTACCAAGCTCCTCCGTTACTAAATCTTTGAGATGCTGTGACCTCAAATTTATTTTATTTTTTTGTAAACAAAATAATTCTTTTTCACTATACAGGGTAGCTCGAAAGTAATGGGGCAGGTGGATAAAACATCTATCTGAAAATAAAAAAATATATTTCAGAAGCTTTTAACCTGCTTAGAGATCAGCGATATACTAGAAATTTATTTTAATATTTTGTGTTTAAGATATAATAACAAAAAATGTTTCAAGAGCGTTTAGCTTTTGTTAACAAACGGTGAAACACCTCATTTTTTAAAATTTTTATGTTATATACACATTTTCTTTTTTACTCTTTTCCAAAGCAGTTAGTGTTAGTATGTAAAACATTTTTTTCACTATACGGGGTAGCCCTAAGAGACACAAATGTCCGGTAAAAAATGCCAATATTTTTTTATGTCAATAACGCATAGCTTCAAAAAAAACTGTAAAAGAGAGCTAATTTATTTTCTTTTCTTTTGCGTATATAAGAATATTTTTTCTTTATAATAGGTTAATCTAAGGAGATAAAAAACCTCCCCAAAAAAATTTGTTTTAGATTTTTTTAAGGCTGTAAAACGCTAAATTTGTGTAAATAAACTATACATATTTCACAAAAACGGCAAAACACGACAAAATTATTATATTTTTTGCCTATAAACCTAGAAAACCATTGATGTACATAGTTTTTGTGGGGAAGTGCTATGTTTTTTTCGATCCATTTCTGTTTTCTCCAATAAAATAGCTATAAAATCAAAAACGGGACAACTCTTTCTTTTATCATTTTTCAAAATTTTGAGAAATCTGTGATTTTCTGTCATTTTTTAAAAATGTGCCACATTTAGCAGTTTAGCATACCTACACGCGTCTGAAATAAACTAATCCCAAAAACAAGCATATCTATAACACACCCGAAACTTCATGTTGTAGCTTTCTTCAAAAATGCAAAAAGGAAATAAAAATTGCGTTGCTTTGTCTTTTATGATAATTATATACACATGCTTCAGATTGACCAAATCTCAAATAACGGGCGTATGAAAATGTCTCTGCATATACAACAAAATTAATTATCTTGTGTTTTTGTGAAAATTGAAAAACATAAAAATTTGTTCTACCAGGCTTTAACAGAAATGAAACATTTTAACTTTTTTTTGAAAATTTGGATTTTATTCCAGAGATCTATTTAGGGATATTTTCAGAATCAAGTTTAATATTAGGTACTATATTTAACATGTTGAAAGGTTTTTTGTCACATTATACATCTGTATCGGTATCTGTAATGATAAAAACAAAAATTTTTAAAGTTTTGGTTTAACTGTAAACGATAGATATGTACAAGAACTTGTTGCATACAGGAGAGGTTTTGTAATGGTATAGAGCGGAATATTTTTTTGAGACGTAGAACGCAGCACTACATCACTACATATGCGATCGTGGCCTAAATGGCCAAATTTACGCAGCAGACATCATTGACGATATTGATCAAAATAACCGCTGGGATTTAGAACCAGGAATTAGATTTCTGGATGACAAAACTGGTTCAATAGAGCGAACGTTTCTCTTAAACATCTAGAGAACCCCGACATAGAACGGTTGCCTTTATCATTGCTGCGACTAGAATTGCATTGAGCATATATGGGATATGCTTGGGAGCTGACTGAGAGTTAAGCTCCAGTCCAGAATGGTGCCGATCCACAACGCTTTCTTCCGGAATTATGAGACAAAATTTGACACTGTAGTTGACAAGGCATGATGCGCCGTATAGGAGATGTCGTAGGAAACAAAGGGAAATAACGCGTTATTAGTTTGCTTAGCTTTTAGTTTGTTTTGTTATGTTATTATAATATTTTTAATTATTTTTTAAGAAATACAGGGGTCCATATTTCTCTTGATTTTAAAAATCGCATTTGTACAAAAAAGGCAAAGTGTTCGACAAAAAATAATTTATAGATTTATGTATTTTATTATATACATAATTTACAAAAAATTAGCAAAAATTGTACCTGCTAAATATCAGAAAAGATGATTTCAAAAATAATATTAAATAAATCTTATTTAATAAAACCAAAATTTAGGAAACAGTTAAAGGTCAAAACAGAGAACTAGATGCGCAAAGCTTATACCTAGGTCTACCAAATAATCAATCAAAAATTTCGTTTTCTAATTTTTGAAAAAATATAACTCAATTTTGTTATAAATATACCGTATTATTGTCATTTGCTCAATGTGTATATTGTCATTTGCTCAATCTACAGCCCTTGTAGCTTAGTAATTTCCAACATCTTTGGTCGTTTTTGTGATTAGATTATACTATTTTTCAATTTCATGTTTAATTTATCGTTAAAATTTTTACCTGAGTGCACTAAGCAACAAAAATGTTTTTCTATTGAAGAAAAATATTTTGGCAAAACATCTGAGCTAGAGAGCCAGATCGGCCATGCTCGTGGGTGGAGTGTATTTTTAGTCTTCCTATAAGGTGAACGACTAATATATCCGAACAGGCAGGTAAGAATTACCTGACATTTCCACGAAGTCATTAGTTATGGCTGTTTCTATTGGCTTATTTGTCTACGGTAGCTGCTAAAATAAAATGGTTTCATATATATCTTCCGAATAATTGAATGCTTCCAAAGACTTTAAGGCTGCTTTATAAAAGCTTTTTTTTAAATTTGTTTTAGTACAATTAACTCATTCATACAAGAAAATGTGCACAAATATTCTATAGATCATTCTGTATACCTCAAAAGGGTGGTGGAGAGAAGAAAAACTCACGAGTTTAAAATTTAGTTTTTGTTTAATCTAATAAACGTATGCTTCAGCATAGGTGTTATGAGTAGAAAAATAGACCATTTTTCTTTTAATTTTTTTACGGAGAAAAACTAAATTTAGAGAATTTAAAATTATGATCTACAAGTTGAAATACAAGGTGTTAGTAAATAAATGCGACCAACTTCAAGGGGTGATTCTGCATGAAAAAATAATGACAGTTTGCTATATAAACGTATATCCGTAAATGATTCGTTTTCCAAGATACGGGCTGTTAAAGTTTGTGTTAATATCTGACGATTTCTTTATTGCTCTGAAACCGGTCGAGTTATGCCAACGAAATTTGGTGGGTTTTAATCATTGGCGCGCGTACGGGTAATGATCTCAATTTTTTTAAAGAAAAAATGGTACGCCACTAATGCATTTCAAACTAAAGATCATTTTTGATTTCCTCGTTCAATTTGTGACTTTTTTTTTCGTATGGAGTGCAGTTTTTATGCAAACAAATAAAACATTAACGCGTATTTTTCATTTCTTTAATACATTATCAAGAACTATTTATTACAATCTAGATGATTTAAATCCGGCGATTGAGCAGGCCAATTTTCCTCTTCTTATCCAACGATTTGGATATACTGTATCTAAGTGATTAATGTACGTAACATTAATGCTTAAATGAACTGGTGCACCATCATGCATAAACCAAAAGTATTGTCTCAGCTGCAGAGGAATTTCTTCAAGAAGAACATTTAACTCTTCCTGTAGGAAATTAAGGTAAGTTTCGCCTGTTAGTATGAGGAAATATGGATGGATGAAATGATCATCAATTACCCCAAGCCATAAATTTATTGAAAACTGATGCTGAAAATGAGCTTCAAAGATTCCATGTGGATTTTCCTCAGCCCATAAGTGATTGTTATGGAAATCTCGTATACACTGTCGTCCAAAAGTAACCTCGTCAGTAAAGGAAACGCCATTTAAAAAATTTGGAACTTGAGCGATTTGATGAACAATGCATTTGCAAAAAAATAGGCGCAGAAGAAAGTCTCTAGGTAGTAGAGCTTGAATACGAAATGGATACAATCGCTGTTCTTTAAGAATTTGAAATACAGTGAAGTTGCATACATTCAATATGTCGGCAGTTTTTCGAATACTTGTTTCGGGTGACTCAGCAATTAACTCGAGAACTGCCTCTTCTAGTTGCACAGTTCGTACTTCTCCCGCACCCGCAGTTAGCCGTTTGTTTCTTAAATGTACCATTTTCGCGCAAACGTTGGTAAAGACGAGCAAATATTGTGTGTTATCCTTCGTCCTGGATACAACTCAGCATACAATCATCGAGCTTGCCGACTATTTCCATTATTTCCACAACAAACAAAATTCATATCTGACAATTCTGCATTTGTAAAATATGCCATTCTTTTCGATAAAATAAAAATGTATTACTTATCAACAATAATGTTATTGCAAACTAAAAAGCTTAAGAATGAATACATTTTAGCTTGAAATTTCGTTAAAATATTCGTATTTAACAGATAAATGTTGACAGTAGCCTACTAGATAATATATTAAGGAAATTAAAAATAAGCGTTAAGATGTTTTATTTTTTTGCACAAAAACCGTGCCCCATACGGAAAAAAAAGGCAAGAGAGATTTTCTTGTCACAAATTGAATTTGTACTTATCTGATTGACTTCAAATGTTGGTCAAAAATGAAGGGTCATATGGGGATGATCTGGTAATATTTTGGTAAAAATGCAATATGGCGAAACAATATGGCAGCCTAATGAAGTGTTAAAAAAATTATTATTAAGATTACTCATCCAATTTATCTCAAATTTTGCAAAAATATCAAGTTTTATGTTGAAATCAAGTGGTAAAATTTTGGTACGAATCCAAGATGGCGGAACAAAATGTATGCATAATAAAATATTTAAAAATTCAGCTTGAAAAACTGCTTAATGGTTTGATTTCAAATCGTGTGTCATAACTTTTTGTGGTATTGGGATCAACTAGTAAAATTCCGGTACTAATTCAAGGTGGCCGAACAAATTGTCGGCCAAATAAAAAGTATGTAATCGTGAAAAAATCACCCTCTCAGTTTTTACACGTCTTTACATTTTAACATCCCTAGATGCCAAAAAAGTATGTGTTATCAATTCCGTCGGTCCGTCTGTCGGTATGTCTGTCTGTCAGTTCGAGGCATAGCTTAAAGACTACTTACCCGATTGACTTCAAATTTGTATCATTAAATTAAGGGTCATATGGTAATATTTTGGTAAAAATCCAATATGGCAAAATAAAATGTCGGCATAGTGAAATGTTAAAAAAAAATTTTCTGAAAAAGCTGCTTATCCAGTTTATTTCAAATTTTCCATAAACATCAAGTATTATGTTGAAATCAACTGGTACAATTTTGGTACGAATTCAAGATGGCGGAATAAAATGGCGGTATAATAAAATATTTAAAAGTTCACCCTGAAAAAAACTACTTAACGGATTGATTTCAAATTGTGTGCCATAACTAATTGGTTGTAGGGCTAGTAAAACTATGTTACAAATTCAAGATGGCGGAACAAAATGGCGGCCAAATAAAATTTTTGTAATCGTGAAGAAAATCATCCTCTTAGGAATTACATATCATCACGGTTTAGCGTCCCCAGATGCCAAAAACCATGTTTTATCAATTCCGTCGGTCCGTCTGTCGGTCTGTGTGTCAGTTCGCGACATAGCTTAAATGCTACTTACGCAAATTTTGACAAAAAATTAAGGTCCATATGGGGTTGACCTGATAATATATTGGTAAAAATCCAATATGTTGGAACATTGTTAAAAACTGTTTGTTAGAGTGGTGTATTATTTGGGATTAAGATCCAGTAAAAAAATGTATTCTTTTTAAATTGTCGACGTTTCGCAACTTAATTGTTGTATCCCTAGGACACATATATAGATCTTATATCCTGCATGAAACCCATATTAGCAGTACTTTTACTCCGTTGTTCCGCATATATTACCCAGATATTAAGTTTCTAAATGGTTTTCGTTAACCATATTTTTGTTGTTATGTTACAGTGGTGTATTATTTGGAGTTAGGATCCAGTAAAAGAAATAAAAGACTATTCTTAAATAGTCGACGTTTCGCAACTTTATTGTTGCATCTTCAGGGCATAGGTAGATTTTATATTTAGCATAAAACCCATATTATTAATCTTTACATATTCCGTTTGTCCGTGACTATGGCCTACTTATTGAATTTATTCTAAATTATGCCCAAAAGTCAAGTGTGGCATAGGTAGAAAATATGGTATACATATTGGTAGAAATCCAATATGAACAATAATAAATGAAGAGATCGTATATGTAACACATATATACTGTCTATGACTGTGTACTGAACTAACTTGGATCACACTTCACTCTTCCTAATGAAAGTAATAATTCAAAACGAGGGAAGTTCCGGGTAAAGGAATTTACCAATTTTTTTTTTGTTTTGCCAACCAAAAAGAGAGGAAAATCCATTTTCCCCACAATAGCATCCGTTATAAGGCCTAGGAGTTTTGCATTGCGGAATAGATATCGTTGACAAAATGAGAAAGTTATCGATGTAATGAAAATATTTTCTGTACATCTTATATTTTGTCCTCAATTTGCGTCCATAGCGTGTACAAAATTGAAATATCAAATCTGTTTCGCGTGTAATCTGTTCACTTTCTCTCTGTACGTCATTCGGGATTTCTGTTCACACTTCTTTACGCGATGCTCCTATCGCTCTCTGGAATGGCCCTGAAAAAAAAATGTAAACAAATCAACCGAAAACGCATGTAAAAAATGAGTTTGTCAAACCGAATGTTCACCAGATTTCTTCGGTGTTAACACGAACAGTAATATGGTACAAATTATATATGTACAGATAATTTTGTGCTTCTGAAGTGGCATTTTTTCTATCTAAATATTCTGGAATTAAGTAAACACTAAATCTTTTTTCGCAGGTATAAGGGAAAGAAATTAGTTTTTTTTTGTTCTGCTATAGTATAAGTTATAGAGGTCTTAATAAAGCTGAGCGATTACCCAAATCAATAATCGAAGATTGCAAATAATTGCAATAATTAATCGGTTTTTTTCGTTTATTGGATCGTACAGGGTATCCCGATTCGTTGTCATTATAGGGTATCTTAGTTATTTGTAAAGATACAGACTTGCAATTTTCGCGAAGTGGTGCTACTTTTTGATGAAACGAAAGATTCCGTCAAAGAAATTTTTATCGCTCCTTTCGTTTCTGAGATACTAGGTGATTATAAAAATTTTCAATTTTCAGACACCCATCGTATCTTATAAATAATGGCGAAGGTAAAAACTGATTTTGTTATTCTTTTTTTGCGTAGAATTCAGTATTGTGCATATATTTTTTTCTGGAAGATACGGATTTTAAGATACATATCAAACTTGTTATTTTTTAAATAGGTGATCCTGTAGATTTTTTATAATTGTACTCTCTTCGATGGCACTTTTCCAAATATATATAACACTTCATAGTTATTTTTTATTTGAGTCCAAAGAAATGCGTTTTATCGGCCTTAAAATATCAATAAAAACTTTGTTTATTTCTTATTCTATTTAATAAAACTGTCATTAACATATTTTTACATATTTCATACATTCATGTTTCAATAAACTAACAACTCTACTTCTAACAACTTACTTCAGGTAGCTGTAACTTATAAAGAAAAACTATTCTTTTTAATATACAGGGTGTTAGGGGTTTAACTACAAATATTTTAATATATTATAATAATATGAATAAATTTGAATCAAAAACTTTTATATACCATCGGTAAATTCTTAATGCTTTTTGATATATTACAATTTAAAATGTCTAAATTTGGAGAAAGTTTAAAAATAAGTTCTTGACAACATGGCAACATTGATATTCGGTTGTACAAGGTTACTCTAATCTCTTCACTGTGTTTTATCAATAAAGAAAAAACCTGTAGGCTTGGGACAGATTCAATTAATTTCCTTTGATTATTTATTTGGGATATTTGAATTAATTATTTAATAAAAAGAATTGTGGTTTGTTAGCATAATACAGACGCGTATAAAAAACAGTACAAACAACCTGTCATTCTAACTAAACCATAATCATTTTTAAGATTATTTATTTGTGCACTCTTAACTGCACAACCTTAATTAAGTTTATACTTTCTAAAAATTGACAACAATATCAACCTAACATACACTTCAATTTTGAGGAGTAATTCGCACAATAGGGAAAGTATTCGAAAAATTTAAACTAAATGTTGAATTCAACCAAAGCTCTCAGTACTTCGAGTAAAATACTTGGAAAAAGTAATTCAAATTATATTTATAGTAATTGTACTTGAAAGTCAATTACTCTTTAAAAAGTATTTGGTATTTAGTATTTATTTCCAAAATAAAGTATTTGAAGTATATATGAATACAAAAGGAATTGAAGTACTATCAAAACTACTTCAAGCAACGAGAAAGTATTTCAAATCCTCAAATCTCTTTGTCTACATAACTATTCATTTCTTTTGAACCCCTTTTTAACAGAAATGTACTTTAGATTGCCTACACACAGCATCATTTTTCATATACCTCATTTGTTTTTTTCCAACACGTAGGTATTAGTATCGCTAATAAAAGTGACCCCTTAAGTATTAAATCTGTATAGACTTTATTCAATATTTTGTTTTCTGTTTGCATAATATTACTTTTACAATTTCTGTAGTTGTATTTATTCGGTTGTCTGCCCAAGTTTTTGTAATGCGTATTAAATATATTTTAAACTATATACCTGGTTTTTTACAGTTACAAAAGTCTTTTTTCATTAATAAAGAATTTTAAAATAATTATGATATTTTTATATAACCTTCTTTTTACATCTATCGAATAGAAGTAGGCAAATAGACTATTCAACAAATGGAAAATAAAAGAGTCTGCAAATGGATCCCAGCTTTGGCATTCCTCAGTAGGGTTGAGATCAGTGGCGGCTCGTGGATTTAAGAACGGGTTAAGCGCAGTGCAGCTAGGTGCAAAGAGCCGCAGGCGAAAATTTTTCGGTGTACCCAAAATGGCTATTTTTTAAACCTTTTTCTGATGTTAATTATCCATAGCTTTGGAGCGTTTTTTAATACTTAGGGGTAATAATACGAATTTATAACATTTTAAATATATTTTTTTGTTCTTAGAAAACAGTTCTGTACCTATATCTTAAATAAAGCTAATTTCAATTCGATTCAATCGGTGCAAAACTGCTTCCGCCTCCGATGATCAGATCGCACTAATTTACATTAATTCTATAACAAGCGAACAAGCCCCTGCAGCCTGCAGCAGAAATTTTATGCCGCTCCCATCTCTATTTGGCTTACGGTTATTCACCATTGGGTTGCCATAGCAACTGCCGTAAACAAATCTAAGCGCAAAAGCCGGCACGCGGGGGGAGTCTGATTTGTTACTACGCATTGCGATTCTTCAACGGGTCGCTCTTATGAAAAGGTGTTCAGCGCTCAAGTTTTAAATTCACTATTATTTTTTGAGTATATAACATACTATTTTTGATAGAAAATATTGGTGTAATTGAATAAATAATGTGAATTTGTATAAAACATACTACATTTTTATAATACATTTAAAATTTTAAAAATATTTTTACTTTTAAGTAAATTGATTGGAACATATAGGTGAAGCGGCGCTTCACCCGCGTCCCCTGGCGAGCCGCTACTGGTTGAGATCCATAAACTGTGTAGAAAAACTTCATTTAACTGAAAAAGTCCCATGGCTAAAAGAGTTTATATAAGTAATAATAAACGAAAAATGTATAAATGCAATAAAGTCATTGTTACCCGGTACCAAAATAGGCCTTCTTCTTCTTCTTTCTCTAGTCACCTTTTGAAACCTATTTAAGAAATTAAATAAAATGCACCAGTATAAAAAGTATTTGCGGTTTGTTTATAAATATATTGGTACTTGAAACACTTTTTAGTACTTCAGTTACAATTTCTATATCAAATACCTGTAAAAGTATTTGAAATACTAAACAAAGTACTTGAATTACTTTATTTGACAAAAATTACGCTTCAAATAGTTTTAAATTTTGAAAGTAGTTGTCACTTGGTTGGTATTTATGATTTCGTAAGTATTTGTACTAGTACTTCAAATACTTTTTGTCAGTACTTGTGACAGTTCTGAATCCAACATCACACCAGTGTTTTCTTTAACTAGAGCAGAGCTATGTTCCTCGTTTTTAGGTGTTATTTGTCTCCGAGTCTACGATTATTATGACAAGGATCACAAATTTCCGTATCTCGCACTCTTTGGACTCTTTTAGACAAGGGCCCGGATCCAGATGAAATTCTTCTTTTTTTTTATCAGAATGTAGCCCAAAACTGGCCCTTCCTTTGAGTCACATTTTCAATTTGTCAATATCAACTGTTATTTTTCCTAAAAGTGGAAACTGGCCACAATAACAGCAATATTGAAGGATGGCAATGGTAACGATATCTCTAAACATCGCACAATATCTGCGTTTTGTTGCATGGCTAAGGTATTGGAATTTATTCTGTTGATTCTGCTCAGCACGGTTTCTTTCAGGGAAGTTCATACCAAACGAACTTACTGGTATATGCAAATTTCCTGAGTAGAACTATCGACAATTCCCTTCAGGCAAACTCAGTATACTTTGATTTTAGGAAAGCATTCCATCCCGATTGAGAAACTTACAAACTATAGAACTGATAAGCCCCCTCTTGGCTAGACAGTTACTTGTGCGACCCAAAGCAAATAGTAAAATGCAAATACGAATCTAAGGAGTTAAAAGTACATTTCAATGGTTCCACCTTGGCCCAGTACTCTTCATCATGATTGTAAATGATTTGTGCCAGTTATTTAAACACTCTCAACCCTTGTTTTATGCAAACGACCTAAAGATTTTTCGTCCAATCTCATCTGTGCATGATTGTTACTTATTGCAAAATGACATTAATGCCCTGGTTTCATGGTGTGATGAAAACCAAATGCAAATAAATATCAAAAAGGTTCATACAATATCATTCATGAGAAAAAAAACCTCCTAAGCATATTTATTTGGTAGGGGGTTAAGAACTCAGTAGAGTGATATTCGTAAGAGACCTGGGTGCAATTTTCGACTGTGAGTTGAAGTTTAAATATCACATTGACAAGATTATCTCCAAAGCATATAAAATGGCTGGATTTGTTATGAGACAGTGCTGGGTCTTTAAGGATGTTAAAACACTAAAATCCCTATATAGTCAGAACTCATCTTGAATACTGCCAGGGGCGTGCGCTGAAATTTTAAGAAAGGGAAGCAATTTTTAGAAACTTACCTATTTGTAATGTAATTCGATTCTTCGATGATTTTTTGCAAATTCGTCAATGACGTCATCATAAAAACGTCGATGCTCCGACATATTTTAGAGAAGTTTATTTTCAATGGACAACAGCGATGTATGCGAAAGTCTCTCCTGCCCCGTTGAATTTCTCACGAAATTTTTTATATGTTTAAGTGTTCAAAAATTGCGTTCTACTGAACAACTTGTGGCAGGTATTGTCAATACTAATGCACACAATTTCGACACTTCGGTGTAGGCGTCTTCCAGCTTCTTGTCTTTTAAAAATTGCATTAGTTCCTTAGCGTTATTTTTTGCGCTAATGTCATCAGTTTCGTAAATCACTTTTAGTTCAGATCGAAGAACTGGCCATAATGAAGAAGAAGAGATTTAAACGCATCTTCTGGAAAAGTTTTTCCTTTAAATGCATCAAAATTGCAGAGCTCGAGGAATTTAAAATCATTTAAACCGTTAAATCTATAGTTTATTTGTTGCTGAATTTGATCGATTATTTCATAAAAGAGGCGTCTGTATGATGTTTGAACATCTCTCACCTTGTCTGTTCGATGACGCTTGGCTTGTGGCTCTACATTTAACGTCATCGTTTTCTCCCAAAATAGGTCAAAGTCATCTCTTTTTTGGCTTAACATGGACTTAAAATTATCCACTTTTTTTAGGCAAAAAGCAATATCATTTGTTTTAGTTTGTAATATATCAAAAACATTGTCCGAGAATGGAAATATTTCCGAAAATATGTTCAACAAATAATTAAAATTATAATCTCGTTTCAAACACTTCAAAAACCCGCTCGAACTATTTATTGCTTTTGAATCCCACGTTTTATTATTTTCTATTATATTCTCAAATAGTTTAATCAGTGATTCACGATTTTCAGATACAGTTAACATAAGTCTTTCATTATAGTTCCACCTAGTAGGAGCTACTTTGGGCAATCGTTTGTGGACAATGGAGTCCAAAGCTTGTGTACGTTTTGTTGACTTGGAAAAAAAAAGCAGCCATGCTACTTAAAGTAACGAAAAATACTTAACGCTCTTTAATCTGATTGATGGACTGGGATAAAACTTAATTTAATTTATGAGCAAAACAAAACATTGGACAAACACAGCACTTGGGAAAGTTTCTCGAACTTTAGCTTGTAGACCCCCTAATTGTCCTGCCATCACTGCAGCTCCATCATAGCTTTGAGCAACTAATTTTTTCTCTCCATTAATTTCTTTAGTAACGTTATAAACTACGGCATATAATGCATCTGCTGTACGATTTTCGGACACATTCTTAAAACCTAAAAATCGCTCTTGAATACTTCCGTCTGTTTTAACGTAGCGTATTACTATAGATAATTGGCTAAAATTAGTGATATCAGTTGTTTCGTCCAGTACAATAGCAATGAACCGCGCCTCGCCAATCTCCTGCTTAATTTCTTTTAGAATAATGGTTGCAACAGCGGAAATTAAATCATTCTATATTCGATTCGACGTTCCGCAAAAAACGCTAGACTGCTCTAAATGATTTTTTAAGCAATCATCATATTTAGCCATTAAACTAAGTAAATCTTGAAAATTTCTTCTATTTGAAGAAACCCTTGTTTCGTCATGACCTCTAAATCCCAATTCGTGCTGTCCGAGAAAACAAACAACATCGATAACTCTTCTTAATATTTGCCTATTTTTATCGACTAGCTCATTGTGTTGGCGCGACTAATTTCCAACTGTTTATTAAGGGAGTGTTCAATTCTGGTTTTTGCCGAAGACTTTTTCTTTTATGACAGCCTGCAAATGCGCTTTGGACATAATGTGTCTTTTCACAGCTTTATGGAAATTGTTTAAATCGGAAAAACCAGTTTTATTCCAAAGACCTTTTTCATTTTCAAAAAGTAAACATGGCCAACAAAATAATTTACTTATATTTTCATACCCTGTTAGCCATTTAAATTGATCGTATTGTTTTTCCGGATAAAAATGTCTAATACAGTTTTTCATTTTTGTGATTAAATTTTTCATAGGCAGTTTTGCCCTTCCTTTAGAAACTATATTTGAAGGTTATCAGGGAAGTTTAATGTTGAAAATCCCTTTATTATTAAGACACACACCACACATTCACATACACTCTTCTTACTAAATTCTCCAACATTTTCAATGTTATTACCGACAGCCGAAATTGACGGTATTTGCATATCCACGTCCGTATTATTGGCTTCTATACGACGTACGTATCACACAACACACGGATAGCCGTTCGAACAAAGAACCTACTCCAGCGATAGCTTCCGTCCTCACTTAAAGCACGCGATTGAAATGCAAAAATTGCAAACAGCCGGTGGAAAGTTTAATAACCTCTGGCGCGATTCACAGGAAATCAAGCATACAGGACTTGGCTGCAGAGAAGCTAGCGGCCCGCATAGGTTCTATTCCATTTTTTATCGCTCGTTCGGAGTCAATGCCGCATTTATTATGGGCTTGATAATTAAGATAAGATTTAAGCATTTTTAATGTAAACTAAATTAATGGTTTCCTATTTCAAAAATTACATTTTAGAAAATGTTTTGTAATTTTTGTGCTTCCCTTGCTTCCATGGACTGCACGCCCCTGAATACTGCTGTTATTTGGTCCCCCTTATATAAGACACATTATAAAAGGAATTTGGAGTTCAATCCAAATTCTCAAAGTTTGCTCTATGTAAATTAAACATTGATAGTTCAAACTTTGACTATAATTAATGTTCTAAGCTAATTGACCTCGTAGACATAAAAAAACTCGTCGTAATGTGCTTGCTTTGTCTTTTGGTCCAGAGTCCTTAATGGTGAAGGTGACTGCCCAATGCCCAGAGATATTTAAACTATTTAATTTTCGCGTCCCCTTCCGCCCAACAAGACAAATAGAAACCTTCTTACTAAATCACAGTAGAACTGATGTGGGTTGGAACGAAGCTATGAACAGAAATATGTCCTTATTTAATAAGCTCCCTCCAACTATGACACTAGAATGTGCCTTCGAAAGTTTCAAAAAGAAAGTTAAATATCATCTGACCAGCAGCGATAACAGCAGAAATAGTAACTAAAATCACCTACCTGACTAGATTCTTACCTGACTTTCGTTTGGATTCTACAGATTGTGGTACCTATTAGTATTATTTAAATATATTGTTTTTTGTTTGTATAGAGTGGTTTTTTTATAAACATGACTTTTTGTACTATTTAGGCAGTACCTGTAATGTATCACCCAATTATCTCCAATATATTAACCCTTTTGCATATCGTCTCTACGCTTATGTATAATACTTCTGTATATGTAATTAGGATAGTTTTTATTTAAAATCAAAATTTCTTCCCCTATTTTTGCAACCAATTCATCCGTATTATTATTTCTGTTCTCGCCAAATATATCAGGTGGGGAACGATGAAGACTATTTGATGCCAGTGTATCGAACCATGTCTGCCCATCCATAATACCTATTATTAAGGAACTCGGTCACCTACACCACATTATGATAAGCAGGAGTTCCATCATGTTGCCAAATAATGGTACAATTTAGTAAGTCCTCAATATCATTTTGCGAGGCTTTACGTATGTTTGCCCGTTTAGATTACAGTCAATAGGACCTATTTCCTATTATTCCCCACCAAACGTTGAGAGCTATACGCCCCTGAATTTTTACCACCTGGTTTTTGTGTGGATTAACAGAAAAACAATAATGTTTGTTTCTTTTGTTGAATACTCTGTGGTAAAAGTCCCTGTCAAATTATTAATTTATATTAAATTCTTGCTATATCTACATTATCTTCTCTATAAAAAAACATTTTTAATAGTCTTCAGAAACAACTTTTCTAATATTTCGGCAACTATTTAAATAGACACCATTATTAAAATGATTCCAAAAAATTAATTAAATAATTAAATTAATCAAAGAATCAGTAGAGTTGAAAGTAAAGTATTTTTTCAAATATTTAAACTCGCTTAGAAAGATATATACTGAACCAAATGTAAGCTTGTTTTATATTTTTTGAAATCAGCAAAAAAGTTAAAATTCGTGAAAAAGTTGTGTGTTCCATTTAATATAACAAAGTTGATGTTTATTGGTTAACTTTCCTTTCGTCATTTCATTAATTTTTTGATAAATTATGACGGTTCAGGAGAAATCTTAAAACTTTTGTATTTAGCACTTTTGGATATTTCCTCTAATAATACAAGTATCTAGGTATTATACAAAGAGAATCTTTCAAGTCTTTGGTCAATTAAGAAATTATGGTTCTTGGGATTAGACCGTGTCAAATTGGAGTAATTACTATTCGAAGTCGATTAAAAAATAACAAAAACTCCTAACATGCAGCAAATGCAGCAAGCAGATATATGGGCTGCATAAAATTAACGAGAACGTAAATACCACGAGAAAAAAAAATCGGATCTGTTAAACCGGGCAAACGCAATCCAGATCCAGTACATCTTCACGTGTGTCGGCATCGGAACGAAAATAAACCGAACTGTGATAGATGATTGCGATTAAAATAAGAAATTACTAATTTTATGGCATTTTTAGCCAGTGCCGTAGAATTAGAACCGGCGTCTTTTATTTGACTTCATTATTTGCTATCTAGTACAGAAATAAATAAACTGTAAAAGATAAAAATTTAGATTAAATTTAATAAAATCGTATGGATGATTTTTTATTTTACGTAACACTAACGCCATAATAAGGATACTATGATCCCGGTCTAGAAGATGTCTTGATCCATTTTTGTCAAACGAAAATCCCGATTTCGTCTTTTTTGGAGCTCATTAGGCAGCCATAAGGGAGCGTGCCCCCTGTAGGGCGAATGCAAAAATTGAAATCATAGAAATAACTACATCGCTGGCTAATACCACGACCGGCATTTGACCACACTATTGACTTTCATTAAGAGCAATGATGTGGATATCTTTTTATTTGATAGTACACTAACGTCATACTAAGGATACTACGATCCCTGGCTGTTTTGTTAAATTCGTCCCATTGCGGCATTTCTTTGAAAAACTAATTAAGGAATGTAAAAAATTAACTGGGAATTTTTTACGAACGATTTTTTTTTATCTTTTTCAAGGGTGGTTTGACCACAAGAATCATAAACTACACAGGATAGTTACTTCTCGTAAGCGCAACGTTCGCCGTTTCTCGCCGGCCGCATAGGTCAATGACCGGGTGAGTGACGTACTCCTGCCTTGTTAGTCTAAAGATTTAGTATTGCTCTGTATTTAATATATATATATATATATATATATATATATATATATATATATATATATATACAAATATATTAATATTTGCCTTTTAAGCATTGTTTTATCAATATTCTTTGGGTTTTACAAGTGGCAATAGGTCATATAAGTTTGAAAAAAAGTTGTTCGTGCATAGTGAAACATAATTAGCTAACTTTAAACTTCTTTTATAACTGATATATTTACTTCTGCAGAAGTCTACATAACAAAAAACAATGTCTGGGAATATGTGTCCTGTGTATAATTGCAAACATAGTTTCAAAAATCACTTGCTAGGTGTAACTTTTTATAGGTTTCCAAAATTAATTATTATGAAGAAGAAAAATGTTAGGTATAGATATATTTGAATTCTTTATTATTTTTTTATTAATTATTCAGGCAAGTTGTGTTTTCTTTTAACATATAGCAGGTACTTTTAATTTTAATTTTTACTCTGGATTGTTGCTTTCTTAGTATTAATGCAAATTTCAACCTTGTTAATTAATCTAAAAGTTATTTATACTTAGGTATTAGAAGCCTCTGTAATAATTGAGTTTTTTGTTTCCATTTTCCTTGTAAAAGTGGTTATGTTAAGATATTTTTTGTAATCTCTAGAATACATTATTTTTTAACTTTGAAAAAAATATGCATGACAATAGTAAAAATGATTAAAAAATAGTATTATCATGTTTTTTTCCTGATTGGGAATGACTTTACCTATTTTCTTTTTAAATTAATACTTTTAGGTACCTAAACTACGGAAAAGTGCTTATTTGTATGTAACAATTTGGGGCATCCTGTCATAAAAGTACATAATATACCAAAATTTCATGAATTAAGAAGGCACTCATAATAATGTATTTTTGTCTTGACATAATGTTTAAAGTATTTCCTAGTCATTTAGTTTTACGTCCAAATATGAATTTCTAAAACATTTTGATGAGCAATTGTCCATTGCTTATTGACCGAAATTCATATGGTAATGTTGCTCTATTAGTTTAATATAAAATTTGTCGTAATTTATTGCATTAAAAATCAAAAACAGCATCAAAAAGCTAAACTATATTATCCTCCTATAGAAATAACGCAATAAACTTGTTTCAAGCAGGCCAGGCGACGTCACTGCAGCAAGGCTCGCCCGCTAAACCGACGGAAACAAATCGCCGATATTAACCATCCTGTGTGGTTTAAGGTTCTTGGTTTGAACACTCTCTAGTGAAAGTCAATTGAGCCTGAAGCTTTGCTTGGTCTTCTTAAAAACTCCGTTAAAAATCTTTTTTTTTTGGTCTGCCTTTTCAAATTAATCGTCCTCTATTCAAAAAAGTTATACGACAGGACGGCTTACAGTTGCAGTGTCTTCATGTGTGTTTATTTTATTCCTTCTAGAGTCAGGCCTGAGAGGAACACAATAAATAAATAGTCATTAATTTCTAACTTACAGAAAATACAAATTAAATTCGTTATATTATTGAAAAAAAAAACAGTATAATATGTAATACACAAAATAAAAACAGCGATAATTATGTGATAAAAATAGTATATAGTTAATACTAGACCAATAAGACTTCTTACGATGGAACTGAATGAATCACCATACAAATCAACATTATTAGAGTATTGAATAAATTGCAAAAGTAAATAAAATTGTGCTCTATTTAGCACATCATTACTAGGACGATCACAATAAAATATATACGAGTTACGCAAACGTGAATTTAGTCTAGGAACTAGAAGCTTTTATTTCATATATTAATTACATTTAGCATTAGCCAATTTATACAAAAACAATATAGATTTTAGACTACGAGTTTCCAAAGGAGGCATGGTAAATCTATGCATTAAAACGTACTGACTAATGCCTCTTAAAGGAATGAATACCATCTTATTTAAAAGCTAAATATTTAACAATTTTTTTTTTAATTGATTCTAAACACTTGATATCAACCTAATATATAGATGCCATATAATAGATCCATACAGTAGTTTTGATCGAATAAATTAATTAAAGAATATTTTCATTGACCTATCATCTTTGAAAGTCCTGCAGTTTCTAAATATGAAACCTAAATGTCTAGATGTTGAGGATACTATATTTTTTAAAGTTTTAGAATTTAAATCTCGATCGCAAGTTATATTATGATCTTCCAATTGTGTACATCGACTAATTATCTGTAAAATAATTTTAATTATTTTCAGTCTTTGAAACAAAGATTAAGTCGATTATCAAGGCATCATGCACTTATGTTGTTTAACCCAGTGTGAGAGTAACAATAATTTAGACATTTTCGGCCGAATCATTTATAAATAACAAGTAAAAGCAAAGATCCCAACTTGGAGCCCAGCAGACATTCTGGATGTTACCGTCGTATCTAAAGCCCTTACTTTCAACTTACTGGTAAACCTGGTAAGGTTGGAAAAAAACCAGCTAAACTTGAATTTCAATCAATATAATGAATTCGCACAAATATTTTTTTTTACCTTGATAAAGTCTGATGAACACTATCACATGTGTAATCATATTCTTCCAGATGCTTGTTCTCAGAGCGCAACTAGTTATCTAACAAACTATAATTAATTAGTAATTTTCTCAATTGTGAACTCGAATCTTAATTAAATAATCAACGACATATAAAAAATGTCATTGGTTGTAATGTTTAAACAAAATGTCAAGAAACTACGCAGGAAGTCTGTTAAGATTTTTCTTATAGTCATGGGGCTCACGACAAGGGTTTTGCAGTCATCGCTGCGCGTCTGATAAACTTACAGATGGTCGCGCCCAGACTTGTACCTCCAGAATCCAATAATGGTGGAGGGAGAAAGTTGCAAGAAATAGAGTGTGACGTGTAGCTCAGTCACTGAATTGTTTATGCATTTTTCAATCTGCAAATTTTTGGGGCCACTCAGATTCATCGCTGCTCATTTGATAATAATTTAATGGAAGTTAATTAATCATAAACACAAGTGAAATCTAGTATATCACATACAATAGTCAGTCGGTTGTCTTTATTAGACAATTTTTTTAGAAATTATTCCAATAACTTGGAAAATGATTAAGATTGTCATCCTTTTATTTACTAGACATCTATTATATCCATTTAAATAATACTTAAAAATATTTTTAAGAAATAATAATTTTTTTAGTGGGAAAGGGATGGCTAATCGGTATAATCAAATCGATATTTTTTTACGAGCGATTTCATAATACACAATAATGTGTAGTTTATAAAAAATCAGCAAATAAGGTTATAAAATGCATTTAAGTTCAAACAATTAAACACCAATTTAAAAAACTTAGGTTAGATTTGATTTTTTAATATATTTTCTTAAGAACCACTCTCCCCTTCTGAACGCTCAGAGGCAAAGATAATGTGTTAAAATTCGCCAGACAAAAATTTTTTTAGACAAAATCACAACATCACTTCAAAATCGGCAAAGGGACCCGAGGAATGACCCCAATGAATAAAGAGAGGTACCAAGAAATAAGAATCTTGTGTTTAAAAAGTCAATATTTTCAAGTATAATAAGCAAACCAATGAAAAAAATAACAATACTTCTAACTTTAATTAGACTAAAAATAATAATACCTTTAAACGCTGGAAGTAGAAACTTGATGGGATTTTTTCTTTCTTTCATTTTTTTTAAGAATCTGTCTGGTAGTTACTCGAGATATATTTTAAACGAAAAATATTCATTTGATTGCATTCAATTACATTTATCTCGTGTATCGACTGGCTTACGGGTCTGATAAGTTGACTATTGATTCCTTAAATTCCTTCCTGGATTTGTTTTTTCAAAACATTAAATAAACGAATACCATAAATTATCAGGTGCGCAGTGACGAGTTCACATACACTTTTTGCAATTTCCCATCAATAAAGCCCCAACTGTACTTAGAGTGTAAAAATCACGCCTTGGGCTCTCTGGTCATTTGACAGAACTCGGAACACAAGCGTCGCTAGTATCAAAGGTTTTGAGGTTTCCTTATATTTTGATAGAGTTGTAGGGTTTAGCATAAGACAACAATAGAACTAAACTCAAATAACGATATTTTTTATATATTACATGCATTAATTATTTTTTGTTCTATTTTATAGATATTACTCTGCCACTGACTTACGTCTTACCAATGAGACATAAAATAGCACAGGAAACTGTGAATCCTCTAAAACTTGGATTTTGTTTATATCTCGCCTGTTTTATTGGATCGGCTAGCAGGGGCAAGGTGTCGATGTCTCGAACCAGCCTGTAAAGTGCTTGTTTTTAGCCATGATAAAGTTGTTTAGATCTCCTGTACATTTTTTAGTAGCCGATTTTGTAGCCCCGTTTTTGCTTCAAATCAGAAAACATATTCGTCAAAAATACTTGCTAATAGTCAGGGCCGGTTTTAATAGCTCTGGCTCTAAGCGGTAAATTTTGTTGGGCCCACTGCCATGATAAAAATTTTCGAGTTTATAACACAGAACTTATATTAATAAGCCTTAAAAGCTTGAGGCTTTATTTCAAGTGTGATGACGTCTCACGTAATCACACCTCAAGCTCTTAAGAAAATATTAAAATTTTTAAATGTTCTGTGTTTATGTAAGTTTAATTATGTTTTACTTTTCAGTTCAATAGTTTACAATAAAAGCTTTTTTTTCATTTTTTTACATTTGTTTTATTTTGTACTTTTTAGCATTATTTTTAACGCACCCTGTATAAGACATTCATGACCATAATATTGTATTGTCATCAGGTTTATGTATGTATCCTAAATCTCAGTCAATTCCGATAACGCGAAATGTATCTTGCGTTTATTTTGTTTTGTAATTTTAGCTTTTTCTACGCTCCATGTATAACATGTTCACGATTGGACACAATAATATTGTATTTTCATCGGGTTTTTGTATGTATATCAAATTTCAGTCAATTACTTGCAAGATTTGACCCACACATACATACTAATATACAAGTAAAGTTAAATAAACGCTTTTAATAGTATATATAAGTATAAGTGGATAGTAAGGTCTTTAAAACACGCGCTCAAAATAGAGCAAATGTGTTAAAGACCAGTTAACCACGAAAACTTTACGCTATTTTTTTATGGGTAGAAATTATAAATAGGTACTGGTATTAATACTACGACAAATAGAAATAAGAACTAATAATGTAAAATATTAAATTCGTGATGAAACATCAGGATATCTTTCGTTGTCATGGAAATGAAAAAAACAAAAATTAATTTGCAATCAGTCACATAAGTGACCCATTGTATTTCGCTAAAAAATTAGTTCTACCATTGATTATATAAATAGAATCGCGGTTAATTCCGCAAAAATCGGAACATGCTTATAAAAAAGAATACACGTTCATCAAATGAGTGGAAGAGCAAAAGGCAACAGATACAGATGCACGAGTTGTACTTCCTTATCCTCAGAAAATGTCGGATCAGTAAAAGATGTCGACTATGACCTATCCATTCGAAGGTATGTTAAAGATAAATAAAGGGGTCGATATGAAGTCATTTGTGAAAATGCATGCATTAATGAAGGCAATTAGCAAGAATAATGTCACTAAGAAAGCATATGTATTCAACGAAGATGATTTGCGGACATTTTTCATAGATGCATCGGACATTACGTATTGATTTTTGAAGGTGGCAACCATTTGCGGTTATTGGCTCTTATAGAAGATGTAAATTGTGCGATTTACGCTTATCTGACAGGAAGAAGGAAGCGTATTGCTTATTACTATCCAACCGTCTAAGACAGTGAAGGCTCGACATTTTAGTATTGCCGACAGTGATGGAATTAGTTGTGGTGCGTTTGGTGAGGCAGTATTTATCACTGCGTCCCCAAAATGTAAGTACAGACCAACTTTTCTTACGATATGATAAAGTGAAGTGCATCAATCAAGTACCAACCACTTGATAATAATGATTGATTAATACATTTGTATCACGTTCCTTGAAATTGCACGTTATCTCAAATTAGACGATCATGGGAAATACACGACAGACATGAGTTTAGACGTACGTCCGCTACTATTATGGCGAATCGTGGCTTGACAATAGATCAAATCCAACGATAAGTAGGATGGAAATCATCACCTGTGGCGGCTGGTTACGTTGAAGAGAGCATTCGCAATAAGAAGAATGTTTCAGACATTATTCCTAAGTAGCACTTTTAGTCATGAATACGTGTATGTACTTAAGTCATTATTATCACAAGCATTTTCATTGAAGGAACCGGAACTTCTGTTTAAGTTAAGACTACATAGTCATTACCAAAATGGGGAACAATTTTAGGGTAACTATTTCGTGAATAACATGTAACTGTGACTTTGACTATTATGTAGATAGTACGGAATTGTGTAGTTCCATTTAAGTAGGTAGCCGAATAGTAATAATTATTCGTCACTTCCTTATTTCTGTCTTTATTTAATCCGTTTTAAAAATATGTATGGTTCGTTTTGATACAAACAAAATAGTTATGGTGACTACAAACACTCAAATTGGGAATATGGTGTAGAGCGTATAGAATACGTTATTGGTATTTGAGGTAAGATACATGCGTTTCACTTAGTTTTCTGGCTATGCTAAGGATCTAAAATTAAAACGCAGGCAATTTCTCTGGTGAATATGCTGATGATAGTCATAAGAAATTACATTAAATTCATTAATTTTCAATACATTTTGGTCAAATATATTGGCCAATTTAAATCTCAAAAGACTTTAGTTTGAATAGTAATTATCATTAAATATCTTATTATAAAGAGTGATTGTTTTTTTAACCTAATGTTTAATTTGTATGCATTTTTAATATTTATACTCACAAAAACAAACATCATAGCTAAATATGTATAGGGGAGATGAAAATAAACAATTTTGGATTCTTTAAATACGCAACTGTCACTTATACTTCATTAGTCTTGAACACTAAGGTGGTACGAATAAAGTTATCTACAAAGTTCTTATTAAATCTAAACTGTATATTATTACCAAGCGGTTACGATTTGGGAACATTCCTCCGATTTTTTAATAACCATAATCCTTTGTTTCGTTTTTATTTTTTATTTCCTTAAAATACCGCTTTAAGTTGTTTTGTTCAGGTATGATATAACCAAGTTGTGATTTTTTAAATTTTCTATAAAAAGCTACTTATTTTTCTTATGATATGTGAAGCCATTATGAACCATTTTAACTTGTTACTCGTAGATGATAACGCAACACATACACAACTAATTAATAGCTGTAGACCGAATTACAATGACTTTAGAAGGACAGTGGCGACAATAGAAGCCCACCCGCCAAATTGATGCAACATTTCTAAAGGTTTAAATGGGGACACACATATTATCGTTAGATTTTCGCAAAATATGTCTAAATTAATCTACTTTTGTATTGACAACCTTTGTCAGCGACAGTTGTAAATGTACGGTTATGTTAATGTTTTACTTTAATAATCTATTCGAACTATCTAGTACAAACTTACTTTTTCATTTAGACTTTTAACAAATAACATTGTTTGTGCAAGCGATTAATAAGAGTTGTCTGCCAGGTGTATTTAGTAATGTAATATGTACTGGAGAAGGCCTTCAAAATAAAGTTTCTTTTATGATAATCTTAGAGAGCTTCTACCTCAAATTGAGGTGCTGAATAAAGTAAAACATACACTAAGACATGAAACAATATCGTGTTTAAAGCAAAATAAAACCAATATATAATAATGTGCAATATCTAATAGCTTTTCTTGGAGTAAACTTAAACTTAAGACATTTACGGTCATAGTCATTTCGACATCCCTCACAAACACTTTATAATTACAAGCAAAAAACAGCTGAACCATGCTTAAATACACAAAAAACCCGAAATACTAATATTTCAAACAGTACCAACTGTACTTTTCACATTTATTTAGAAAATTAAGATTGTAGAATATTTGAATAAAGCTTTTGAAACATTCCTTAATAATATTTTATTTGACGTTACAAGGTACTCCTGTCAGATCATGAATTAAAAAGTTGACATTTACCCCCCGTATTAACTAAAAGAGTGTAAGAGTTAGACCAGGTCTAGTTTCCATGGTACTTAAAATTAGGTTTCGCTTGTCACTGTCATTTTGTAATTATGACATTTAGAAAAATTATTTGTTCAATTGTTGAAAATGTCATCTTAAATTTATAATTGTCAAGTTAGACCTGGTCTAAATCTAAACCTCTTTAGTGAATACGGGTGTTAGACTTTTGCCCCCATATTCACTAAAAAGGTTTAACAGTTAGACCAGGTCTAGTTGCCATGGTACGTAAAACTCTTAGTTCGTCAGTTATATTTCGCTAATGTCATTGTCATTTTGTAATTGTGACATTCAGAAAAATTATTTGTTCAGTTGTTAAAAATGTCATATGTATATATATTGGGTTTAAGGCTGCACTAAACATATATTTTCTGTAGTATTTCCTTCTGAAGAATATCAATGGTTTTCTTAAGTTGAGAATAATACGCAAAAAATATCATACATTTGACGTATCTTGCCATTTTAAAAAACTGTTTTACGTTCTACGATCAACCGGTTTAGCAGAAAAAGAATAAACAAAAAATGAAACACATTTGGCGACTTGCACCGTTTAAAACAAAACCAAATTTGTAATATGGTTTTCACGGCCTTTCCTCTCTTAGAGTAACCTTATGAAAACGAAAATAAACTACTTCTATACTCAAAAAAAAAAAACGAATTTGCCTTGTTTGCTGTTTCTTAGAGCTTATGAACGTAAAAAAGATTTGTATTTTAAAGGGACTTTTTTATCCTGTAGGCTACTCTGTATAGTAGAAAAGTTATTTTATATATAAAAACATAAACAAAATCTGACGTGTTTCGCCGTTTTTCTAACGATTTAATTAAAAAAATGTTTTTTGGGACTCCTTCATACACGTATGGCCTACCTTGCATAATAAGAAAACATGTATTTATATAAAAAAATTGATTTCTTTAATCCTTTGTTAAAAAAGCTAAATGGTTTTAATTTTTTTTTTCGTTTTTAGGAGAGGATGTTTAGAGTTTCCATGTATAGTGCAAATGTTTTTATATACAAATGATATATTTTATTGTTTTTAACAAAAGCTAAATGCTTTTGATATTGAAAAATTTTTCAATAATAATATTATTATCAATAACAAATTTTCTCATAATAGCATGGCCAAAAATATTCCATATGACATCCTTTATCACCCCCTTAAGTATCTTAAATATCTACATAGACCCACCATACATACTGTATCGAAAAAATCATATACTCGTATTAATCGAAAGAAAAAATTTACTCCAATGACTTCCACAATTGTTTCGAATCATAACATTTACTCAAACTATTTTTGTTTACAATTTGACTAATGTAGGTTAGTGAGTTTTTAATATATATATATATATATATATATATATATTTCTTTTTCTTTTTTTTTTATTACCTTATACCCCTTAAAGATATCGAAAATCTACACCCCTGACTGCCAAAATTTAATCAACGCGAGACATTTTTTGTGCAAATATGAACCGAATCGGTTTGACACTCTCACATAATATCCGTACGAATATCGTACGGATATTATCTTTTTTTTCCTGTTCTAAAGATTATAAAACGTCGAAAAACCCCAACTTATATTTTCTGAAAATTTTTGCGATAAAAATTACATACGGGGAAGTAAAACATAATACTTAATGCGAGCCGCAAAAATAGCAACAAAAGCGCAGGCCGTTGTACGCAGGAGGTACTGTCCAATCCAATTTCGCAAACAAAACCTCAAATATGAGACGTCTCATATTTTTGCTATTTGGTATACACAAGAAAACAAAAGATATGATGTGAACGATTTGTGCGCTGAAGTCGAAGCCTACTTTCAAAATTCCCCGAAAAGTCGGAATTGCAGCACAACGAATCGGATGGATGAATTGGACCTTCCACGTTGTGCGGACGAATCAATGAATCAACGAATCAACGAATAGTGAGTAGCGGGATTTACGCGTTTATTCATGATACATTTTTAACATCAATGACTCTAAAACTGTCTTAAAAAACAAATATATACTAAGTGTAGTTCATTTTTATCAACTAGATTCACGTTTTGTTATTCAAGAAAAAAAATTATTTCAGGGAAATTTTCCTTAACACTTAGTAATAATATAAATACAACAATTTTTATTATTTCAAGTTTTTACTATTTTATCTCTGTTTAATGCAGTGAAAAACTATTAAAGAAACAAGGCAAAGGACCGAATTATAAAAAAAAAACTCAATTTTAGAATATCTTAATTTATATGAGAATAAGTTTCTATGCCACTTTGTGGCACTTTCAATAACACATTTTATTAGAGTAGATGGTGCACTTATTGTTTAAAATATAACAATCGTGATTGAAACGCCATATACATTTTGAAATTTAAAAATAAAATGTTCGGTATATCCAAAGGATATCCACATTGCTGCAAAATGTCTAATATTTCAAAAGTCTAAAACATTTTTTTTACAGATAATGAACAATATACTTTCTACACATTTTTGATATTTGCCTTTTCTGTGAACCTTTAATTTTACTTCTACTTACTACTACATAAAAAGTACTGCAATCGTGAAAAAATCCCCTTCCGAGATTTTTGCAGATATTTGCATTTTCGGCTCTCTGGACCCCGAAAAACATGTTCTCCCATTTCCGTAAGTCTACCGGTCTGTCTGTACGCGGCATTTCTCAAAAACTGCTTATCCGATTGACTTCAAATTTTGGTCATATGGGGATGAACTATTCTGGTGAAAATCGTGTACACAGGTACAAAATAGCGGCCTCACAAAATGTAAAAAAATGAAATATTCGGAGAATTCCATTTTTTGGAATAAAACCTTTTTTTATAAAAGAAAGAATAATAAAAAACATAATTTATTTTTTGTAGGCTACGTAAATAATGTCACGAGAAATAAATGATAATAATAGTAATAATAACAAATTAATTACAAATTAGAAAAATGAATTACAGTTTACAGGATTTGCAGTTGTTGCCAATTAATTATATGCATATATAGATTTTTTGTATTGCTCGTATAATAGTATTTTTTAAAAGTATTAATGTTCTATAATATATGTATGACAGATGTGATTTGCATTGTTTTGCAGTTACAACCGCTACCTGATAATATCAACGAACCATTTGGGTCAAAAAAGTAAATACTTATAATATTTCTAAAAAACGAACAAAGGTCATACTTATTTTAACAAATGTCCTCATTGAAGTATTTTAGTAAATATTTTATTATAATTTTTATTGTTTATGTTAATAGCTAAATTTGTACATATTCGGAATGTTCTCATATTTTCTTACTAAAATTCTGAAACACCTTTTATTATTAATGAAATAAAAAGAACAGGGCCATAAAAACTAGTATGTCGATTTTTGCGTAAATTCTTTTATCGCAACTCAGATGTTTAAGGTACGTATACAAGAGCAATAAAACTGTATGTCTATTTACGCCTCTTCGAATAGGATTAAAAAATCATATTTAGGTATAATATATATAGTTACGAATTTTCTAAGAAAATATTTTTTTTAGAAGAAACCGACAAAGATAGAACTTTGTGTTTATATTTCTGGCTATGAAACAAATACTTTGTGTAACAACTGTGTTAAAATTACCGATGGAACAGAGCTTTTATGAAAGATTTATTGACTTCTTAGTTTGTGACATTATTTTGTGTTTCTTTCGGATAAGATTGAAAATTTAGCAAAATATCGGTAAGCATAACTTTTATAAAGTTGTAATTGTTGTAAAGTTTGTAGGAGCTGTTTGTTTCAAAATTGGTGGAGTTTAAGTGATAATAGCATGAGGTTATCTTCATCAGTAATGTTAGTAAGAGCCAGTGGCGTATATAAACTTTGCTTCTGGGGGGGGGGGTTGAGACGATGAAATTTAGACAACCAAAAAAAAGTCTTTACTTTCTTTTTATGTACCTAAAATACCTAAAAACACACTAACAACTGACTCTGACCGCAAAAAAATGGACCCTATTTTATATTATTTGGATCATTAAAACTTAAATAATAGAGGCTCTGGGGGGTTTTAACCCCCAACCCCCCCTTCTAAGTAAGTCTAACTTACGATTATTAGTGTTTAAAATAGTGTTTTATTTTATATTTAAAGTCAGCAAAATACTTCAGACTCTAAGCATTAGAATCAGACAAATCTGTTTGAAAAAAAAGGAAAAATAGTCTGTGAATTTAAGTTACAAAAACCAGCGAAATACACTCGATCAGAGGTGACAACCCCCTTTGACGGCATAAGAATAAAATGGGTAAAATGTTAATATCTCCATTATCGATTATGATATTGTAAGACATAATTTAAAAGTTCTTGAAATTCTAATATTTTTTTTCTTGGACAGACAGTATAGGATTTATTGCAGCGGTAAGGTTTTAGGGGAACTTTCCGTTATTAGCTATCCCGTATCTGCAGTGAGACAAATCTAACACAGATATCTGCCGTTGCTAGTTGTTAACTATCGGTAATTAAATATGACTTCATGGATATATAATTTTACTGAAGTGACTTGTACTTCTTCCTCATACAGCGCTTGGTTATCATTACAGGTCATGCATCAAGTTCAGTGGAGATTTTTCTTGAAGATAGGTGAGTTAACTTTACCTAGCAGAACAGACTGCTTGAAAATATATATTCCACTAACTAGCAACGGTCTCCCATATCAGCTGAAGAGAACCATCGTGCAGTATTTTTTTATTTATTTTATATTTTTTTGAAAAAGTGGGGAGGAAAAAAGGGGGAGGTGACTACCAGCGCCTGGTCACCGAGCCCCGAAATTATCATAAACAAGTAATTGCATGCAAGTGTAAAGAGATGTACACAGGTTATCGATGAACAAAATCAGGTTTAAGTTATACATTTTCCTTGTAGCTCTAAAGGATTACATACAATATAATAATTAGTTTGCTTTGAAAATAATAAAAATAGGGGCTTGCCTAAGCTCAGCGTCATGGTTATGTCACTGTCTTTGCTTGCTTTATTTATACTCCTTCTTATGGAAATTTGTTAATGACATCAAGCGCGGCTAATACTTCTATAGGTGACCCGGGAAAACAAAATTCTACAAATAGTACAACAGTGAAAAATAAGTACTTAGATTAATGATGTTTTAACGCTCTAAGAATTGACATATTGCTCATTATCTCCGCAACAACTTCTAAACCAGGGCGTGCAGTCCATGGAAGCAAGGGAAGCAGTGCTTCCCAAAAAAAAATTACAAACATCTTCTAAAATGTTTTCTCGGACAGCACGAATTGGGATTTAGAGGTCATGACGAAACAAGAGTTTCTTCAAATAGAGGAAATTTTCAAGATTTACTTAGTTTAAGGGCTAAATATGATGATTGCTTAAAAAATCATTTAGAGCGGTCTAGCGTTTTTTCGCGGAACGTCGAATCGAATCCAGAATGACTTAATTTCCGCTGTTCCAATCATTATTCTAAAAAGAATTAAGCAGGAAATTGGCTAGGCGCGGTTCATTGCTATTGTTCTGGACGAAACAACTGATATCACTAATTTTAGTATATCTATAGTAATCCGCTACGTTAAAACAGACGGAAGTATTCAAGAGTGATTTTTAGGTTTTAAAAATGTGTCCGAAAATTTATAACGTTACTAAAGAAATTAATGGAGAGAAAAAATTAGTTGCTCAAAGCTATGATGGAGCTGCAGTGATGGCAGGACAATTAGGGGGTCTGCAAGCTAAAGATCGAGCAACTTTCCCAAGTGCTGTGTTTGTCCATTGTTTTGCTCATAAATTAAATTTAGTTTTATCCCAGTTTATTAATCACATTAAAGAGTGTAAAGTATTTTTCGTTACTTTAGGTGGCAGCGCTGCTTTTTTTTCCAAGTCAACCAAACATACACAAGCTTTGGACTCCACTGTCCACAAACGACTGCCCAAAGTAGCTCCTACCAGGTGGAACTATAATGGAAGACGTGTGTTAACACTATCTGAAAATCGTGAATCACTGATTGAACTATTTGAGAATATAATAGAAAATAATGAAACGTGGGACTCAGAAGTAATAAATAGTTCGAAGGGGTTTTTGGACTGTTTGAAACGAGATTTTAATTTTAATTATTTGTTGAACATATTTTCAGAAATATTTCCATTCTCGGACAATGTTTTTAATATATTACAAACTAAAACAGATGATATTGCTTTTTGCCTAAAAAAAGTGGATGATTTTAAGTCCATGTTAAGCCAAAAAAGAGATGACTTTGACCTATTTTGGGAGAAAACGATGACGTTAAATGTAGAGCCACAAGCCAAGCGTCTTCGAACAGACAATGTGCGAGATGTTCAAACATCATACAGACGCCTCTTTTATGAAATAATCGATTAAATTCAGCAACAAATAAACTATCGATTTAACGGTTTAAATGATTTTAAATTCCTCGAGCTCTGCAATTTTGATGTATTTAAAGGAAAAACGTTTATAGAAGATGCGTTTAAATCTCTTCCTCTTCATTATGGCCAGTTCTTCGACAGAGTGTTACTGAGATCTGAATTAAAAGTGATTTAGGAAAGTGATGACATTAGCGCAAAAAATAACGCTAAGGGACTAATGCAATTTTTAAAAGACAAGGAGCTGGAAGATGCCTACACCGAAGTGTCGAAATTGTGTGAATTAGTATTGACAATACCTGCCACAAGTTCATTAGTAGAACGCAAATTTTCAACACTTAAACGTATACAAAATTTCGTGAGAAATTCAACGGGGCAGGAGAGACTTTCGCATACATCGCTGTTGTCCATTGAAAATAAACTTCTCCAAGCATCGAGCTTTTTATGATGACGTCATTGACGAATTTGCAAAAAATGATCGAAGAATCGAATTACGTTACAAATAGGTAAGTTTCTAAAAATTGCTTCCCTTTCCTAAAATTTCACCGCACGCCCCTGTTCTAAACCAATTATGTTAGAACACAATTATACGGACCTTATTTGTATCCGCTTTTTTAAGAGCCTATGTACCTCATCCGCGCGGCCATTTTGATGATATCATCATGAGTGGTCATGATTTCTGATCGATTCTCTTACGGCAATTTGTATTACCATGTATATATGCAAAATCTCATACTGGTAGCTGGAAGCGAAATATTTTTTAGCTAACTGCACCGATTGAAAGTATTTAAGGGAAAATGAAGACCTTAAGACCTAACTGACTACTGAAAATCATTTTAATACTACGTTAGTAACTGACTGCTGAAAATATAGTTAATAATACGTTATCCTCATTTCTCCGAGTATTACTGCATCTAAAATAAGATCCCCACCACTGGCATGTCGGTAAAATGTACATTAAACGACGGTTAATTCTGTCACTGGGATGCACCTTTGGCTCGTAGCCTTTGTTTATTATTTGAAGTAAAGACTTCGGTCAGATCACATGGTCTGCTCGCCGCCGCTGCATTTGGGTGGTCTTTGGGATGCATCATCTGCTTAATTGTGGACGTCATGTTTTTGTTTAAATTGCATAAGATTAAAGGAATGCTTTCGGGCGGCTAGATGTCTTCAAAGGAGCTTTGGTTTTCGGTACATATATGTGCAGTTGTTTCATGTACAGGTGAATACAATGTTCAGGCTTTTAGTTGGTGAAATCCATTACACATGTGTAAAAGGCATTTTACTTAAATTACAGGGTTCTGTCTTAAAAAAAATCTGCGTTTTTTTAGATGTAAATTTTAATTATTGTAATATTTGTTTTCATGTTGTCGGATATTCAGTTAGGGGCCGTACATAAAATACGAACGCAAAATTCACGCCTTTCTCAACCTGAACAGTGTGAAAATCAGGAAAGTACTCGAAGGAATTTTTCCCGGAGCAATAAAATTCCCCTCCGGAGTACTTCAATGAAATAGTATTAATTAGTTTAGCAAAGTTGGCATATCTTTTGTAAGTACATGTTTGGCTTGGCGGCTCAAAAGCATTGCTTTAATCTTCTTCATGTTAACGAAGTAAACTTAATACAAACTGAGATCTTGAAATATAGGTTTAAATTCAAAGATTTATACATTTTTCTAAACACTACTAATCAAATAGTTTTAGCTTGATAACTTAACATATGACAATGTAAGATCAAGGAAATGTACATTTCAAAATAAACCATTTTTATTTTTCCAAGCTAGTCCTGATCATATTTCACAGCATTAGAATGGCTGTCGAATGATTTTTAATTTTATTTTTGTACACGCCATTACTGGGGTATTGGGGTAACTATCACCCCCCCCCCCCCCGACAACTCAAGCATCAAGTATGGCTTACATATTTTATTGTATATTAGGTGTAATACATGCTCATTTAAAGCGAAGATCTCTTTAATCTTCATTCATCCTCAATCTAAAAGATATTAACAAAACTTTTTTTATTACTCTTCCAGAAATGTTCTAAATTTGTGCTTTGTGGTTTTTTACAGTGTTAAAGCAGTAGAAAACAAAGCCTGTATACAGTTTTTACACTTCTCTTGTGAATAAAATACGTTTCTTTCACATAAAAAGTATAACCGCAATAAAATAGAAACATGTTAGTTCGAAGCAATGTATCTTCTTCTGCCAATTACAGCTTAAATATGATCATTTTACTAAAACTAAATTACTTATTATCTTGATTTTAAGTCATTCTATAAGACACAAAGAAGTTGCCTTAGGCAGGGTCCTTCGTACTGTCCTGAACAAACGGTTAGTGTAAAACTGCTGTCTCTTCAAAAAAAAAAAATAATAGTTACAATGATAAATTAAAAAGCTACTTTATTTTTGATACCTTATCTAAATACAAAAAAAAGTAATTTGGAAAAGCAAAACATCAGTCGGGAAAGTAAACATTGGGCTCGTCATATTATACAAATATTACACTAGATATAGTCAAGAAATGAAAACATGTTTTGGAAAACTCAGACAATCAGAAACAAGCTTATTTTTTATAGTTATCACTCTTGATGATTTTTTAACGTTTTTTTCTTAAAACAAGTGTTTTAGATACTCATAGTGCATCAGTATATGAAGAAACATCATTTGTCGATGAGAATCGCTTCTGTCATTGAAGTGTTTGGTAATTATATCGGTAGGCTGTTAAATTTTATGTTAAGAGTGACTACTCTTAAAAACTGCCTGATTTTGAAAAGGCCCATTACTATGATATGGATGGTATGTATTTGTTTTACAATGGGCGAAATAACTTATAGGTTTGTGATAAAATCATGACACATGAAACTTTTACATATTAATTGTAGGATACTTGATGATAATATGCATCGTTAGGCAAAAATTCCATTTGCAAAAATACCTATCATGCTGAAAAAAAGTTTTTTTTTTACTGGACTGGTAATTTTTCCTGGCTTAAAATGACATGAATTTAATCACAAAAGGAAAAAATACCCGTAAACATTAGAAATAATCGTAAGGTTTAATAATAACACGAAATAATTTTTTTATTAGCAAGGAAAATTGAGATTTTGGCCTACCCCAAAAAAAATATTACAATTCTCAGCTAAAATAGGGATATTTATTTACAATTTTATGAGTAGAGTCAAATACAGCGGCGGATGGGCCCCTGCGGAACACCGGGACGAATTCCGCTGGTCTGACTCTTAGAGTAAGAATAAAAATAGAGTCCATTATTTACATATTTAGCCACTGCCAAGATTACCTCACAGTATAAGGTCGATCGTACGACGATGCCAAGCCTAGCCAGGAACTCCAATGTTTATACCAATTTATATTACGGTGAATATGTTTAAACATGATGCAATAAAATTTTCATACAAAAAATAGTAATGTTTTTCCAGTATTAGTTTCTAAGCAGTATAAAGAAACTACTTTTATTGCAAAATAGTAAAATACAAGTTAAAATACCCAAAGCCTTAGATCAGATTACACCAGTAATAGTGTTAGTTACCACCAGTTACAGACCATCCCACTATCGTATTAGACCATCCCACTTTCATTGACAAGGGATCCTTATAGTAAAAAAGTATAATAGGCTACAGTAAAGATTGTTACAGAGTCACGTGACCGGCGTGGCTTAAAAACCAATAGCGGATCGTGGAACTACAATAAACTTTAACGTTAAAGAAATTAATTTGCTGAAAAAAAAACAAGCTTTTCTTAGCTTCACTACTGCATGTGTCTTAATGTATTATTTTGTAATTGTTAATACGGTTCAAATCTTCTAATTATATGTTGCCTTACTTCAAGAAGCAGCGTTCTAAAGATGCAGTGACATAAGAAGAACATTGATTTTTTATATATTTAATAAATAAGTTTTATTTACTTTATCTTGGACGTTGCGAAAGTGGGAGCTCTAGGTGACCTAACCATGGTGCGGCAATATGAGTTTAGAGGATTAAAATAGTCAAAGGGCGTCTCACGCTCAAACAAATGTAGAAGCGATTTCGAAATTCACTAGATTTTGGATGAAATCTGGGGAAATAATAAAGTTTCGGATGATTTCGGGTTTTTTTTAAATTTTCACTTGAATTGGGCCAATTTTTTATGTGTTGTGAGGTAAAGGAATTTAAATGCGATTCTTTGGGTAATTAAAAGTAAAAATGTGTTCGTAAACATGTTCGAAACTGGTTAGAATTTAAGATTTAGGATATTGAAAATTAAAACCTCTTTTATTATTTAAATTTAGCTATTAACATGGAATAACAATATGACAATTGGCTATTCTATTTTTATCTTATAGCGCTCGCTTTTTCTTACTTTCCTCGCAACGGGAAAGTATTCTAGTTACGAAAAACCAGTTTTAGTTAGTTAGGTTAGTCTGTATGTCTGTCCGCGACAAAGCTCAAGAACTGCTTGTCCTATTTTCTTCAAGTTTTGGTTAAAAGTTAAAATAAGATGATGACAGCATCATTTTGGTAAAAATCCAATATGGCATAATAAAATGGCGGCCTATTGAAATGTTAAAAAATTATTACTAAAAAACTGCTTATCCATTTTATCCAACTTTTGCAGAAAAATTAGGTGTGACATGACCATCAACTGATAAGTTTTACTACAAATCCAAAATGGCGGTCTAATAAAATATTGTGTGGCAATGCAGAAAACTACTACATCGAGTATGTTCAAATTTTGCTCAAAAATCAAATATTATATAGGGATGAACTGGTAAAAATGTTGAGACAAATTCAAAATGATGACATCCCCACTTTAAATATTTATTACTAAATATGTATGAGTTGCTTATTATAAATTTTTAATCATATATGTATAAATATTAAAATTCGCTCGCATTCTAGACATTCCTACTCTCATGTTTTAAATATTTATTAAAAATGTATGATATGTATTTTCAAATACCCCCAGATGCCTACTTTCTTTCAGCCAAATCTACAGAAATGTTAAAATTCTGTCGCCATGTTGGCATTACAATCTTTAATTTTTAAAATTTTGACAAAAATTCATGATGTGGAGTCTTAAATACCTAAATGCCGAATTTTAATTAAATCTGCAAAAATTTTAAAATTAGTCTGTTATGGTGGTGTCGCCATTTTTAATTCTCAAATATTGACTAAAATTTCATAACTTTTATTCTTAAATACTTCTAGATACTGATATTTCAGTCGAATCTGTACAAATGACAAAATTCGTTCGCTATATTGGCGTCACCATTTTGATTTTGGTTGTGCATTCTTAAATAGTCCCCACAAATGTTGAAATCATCCGTCCGACCTGTTGACATTGTTATTTTGACACCGCTATTTTGAATTTTTAAATGCTGGCACTTTATATGTAGGGAATATTTTAATTTAGTGGAAAATGGGGCAGGGATCCCAGCCTAAATGTGGGCCGCAGAAAAAAATCGTCCCGGGCCGATTCAACATTGCCCATCCGCCACTGGTCAAATAGCCTTTTTATTTAAGCATAGTGAGGAGTGAACGTATGCCAACAAATTAAACCTTTTATTCAATATGTACTATTTTGATGATAGTAGCACAATTGTTTTCTATTTTTATTTTGAAAGAAAAAGGGCTGCCACCCTCGAATTAACTAGGCAACCATGAATATATCAAAACTATTACCACACGGTATTTTTCTAGATGCAATATCAATCTTCCAATATAATGTATCAAAAAGCCAACTTTTTAATAATTTCCGTGAAAAAATGTTGTCGGTAATCAACTATCATATTAAAAAATATAGTCAAGTTGACTGAAAATATCATTATATGTTCACCTTATTTTTCTTTACCTTAAGCTCTTCAAATCCCTATCTTAAAATGTAATAATTCAAATGCTGTTCCAATTAAAGATGTGCGCTATACGATTGTTTTAAATTAAAAAAAGAGGTTAATTTTTTTTCAGAAAATTGGCATAAAATGCCTATAAATTACGCTTATATATTTACCTTCAAAACTGGAGCTAGGTTTAAAAAAAATCTGTTACCGAACATTTTTTGATATGGATGTTTATGAAATAATTTGTTAGAAAGTTTTGTAAGGAATTTTATGAGGTGCCTCCCAAATAAAACTGATCCGAAATTTACCTTTTTTTTCTAAACGCGTTTTGACATAAAATGTGTTCATTACTTCGCAGAAGAAGATTCCGCCCCCCTACCCGACGAAACCTTCTGAATTCAACACTGAATCTGAACTATTAATTATATGATTATTAGTAACATATAATAAATTGTAGTTTAAAAACCTAACCAAAAAGTGCCCAAACCTTTTGGCAGTCATTGAATTGTAAGAGTAAAATACATATATCGTAATTATTTTTGTATTTTTAGGGTGGTACTAACAAAAGCGTGTTTTGCTGTTATTTTTAACCTGTAATTTATTTTTTACTTTTTGATCCTAAAATATCTATAACAAGTTACTGGAATGTATTGTATATTGTCAAACAAACCAAATGAGCCCATAGTCGAAGCGTTTACTAGCCGGTATCAGCGGTAAAATAATTTGGTACAATCGACTTGATCTGAAAATTGATTGGAAATAGAAATTATGGTATTTTCGTCGAAATTACATTATGTTAGAATCGACCACTACCATTTGGTCCTAATGAGCTGATCTGATCAACTCGATTATTGTATTTTCAATTGAACTACATTGTGTTAAAACCGATCGGTACCACTCAGCGAATCAGATCAGCTCGATGGTATTATTCTATTGTCAATTGTCGTCCGAATTACATAAACTAGCAAAATTTCAAATCAATATTACAATTATGTTGGTTAAACTCGACTTCCTAGATTTGTTTACATAAAATACATAGTTACATATAAGTGAAGCTAATAAACGCATGTTAAAAAGTCAGCCTAAACAATCTTATTGATTAATTGACTATCAGACGGACAAAACTGTGCTCTCTTTTTCCTTAATTTTTTCTTGTGATGTCTATAATAGACCTGGAGCATACGACCACGAGTTTGCGCTGCAATTATTATTTATTTACTATAGTGGTGAATGAAGGAAGTTATAGCTAAATCCACAATATCAGCGCAAAGTCTAGTTGCTGCGTGAATAAGTCATGTTTTAGCCCATAAATGATGCAAAAAAAAGTCATCCCTGCGCTTATGATATTCAAGATGTATGTCAGACCGCTTCAGGAATCAGTATACATATATATTCCAAATCTTCCTTAATCACTATACTACCGACTAGTCCCAGAACGTATAAATCTAGAAGCAGTCTTACAAGGTCATAATTAACTATGTATCAGTATCAGAGGTGCAGCGAACAGAACACATTTTAGTCTTGTACTCCAGAACTATTAGGAAATGCAATGAATGTTAAAAATATACGAATAAATAGAAAATGTAAAATGTACTGACATATGTAAAACTGAGTTTTTTATTAAAAACTATTTTTTAGAATTATCTACGGTACCATTAGTTTTATCAAGGGATATAGGAGGCTGTTACAGCTTATCTTAAAAAACTAAATTTTGGCCAAAAACTCAGTGTCATGTGGGTATGACCTGGTAACATTTTGGTAAAACTCCAATATGTCTAAACAAAATGGCGGCCCAGTCCAATTTACCTCAAATTTTGCACAAAAATCAAGTATGATAAGAAAATTTCGGCTTAATAAAATATTGAAAAATTCAGTCTGAAAAACTACATAACGCATTGATTTCAAATTTTGTTCAATAATTAACTATGGTATAGAGATGAAGTGGTTAGATTATGGTACGAATTCAAGATGGCGGAACAAAATGGCGTCCAATTAAAATGTTTTCAATCATGAAAAATATATCTTTTATCAGTTTCGTCGGTTTGTCTGTCGGTCTGAAGTCGATTGACTTCAAATTATTGTCAAACATTGAGAGTCATATGACCTGGTAATATTTTGGTACAAATCTAGGATTGCGGAGTAAGATGGCGGTCTAGTGAAAATTTAAAAAAATTATTCATAAAAACTAATTATCCAGTTTACCTCAAATTTTGCACAAAAATCAAGTGCTACATACGAATGAACTGGTAACATTTTCAGAATCCAAAATACCAAAATAAAATGGCAGCCCAATAAAATGTTATTATGAAACTACTTGTGATATAGTCCCAGATAAACCTATACCAGATGCGAAAGTGCCTATCTAACGCATGCATAGCGAATTTATGTGAAACTCCGCCTCAATGGATGTCCAGCCATCTGAGACATAGTAAGAGGTCGAGTTGATATTTTAAATCTACACGGAAAAGTGCTTGCTCGAGCGGCGATATCGATAGAGCGAGAGCTTATGTTATTATTTAATTTTTCAAACATTGATTTTTTATACAGTTTTATATTTGTCGTTCTAAAAATGCCTGGTTATAAGTTCCTTTATTAACATTGTTCAAATAGAAGTAGGGCAATAAATCACTGCTTAAATTACCTTAAGATCCCGTAAGGTATGTTGGTTTTATTATTAACATTTATAATTTTTTACACTTAATAGTAATTTCAATAGATTCACGCAAAATATGTTTTAACAAGTAGGTACTTTATAACTAGCCTAATTTATAGTTTTTTTTATAGTATAAAAATATAATAATTTTAGATTTAACAGTTGGCTTAAAGAGGCGGATCTTTTAGAAAAAAGTTATTGTAATTACAAGTTATGCGAAGATGATTTTGAAAGTAAATGTTTTGCAGTATTTACGAGCTGTGTAAAGTGCCTTTATGATACCGATATACCGACAATTTTTCCTGGACCAAAGCGCAGATCTGATTTTTATTCCAAGAACCTCCGAAAAAGGCCATAATTTTATCAGGTGGGTAATTTTATTGTTAAAGACAGCATTGTTGAAATACCGGTTCCGATAATCATATTTATCACGGTAAGATTGAAATAACCCAACTGCCGTTGCTCAGGGACAGAGAAAATCAAATTTTAAACGTTATGAAGTTGAACACGGTCATCCATTACGTAAAAAGTTCATTATTATAGTTATGAATTTAATTTGCATTGAAAATGCAAACGTTACGTAAACCAATTTTGAACCGCTAAAATTTTTAATCATGCTAGTAGTGGTCTTTAAAGATATGAAAATACTTCGTTTTTATCAACAATAAAAAGTAATTTTAAAATACTGTAACGCAACTATCTACTATATTCTAGTCTAAAAATTTCGTATTAAGGTAAAGCAAATATTAGATAGACAATAAAATAATTGATAAAATAGAACAAGTAATAAAACAGTTTATATAATACGTTTGTGTTGGAGGAGCAGCCATGGTATACACAAAAAAATTAGCATTTTTTAATAATATATATGCTCATAGTAACTCCATCACATAACACTCAATAATTAAATAAATCCGCTCAACAAATCGAATTGGCATACCGACCCGTATTAACACGACTGTTTCCGTTGGCGATGGTTTAGCTACCGTCTATCCCGGCACGAACTGGCATGGACTACATTCTTGTTACTTGTACACTACAGACAATCGAAAAACGTATTTTCTAAGAACTGAAAACATTTATTCTTGTCTATGATATAATTTTCTCTGTTATAGCACACATTATAGCAATGCATCTTTTTTGTCATTAATTATTTATTTTATCTTTGTTTTAGATATTACCCAAAAACCTTGCTTGTTAATTTAATGCCGATAATATTGGTTTTACTTGAAAAAAATTATAAAATGATGGCGTTTTACAATGTATTTCCTTAAGAAAAAAGACAGGATATTGTTAATCAAGTAGTTACATAATTAATGTTCAGATATTTTTTATAATTTTGTGCATAAATAAATATTTTTCTGAAAGCTAAAAATGTGTTTTTTTTCTAATGTAAACACCATTTTCTGAATAGTGCACGAATATGAGCATTTGGCATTTTTTTAAAACACCAATACAGTTAGTTTTTCATTTTAATGAAATAAGATTAAATTAAATTTATAATCGCAGTAAAAGCAAAAATAAGGACCTTACAAGATCAGTAATTCAAATTTTATAATAACTAAATATTCTTAACGTTTTGTTTCCAAAAAAGTTGAATTGTTGCGGGTAATGTTATTTTTAGTTTATTAATAATTTTTATGTGCGGGCCATACATGTTTCTCCCGCCGAGGCCAAAGAAAATTGACCCGCTACTTGTCTAAGTTTCGCATCTGGTGTAGGTTTATCTGGGATATAGTTATAAACTGGTACGAATTGGACATGACGTATTAAAATGACAGTGTGCGTAAATGGAAAAACTACTTATTGAATTTATTTTAAATTGTCCCCAAAAATGAAGTGCGGCATAGGTAGAAATTGGTAGGAATCCAATATAATGGAAGAAAATAGTACCCAATGAATTTTTTTGAAAAAATAGTATTTATGTGTTAGTAAGGGACTATGTACTGAACTAAACTGGGTGACACTTCACTATTAATAATAAAAGGGAAGACTCATAACGAGGGAAGTTCCGGGTAACGGAAATTTACCGATTTTTGTATTTATGTTCGAGACCATTGAGAGTGACACCGAGAATATCGAGATCGAGAATGCTCGAAACCGAGACCGAGGTCGAGACCATGAAGCGATCATGAATATTTTTGTCCAAGACTAGACTAGTCTCGGTATAGGTCTCGAAAACCCCTATCAACAAACACACGTTTATTTATTATTTAGATGTCTAATTATATTTGTGAAAAAAGAATGTTGAATAATTATTAGATTTGATAAGAATATGGCGAGAAAAAACGTATTTATATATTGTTAATATCTTGTTTTAACAGCTCTCTACGATAAATACATTTATTTAAAACAATCGCTATATTTTAAGATTCATTCCCATCCTTCCAGCGAAGTACTTGTACCAATGACTACTCAAAATAAATAAACTTGGATACATTTGGTAGGTAACGTTGCTAATACATTTTATGGATTTTGTGACTGAAATTACCCTTATATGCAAAATAATATACTCATATCATACCAGACATAAAAAATTGTCAGTACGGTTTATTTGTTAAAAAATGCCGGTTTTTTTATATGACATACGAAATGACAAAGCAAATTATCCTAGCTTCTAAAATGTTGCGATTGTTATTAATTAGAACTCATGCAGCAAAAGCAGTAGTGACTCGTGGTGAATTATATTGGGAGGTCAATAACAAATTTAAAAATAGGCATACTTAAAATAAAAATAATCTCTTGAAATTCAGGTCTACTCTTCGTTCTTTAGAATTGGAAAAATGCTGAATGATAAGTTCGTTAAAATGGCACGCATATTCCTTTTATAAACGATTTTTCGATACTTAACATTGCTAAAGCGGATAGTCTATCTTGGCCCAACTCCTCAACAAAATGTATAAGCCCTCGAAAAACCCCTGGATTTTCAAACAAAGCCTTTTCATCATGGCCACGTAGTGTCAGCTCGAATGCCCCAAAAAATTTTACAAAATATATAACTTTGTTAAAAATATACCGATTTTTGGATACATTTTCAAAAAAATCTCTAAGGGCTTTTCTATAAGCTGTGTCTAGCTGAGTGCGAATATCAACACTTCCGACCGTAGCATAGTTCACCGAACATATCGTGTGATCTCCAGAAAACGCATGTCTTTTTATTTTTTCTTTCAAGTATTTTAAGTCTTTAACACCGGCTTTGCATCATAATAAGTCAGACGAGTCCTTAGAAAACAACAAACATAACTGTAAAATGAGTTAGAGACTTCACAACCACATATCCAGTTACCTAAATCATACATACTTTTGCGAAAGTTTGGATGAATCTCTTTATTTTTGTCTTTACTACTTTGTCGTATACTAACTTCTGGTAAATTGCGACCACTTGGCTTGAATTCGGTTATTTTCTCAAAATTAAGTTCGTTTGCACTTGTTAGTTGTTTAACTTTTTGCACTACCGACATTTTATTTCATCTACATTCACAACTCAAACATAGACCACCTTAAAATTGGTTATTTTTGCAAAATTAAGTTCGTAAGCACTTTTTAGTTGTTTTTTTTTTGCACTAGTCACTATCAACATTTTATTTCCTGTGTATTTCCAACTCACACATGGATCATAAAAATACAAAAATATATATATTACAAAAAACAGTATATAGCCGCGACCGATCGATCGAATTATGAGAAGAGACCGGCTGATGACCTAAATCGCGATTTCATATTCCATTTGCTATTACATTCAGCTGCCGCTTGGTAGCTTTGAAATCTTCGGGTACTCTCGGCAAGCTTTAAGGTAATCAGGGCAATTCAAACTGCCCAGCCTAGCTTAGTATAGCATATTTTATTATGCCTAAAGAACGCAACGAGACCATTCGAACCGCCGCGCGCGGCTAATAGCGTAGCGCATTTAACTTTTCCCAAGGTTCGCGTTTTATTACAACTACTAGGAGGGACGGTCAAACGAATAATTTATTTTCTGTAATACTTTTGGGGGGTCATTGACCAAATGACCCTATGGAAGAGCCGCCACTGAGCAAACGGTGTGTCTATTTGAAATAATCACGAAATATTTAGAAATATTGCAACAGGGCTGATATATTTTTTGAACTTGTCTCGTCTCATTATTTTTATACAGTTCATTTTGTTCCAGTATCTCAAGCCGTTTTAGAGAAAAATGGCTTTTTGAGTATTTTCCACCAAATTTGTATATTTTGTGTTACGTAGGTTGTCTACAACAAGATTGCTGAGCTGATGTGCTTAGAATGTAGATCTCGCTACTAATATCGAAATAGGATTTAAGCATTATTAGAATCAGCAGTGGTTGTTTATTGAAGGCGTATTTTATGATCTTGTGAAGTTCTAAATATAAGTTATAATTACAAATATGGAGTTGATTAATTTCAACAACATATAACATGCTGTCAGGTTTTGACTGAATTTTTGTGGTTCGTGGATTTTTAAGCTGGACCACTTAGAAGAAAATTGCCTTGTAAGTTGGGAAACTTAAATTGTGAAGCAGTTTCGTCGTTCGTGGAAGTTTGGAAATTTGCCAGAATTGAGTGTAAACTGCCCGCCGAGTAAACGTTGAAGAAAATGCAGGTCACAATCGTGAGAATTTTAAACACAAGTTCAATATTTTCTTAATTGCTGCTGGTAAAGACAAAAAGTCCGATGAAATGAAAGTGGCCCTCTTTTTGAATTGTGTTGGAGACGCCAGCCTAAATTTGTTCAACACTCTTGGACTAGATTACCAAAAATGTAGATTTAAAGAATCGTATAAACAGTTTGATAAACAGCTAGCCTGAAAAGGTAATGTAGTTCATATTTTATGGATATAAAAATGTTAAGTCAAACATGTGATTTTGGTGTCTCAAACAATTAGGGAGTTCAGTAAATTTGAGTAAAAAAAGACCGAATAAAGAACAATTTTCAGGACAAGTGTTTGATTGTAGAAAGTGTGGCTCAAGACACCAAACAGGCAAGGGTCCAGTATATAATAAAATGTTAAGGGTTTGTAAGCAAACTAAACATTTTGCTATTGGGTGCAGTCAAAGAAGTGATCAAAAGATACCGCGAGGTCAAAGACAGTTTCACAAAAGAAAGGTGTATGAAGTACAGAATAGTGAGTGTGAAGAAGATCAAGGTAATCAGTACTCCTCAGATAAATTCTACGTAGACAGCATTTACATTGTAAGTTCAAATGTTTTTCTTAGTAGAAGTAAAGAAAAAGAGAAAGTTTGGTATCAAAATGCCACTATAGGTAACTAAGAGTTACTAAGTTTAAGTTAGATACAGGGGCTGACTGCAATGTATTACCCTTTAATGTTGCAGAGAGACTACTAAAAGAGATTATAAAGTAAATATAATCCAAAATAAATCTCTTATAGTGACCTATGGTGACAACAAAATACAATCCGAAAGATATACAATATTAAAATATTTTGTCGATAATAAAGTTTGTAATCCCCCAATAAATGCATGTATTAAACTTTGTTTGTTAAAGAGAGTCAATGAATTTAGTGCTGAATGTTGTGATACAATTAAAGAAAAAGTGAAGATACAGTTAGGTGGTAATGCAGAGGATTTTATTGAAAAGTACAAAAATATTTTCACAAGTATTGGTAATATTCCTTACAAATATAAGATTTGTCTTAAAGAGGATGCTGTGCCAATGGTTAATCCATACCGCAGGATACCAATAACGGTAAAAAATAAACTAAAAACACTTTAGAAGATCTAGAGAATAAGAACTAATATTCTTATTCTCTAGATCTAAAGTAGAGTATCCTACGGATTGGGTTAATAACATAGTAGTGGTTGAAGGACCAAATGGCTCATTAAGAATTCATCTAGACCCAAAACAGTTTAATGTCAAATTTAATTCAAGTAAGCTGGAATTTTGCCAATCATTTTTCATCATTTTGTCAAGTTTTTAGGTTTGGTTTTTAGTAAAGAAGGTCTTACACCAGATTTAAAAAAAACGCAAGGAATTAATTATATGAAAATACCGACAAACAAAAAGATTTCTAGGTAGGACTAATTATTAGATGAAATTTTCACCAAATCTGTCACATACAACTGCCCCACTTAGAAATCTGATAAAAAATGAGATAAAATGAGTTTGGGGTTCCGCACAAAACCAGTGATTTAAATTAGTCAAGGAAAAAATTGTAAACGCACCTACTTTGACATATTTGGTGGAAAAAAAACCTATAACAATACAGTGTGATAGTTCTCAATATGGTTTAGGGGTTGTCTTCTGCATAACGATAAACCGGTTGCGTTCGCGTCGCGAACTTTAACTAAGACAGAAACTTCTTATGCACATTTCATGAATTTATTTATGGTCGTAAAGTTTTAGTTCAAACAGACCACAAGCCTCTCATTACCATTATGAAACAAGATATATGTAAAATTACTGCCAGTTTGCAAAGACTTAAACTATGACTGATTAAATATGACCTAAATGTACAATACTTACCTGGAAAAAATATAGATATTGCAGACCATTTGTTTGGAAGTTGTCTCCAGTATAATGGTCCAAATTTAATACTAAATGATATGTACATATATTAATTGAAACATCACTTAGTAATGATTGAAAAGACCAGTTTGCAAGAGAGACTGAGAAAGATTTTTTTAGCCAGGTGAAAAAATCTCATTAGACGGGTGGCCTGGAAAAATAAAACGAGTGCCAACTGAGTTAAATAAATACTCTAAAATAAAAAATGAAATAAAATTTCATGAAAATATAGTATGTTATAGAGAAAAAATAGTAGTGCCGAAGACGCTGCAAGAAGAAAAGAAAAAAATAGCGCATGAGCCTCATTGTGGAATAGAGAAAACTAAGAAACAGACAGGCATTTTCTCTGATATTGAAGGGTTCCTGAAAAATTGCAGAGTGTGTTAAAAGTATGCTCGATCAAACGCCAAAGAACCATTGATAAGTCATAAGTACCCCGACTTACCTTTTGAGAAAATTGCAAGTGACATTATGGAATACAAAGGGAATGACTATCTTGTCAGTATAGATTATTACTCAAAATGTTTGGAAGTAAAAAAGATGAGAAATAAGTCGGCTTCAGAAGTTATATCAATTCTAAAGAACATATTTTTTACCCATTACATACCTTCTGTATTAGTTCCATATAACCAGCCTTTTACTAGCTTCCTGATAAAATAATTTTGGTAAGGGATGAACATTCGAAATACAATCTTTGAGTCCTTACTATCCAGAGAAGGAAGTAGGCAGTTATGATAGAAAAGCTCAAGTAGACCTAAATTTAAGGCAGAACAAGATGTGTTAGTTCAAGACATGAAAGATAAAACCTGAAAAAATAGTATGATTGTTGATAAAGCACATTCTCCTAGATTGTATTTGGTTAAGTTTGATGAAAAGGTTTTTAGAAGAATATTATTATAATAAGACCAAAACCAAATAAAGCCAGCGATAAGGACAGTGTAGAACTCAAAAAGAAAATAGAAGAAAAAGAGAGAGAGGAAGAATTTGTAAAGACAGATTGTGAAAGTGAACCGCCGCAAACTGTTAATGTTAAAACAAAAAGTGGTAGATTAGTTAAAAAGCCAGATATTTTAGATTTGTAGTTAGTTTTTGCACCTTTTGTTAATTTAATAATTGCCAATCTGTACTTACCTTGTTAAGTTTGTTTAGGTTAGTAATACATATAAAGCTTGATTTAAACGTTGTAGACCCCAAACTTTTTACTGGTAGTTTTAACAATATAATAATTGTTTTAAAAACTCAAAAAAAGGAGATGTTATATAGGTTGCCTACATCAAGATTGCTGAGCGTATGATACTGAAATAGGATTTAAGAATTCTCTGCAACTCAGAATGTTAGGCTATGTCATGTCATTACTAGAATCAGCATTTGTTGTTTAATCAAGGTGTATTTTATGTTGTGAAGTTCTAAGTATAAGTTATAAGTACAAGTGGAGTTGTTTTATTTCAACAACTTATAATATCTTGTATGACCCTAAAACTGGATCAGGAAGTACCATTTGTCGATGAATACTATAGTTAAGGCCTCAACTAGAAAAGAAAGATAAATTCGCTGCATTTTATTGTAGAAATGATTTTTTTAGGTAACTGGTATAATTGAACACAGAAGTTGTTAAAGGGTCTATGTATCGAAAATGTACTTTTGAGATAATTGAGTTCGAAGTCTCTTGTTCAGCAGTGTTAAAATGAGTACTGCGGTTCCTTATTCAGTTGTAACTTCTTTATTTGTCATTTAATCGGACGGAGTCCAATATAGAAAGAGTTATATTTAATGAAAATGTTACATAAGCCCATCATCCATTGATTGTTCTATTTTGTCCCCACCTGGCTTTCATTTATTGATAGTGGTAAGAAACAGGGGCATGACTTTTTTTAGTCTTCAGTGTATATGACCATGCCTTTAATGATAAAGTTTTGGTTAGATGACTTTTGTTAGGCAACCAATGTGCCTATGTGAAATTTACTTGTACCTAAACTTTAGGCCTCACCCTGTACAAAAAAGGCTATGGAGGCATTGGATATCCTGCTCTAAATTCTTGAATTAATTGCCTACCATTAAAAAAATGCATGAATTGGTTTACAAGCAAGAAAATTATGCGTTAGTCAAATGGACTTGTATAATTAAATACTCCATAATGTATGAACGTAGTGTAGTTCAAAACTGCAAAACGCATTTCCAGAGCAACTTTTTGAATACAATTTTGCGATATAGTCAGATTTTTGAGTCTGACGTTTCAAAAACTGTGATTGTTGATTGTCTACCTACTTTTATAAAGAATATTTATTTTGTGTTCCAACAGTAATAGAAGAAAACTAATGTAGTTATTGATTTTTCAAAAGTCACTGATATTAAAAATTATATTAACACTAAACTTTATTTCTCCAGCATTTCAAATTTGCTGCTCGACCCCCCTGTCTGAACATCCTCATACTTAATACCCGAACAGGGAGTACTTCTAATCTTTTTAATTAAGCCTAAAACCCCTATTTGAAAGTCAATAGTCTGTTCTTCGTTAAAACAAATTATGGACGGTAGAATGCCTTTAAAAAACGACATGTGACGGTTTTCGTCTGGTTTCTTCTCTAGTTCCAACGGAACATTATTTTGTACGTGGTCTAGCTTTGCTTGATCCCTTATTGTAGTTTCACTGGTAATGGTAGTCCTTGTATCGTCAAATTCAGGTTCATCGTAGACATCGTCGTGGAACTCCTCGAAATATTTGCCATCCAAACTGTTATTTGGAGATAAACTCTCTTCTTTAATATTTGATGTATTACATCCTTGTTCTATAATTTTAGTTAGAAAAAGCATTTGATTGTGGTAAATGTATTTTTTCGGTTTTTTGACGCCACTTCCAGATTTTGTTTCGTCCTTCTCTTTTTTCAGATCCTTTAACCAGGCATCTCTTATGTTGGTCCATCTTTTTTGCACTGTTTTACCTGTAAATAAATCATTTTCTATAATATTTTTCATTCGTTAAAATATTTTTAATTTTCTTTAAATTATTGCGAGAGCGCTAAGGAAATTACCTAAGCAGTGCCGAAAATGGTATTTTCTGCCCCCTACTGAATATGATCAAAGACGCCAATTCAGCTAGCAGTGCATTGCGGAAAATACTAATTTCTCACATGTTATCTATTAATCTTACTAGTGGCCGAAATAACAAGGGATAACCAGAGTGATGTCTCTCGAATTTATTCCAGATATATTGAGACTGCTTCAATTGAAAATAGACTTCGAAGGCATCAAAATCGCAAGACCACAGCAAATCAAGATTGTTTTATTAGAATGCTGGCAAGGAGGAATCTAACAACAACATCAACAGTTATAAAGAAACAAATTCGGGCAGCACATCATACCGGGGTATCAACTCAAACAATTTTTAAGACGGCTACATGAAATAAGCCTGAGAAACAGAAGGCCATGCACTGCAAGTTCTCAAACTTACACAATTGGAGAAACGGACAAGGTTAAATTGGTGTATTGAACATCGCCATTGGAACATCAATCAATGAAAAAATGTAATTGTTTTCTTTAATTGATGTCTCATGACCGATGGATTCACGTTTGGCGAGTTCCAGGACGAGAAGTCAGGGCTGCCAAATATAGAGAAGTGCTAGCATATCATCTATACCAAGAACGATAACTGGTCAAATTTACATAGAACATATCCTTGACCCGGTTGTTCGCATGTGGCGGCAAAGTTGTAGGTCCAAACTTTTTATTCATGGATGATAATGCTACCCCACATAGGACAAGAGCAGTGATTAAATATAAAGAAGTAGAAGGAATATTAAGTTTAAACTGGGCTCCGAGGTCGCCGGACTTAAATTCAGTCGAGAATGGTTTGGGATATATTGGGAAGGCGGGTAGGGAAAAAAATGCATTTTTTGCAGGTTTTCCCAACCTTATTGAAGCCGCTGTGGAGGAATGGAATGCAATTCTACACCACCATATAACGACCTAATTGGAAGCATGCCAAGAAGAATTGAGCTGGTGGAAGGCCAACAGACCATTAAGTTCTTGTTTTATTTTTTCGCATTCCTTTTTAATCGTTTTTGTCGCCTTGTTGTCGCTTTGGTATAAATTCTTTTGTAAGTTTGGTAATAAAAACTCATTTGTATTAACTTTCTATTAGTGTTTTTTTAGTGGGCAACATCTCTGAAAAAATCTGTAACTGTGTCCTCAAATGTCAGATAAATCATTTGGACCTTATAGAATTTCATATACCCTCCATTAATACTCCAAGTATCAAACCTTGCGATGGCATACCGTAGCTCTAAAAGTAGTTTTACTTCTTTTTTACTTGATGTGTAACCAAGGCATAAAAATAAAAAATAATAAAAATAAATAATTTTGTAAATAATTGAACTTTGCAACACTGTTCAAGGAAAATAAAATTAGGAGTAAATCTTTGAGTATTTAGAAATATTCAGGTGCTAACTGTATTTTTAAATAACCATATTTCTAAGTTATAGTTTAAAGGGTATATCTGTTTATTCCCCCTGTATTAAAAATTAAAGTTTCTTGGTGATGCGGTACACTGTACAGTAAACCTTTACGTATCCGTAGCGTATGAAAAAATAAAATCTGCATGCCCCGCCACTTGTCTCTTTTTGACATATTAAATTTTGGTTTATTTAAATGGTCACGTTGAAATTAAATCAGTTTTTTTTTATATTGCCACACTATCATACGTAAAGGCAATTCTTTCTTATCCTATTGGAGAAAAGTGAGAAGACCTACAGGAAAGTCGGATATGTTGGGTAAGTATAATCTAGATGTATGCAACAATAAAATAAAACATTATATCTACAATACATTAAAAATGTATGTGTATGTCCTTTAAACCTAATCTTATCTAATTTAGCCTAGATATTAAATAAAACCTTGAGTTTACTCACATAAAGCAGCCTTTTCAATTTCATCCCCAGAATCAAAATTTTCTACAAGGATAGAACAAATTTCCTTCCATGCGCTTGCTGTGATGTTCCTACTTTTGTAGTGTTCATTTGTTCTGTCCCATAGCACTGGGCGTTCTTCTACTAACGTGATAAGAACTTCAGAGGGAAATACTCCTGTAAAGAAAGACCTACGTCTATTTTTATAAAATTGAATTTCTTCAGCGTTATCTAGTTTAATTTTCTTAGTAAATTCCCCTTCTGCAGACTCTTCTAAACTATTACCAAGACTATTACCTTCTTCTTCTTCTGTTGGACTGGAAGCGGTGTCTAAAATTTTTGTTAAGAAAAGCATATGGTTGTGGTATATGTATCTTTTGGTAGGTTTAGCACTAGCCCCAAATCTCTTAACATTGTTTTCTCTCTTTACGTTTTTCATCCAAGCGTCTCTTAAGTTAATCCATTTTTTCTGAACTGATCTATCTGCAACAATAAAAAAGGTCGTAAAATGTACTTCACAACTAGCGTTTAAAAACGCTCTTTTTAATTTTAGAAAAAAAAACTGGTTTAATTCGGAAAGATATCATGTTATTACAAAATCAACATGATGTGATTACAGCGACTGAATGTTGTTGCGTTAGATATTCCTCTATTATTTCCATAGCAATTTCAACATTTTAAAATAAATATGTTGGTGTTTATTATCTTTCTCGTCATGTCGAATAACACTCAAGAAAAAATTTTGTAGCGAAAATTTGTCTCTCTTAATATTTAAGTTTGTTGCTTTTTGGCATTTTTTTTTGTAATAAATGTCACTCTCGAAATTGCCTAGCAACAAACTTTCATAACGATCGATTCATTTTGCCGACAAAATTATGAGAAGAAGAAAGAATAACTAAAAATATCACTTTTAGAAAACAAACAACTATCGATAGAAACTTCTTCTTGTTAAGAAAATAAGTTGCAAATTTCCCATTTTATCACACAGAAAAAACAAAAATATGAAATATTGCCAAGAGTAAACTAGGCTTATTTTTTGTGCCATTTTAAAATGGTATATGATAAAAATCTTTGAAATATCAACAATTATATTAAAACTAAAATACCCGTTAAATATTTAAAATTTCAGACTGCGTTTTTACCTTTCATATTTATTTTATATTAGCTATTTATCTATGATTACTACAGAAACAAAATCAATACCTATTAAAACACTGCGCTCTCATATCCCACGCATTTTCCCCATTCACAATTCAAACAATGATAAAACGGGAATTTACATTTTTTTCCAAATCATTAACTAAAATGTTCAGTTTAACTTATGTGTTAAATTTGCTTGAGGACTCGCTCGTTCGCTTGTTTGTTCTTCTGCCGCATACTCACTTGGCGAATGAATACGGCCGTACGACGAGGAACGTATGCGGTCTCTTAGTGTGGACGTATAGTACATGAACAACGAACGTATGCATTTGCTTCCGGACAGGTTCGCTCGTCTGTCGGTACATATATAGCACATGGTCATTACAAGAATGGGTATGACTAAATTGAAGATTTTCTGTGCATCAAATAGATTTAGTTTTAGATCGTAATAGTTAGTTAGTGATTAATTTAGTGAACGATGCGAAGGACGGATGAACTAATTTGGATGCAAGAAATAGCAACTTCTAGCAATAAGTGCACTTTTGTAAATGTATCTAAAAATGAAACCAATCTAAAAAAATTAAAAAATGATCACTTAGTAGCTATCATCAAATGTGTATTATTATGCTCATCAAATGGTTCGCTGGTTATAAATTTACTGTGTTTGGTACCTTTATTTTTAAAAAATCCGTACAAATGTGCCCAAAATCTTGCCATAAAAGGTTACAAACGGAGAATGGTACATAGTCAAAAGACAAAAAGATGTTTTTAAAGATAAAGATATCAAGCCCAGTATATTTATAATAAGCAACAAGAGGTGCATTTTATTGGCATGTAACACGCTGTTTCCATTAAAAAAAATATGTTTTTTAACGGAACATTATGCAACTTATACAATTACCTATTTTTCTTTTAAAATTAAGTAATTATTAGGAGCAGCGAATTAAGAGCAAGTCGATGTACTCGATTTCTCTGGCAAGTTATGGCCAAATTGCATGATTTTTTCAAGAAGTATTTAGGATAGTGCGGAGGTTATCTTATAACGTGCAGATTTTAAAAACATAAAAATTGGGTAATGGCTCCATTTTGAATTTTTTCCTAAGAGAAAGTTGTATGCTTTAATATAAATTTAAATATCGAAATTTGATGCATATACCGTAATTAACCCAAAAAGTAATAAGGTGCATCCTCTGACCTATGGGGTAAAAACTTTTTTCTGATTAAGCTAATTTGGTAGGTAATAATAAATCTTATCAAAACATATTTGTGGTGTCAGTAGGTGGAAACGAGGGATGAACCAAAATATCGTATTTCATATATTTTCCGGAGTTTTTAGCGGCACCGAGTTCACCGATTCTGTTAATTATTTTAATTTTTAACAATTTGTATTATTGATATTCTGTGTAGATGGCTTTTTATAATTATAATATCGTTGTTTGATTTTCAAGCAACGATAATATTACTTAAGGCCGTTTTACATGCTGCAATTCTTTGCAATATGTAATAGTCTTGAACAAAGGCATGCGCAGTTTGACAAAAGGTACAAATGTCTTGCCACTGCGCATGCTTTTGTTCAAGACTATTGTAACTTGCAAGCAAGAATTGCAGCATGTAAAACGGCCTTTATGGTCATTCTAGTCCATGCAGTGGACACGACTACCTATTCTAGTTATTAGGTACGTTCAACATTTTAACCTAGGGTTAGCCCTCGAAAACGTTGAGCCCTTTTGAGTAAAACTTCTTATAGATAAAACTAAAAAGAGGAAAATAAAAATTTGTATAACAAAAACATAAAACGCACATCAAAAGAAAATATTGAATTGTAAGAAATAATATTTTATAGATATTATTTTAGGCCTTGGTTGGGCGAGGACTTCATGAAATAACATTTCCGAGATTTGAAATAAAATATTATTTCTTATTTTTCAATTTTTTCTTAAAGGTTTTATATAAGGTTTAAGGTTTGATAAAATAAGCAGTTTTGTTTACTTTCTTAGTAAATTGATAACCCTTGTGTGACGACTTCTTCAGTAAAAATAGGATTATTATTTTTATTATATTATTTTTATTATACTTTATAAAGCACTACCTATTTTAGGTCCATCAAATAAATATCTTCCTGCTGATTATAACTATACCAGGTTTTATACCTTTATCTTCAAATACACCCGAGAACCCTGCCATAAGAAGGAATGTATTCCCATCGATTCACTATGTAGAAAACCATTCCCTGGCGTCTTTAAAGATCACACCTGGCTTATTTGTACTAAGCGGCATGCGACCCATTTGATATAATATTACAGGGTTTTACATTTTAGAAAGCAAAGTTCAGAAAAATTAAACACTGTGTATTTCTGCCAACTACACTAAAACATTTTAATATTTTAAGAAGAGACAAACTTTTATATTTAAATAAAATATATATCTATAAAAATAGGAATGCTAATTGGGGGGTTGCCTTTATAACTAAGACCCTGTATATATATAAAAAATGTTTTTATGAAATAAAAAAAAATCTTTCTTTTCTGTTTCTAAATACTAAAAATGCACTTGAAATTTTTAAATTATATGGATTATATGCCATGCGCCACTTGCACCTCCCATAGGCATTTAGTTCCGAGGCCCTGCATTATACCCCTATATCTGCTTTTAAATATGGATGCCATCTACCAAAGGCTTTTTCTTTTGCACTTCTTCATTAAGAATTACAAACGATGCCCTTGCAATGAAAATCATTGCAAACGTATGCGTATGGTGTTGTTCGCCCGCTTACACCATATGCGTGCGATATTGTTCATGCGGTCTTGCTCACTAAATGAGTACGCACCTTTAGATTTGGATAATATATTTTTGTCGACTTTGGTACGACGATTGTAACCATGATCGCCAAACTTCCAGAATGAAGGGAATATATCACTTTGTTAAATATATGATACATCGGTCTAGACAGGTTAAAAGCACAACTTTTTAAGATAACTGGTGGAACTCGATCTGAACCCTTGTCTACATCAAAGGAGGAGAGTTTGTTATTAATATTCGAAGATAAGATACTATAAGTAGTGGTCATGTGTAATTGCTTACACAATGATCTTAGCCGGGAATATTCTTGTTTCTCGGCAATGGACTGTGATAACTTCAATTTTTATGGGCATTTTTTTGTCAATTATTCTGTGTTTTAATTCTAGGGAATACCATACTGGAAATTTACGTGCAGAGTACTTTTTAAGGCGCACAAAGAGATGTATAGTTAGGTAAAACAACTCATAAAATGCATTTAGCATGAAATCAAGTGATTTATTAATAAGTAACTTCTCATTCAAACTAATTTAATAAATAATAAGATATATCCATAAAATTTGCAGATTTATAGTCTTTAAAAAAATCTTTAAAGTTCAGGCCCTCAAAAGTACTATCGAATTTGGTTTGAATCTGGACTTAAAAAAGTGAATGGAAATTATCTGGAGGTACAAGTGACTCATCGCTATATTCACTTTGATTTCCGGATCACGAGCCAGCACCAGATCTAAAAGAGAACTTTGCAACCCTGTCCAAACTTAATGCTTATTGAGATATGGGCAAATAAATGCAGCACAATCACCGGAAGTGATTTTCATGAAAAGAAGAACATCAACACTGCGAAAACGAACAATCAACTTTAAAGAAAAAGTCATTGAAGAAACATCAATAAATACACATCATCACACCTACAGAGTCCACATTTCTAGATGCCAATGCATATATACCAGATCATCTGGATGTCTTTTTGTCGTTCCCAGCCAAAAATCATGACTTATCAACTCCATACTACCTCCCAATATTACCCGATGTTGGCGATCTAAGAACTAGAAGAAGAAATTCTAGATAACAACCTGCTCTCTCCCAACATAACAGGTTTCCAGACTAAACTGCCGAAATATGCAAACATGGCACCCAGAAAGTACTAAACGTTGCTTTCACTACTAAATCTCTGCCAATGACCCGAATTCGTCACAAAAATCCGCGTTCCCCTCATAAAGGGCGAGACTAATAGTGTCGCAAACGAAATCAAGTCAGCACTCCGTGATCTTTACGACGACCAATCATCTAAAACCCGACAACCCCTAGTCAACTCGGTTTCAAAAAAGTCAAGAACTATAACTAGAGACCGGCTAAAGCCTCTCCCTATTATCGCTCATAATAAAATAGTCCTCACAAATCTCTCAGATAAAATTGAAAGCCTTTACTTCCACTTTTAAATCTCAATTCTCGCCAAATACCATCCCCACGCCCCGATCATGCCAGCAAAGCCAGAATTCAGAGGACAATCCAAATATTCTAGAACTCCCCTTCACCTGTCCAAGAGGCCATCACGCGAATGTTATATTACTTGTAGATAATTTTTTTTAATTGGTATTTTTAGTTGCTCATTTTCTCCAATAAAAACTTTTTATACAGGGTGTGTCCTGTAACAGTGGTCAATGCCAACTTCCTTATTTCAAATGCAACACCCCGGATATTATTTAATTTTTGGATTCTTTAGGAGATTCTAAACATATTTTATGTTCAATGTCCTATACCTATCTTCAACTATTTCGGCAATATTAAGTGTTTTCAAATTTATTTTTATTTTATTTATTTCGAATTTATTATTATTCATGAAAGTGGCTCTGGTTACTGAACTATTTATTTGATTACAAAAATTCGCTACAACACACTCAATACTTATTTACCATTTAGGTCTTCATATTAAGAATGTAAGCAAAAACCATTTTAGCGTTCCTTTTTATTGATATGGAACAAAAAGAGCCAGTTTTGTTTACTTTTAAGTTTTGTTTACTTTTGTGTAAAATGCCTGGCCTTTCTCTTTGCAAGACAGTAGTTGTCAGTGTCAGTGTCATAGCCTTTTGAATTTCGTTAACTGCATAATACCTAATATCAGAAAAATGGTTCATTTAACAGAAATGCATAAAATAACAATTCTACAAATGATTGGTTATGGAGATAACACACGAACACAAGTGGAAGTTGCTCGCTTATTTCATGAAAAATTTCCAAACTTGCCGCATATATCCCAAGGGACAATTAGTAAAATAGAAAAGCAGTTTCGCGAGCTTGGACATGTGAGGCAGATAAAAAAAGCAGCTGCCAATTCAATAAATAATGATACTAAATTGGATATTATGCTTGAGTTTGAGGAAAACCCACATATTTCTAGTCGACAAGCCGCCGCAATGTTCGATATTAGCCATTCGTCGATTATTCGAACATTAAAAGAAAATAAAATGCATCCCTATAAAGTGATACCAACTCAGCAGCTCATGGAAGACGATTATGATAGGAGAACTTATTTTTGTGAACAAATGATGGCTATGTTAGATAACAATGTTATGCAATTAGAACATGTTTTGTTTTCGGATGAGTGCACCTTTCCACTTCACGGTCATGTAAATCGTCAAAATTGCCGCTATTGGTCTAGGGAAAATCCTCACTGGATCAGCGAAGAACATACTCAATATCCTGAAAAGGTTAATGTTTGGGCAGGAATTGTTAGGGATCATATCATAGGCCCCTTTTTCATTGACGGCAATTTGAATGGCGATAATTATTTAGCACTGCTCCAAAATAATGTCGTGCCAACTTTGACAAATTTGTATCCGGATCCAGCAAACCCACAAGTTCCAGCGAATATGATATGGTTTCAGCAAGATAGAGCACCGCCCCATTACCAAATTAATGTCCGGCAGTACCTCAACGGAATATTTCCAAATCGGTGGATAGGGAGACGAGGATCGATAGAATGGCCAGCGCGATCCCCTGATCTGACGCCATTAGACTTTTTCTTATGGGGACATATTAAAAATGTTGTATACAAAACTAAACCCCTCGACTTAGCTGACTTAAGAAGACGAATAACGCTTGCGATTAGATCGGTCACGCCTGAGATGCTAAATATCGTTAGAAGAAATTTCTATTTAAGATTAGGAATTTGCCAAGACGTTCGCGGCGAGCATATTCACCAGTTCCTAAATTAACTTTTTACTTTTGTTTATACATTATGAAGAAATAAATAATTTTATTTTTTTATTCTTAATTTTTACAATAAATTTGAAAACACTTAATATTGCCGAAATAGTTGAAGATAGGTATAGGACATTGAACATAAAATATGTTTAGAATCTCCTAAAGAATTCAAAAATTAAATAATATCCGGGGTGTTGCATTTGAAATACGAAAGTTGGATATATATATATATATATATATATATATATATATATATATATATATATATATATATATATATATATATATATATATATATATATATATATATATATATATATATATATATATATATATATATATATATATATATATATATATATATATATATATATATATATATATATATATATATATATATATATATATATATATATATATATATATATATATATATATATATATATATATATATATATATATATATATATATATATATATATATATATATATATATATATATATATATATATATATATATATATATATATATATATATATATATATATATATATATATATATATATATATATATATATATATATATATATATATATATATATATATATATATATATATATATATATATATATATATATATATATATATATATATATATATATATATATATATATATATATATATATATATATATATATATTTATATATATATATATATATATATATATATATATATATAAATATATATATATATATATATATATAATATATATATATATATATATATATATATATATATATATATATATATATATATATATATATATATATATATATATATATATATATATATATATATATATATATATATATATATATATATATATATATATATATATATATATATATATATATATATATATATTTATATATATATATATATATATAC
>JAUTXW010001494.1:0-33738 GCA_030620095.1 Kuschelorhynchus macadamiae
AGCGTGTTGACCAGTTGAGAACAGCGAGGAATGTAAGCCTACCGATACTTTTAAATTCAGGTATAGATCTTTTCGAGGGAAGAGCATATGAATTCTATCAAGACTGTCGTTCAGAAGTGCACACTTGGGAGGAGTTGGTTCAGAAATTCAAAGAGGAGTATCAGCCAGCATTTTCTGCATGAAAAGTTATTGGAGGAAATTAAAAGAAGGACTCAAGAGGACCAGATAGACCATTGGGACATACATGGCAGTCATGTCAAAATATTTTCAAAGACTTGAATGTCCAATATCTCAAGGAGATTGCAAAACTGACAATCCTTCTTAGGAATATTTCTCCAACATATAGGAACCAACTGGGTGCTATGGAGATATCTAGTATCTCAGAGCTTAAAGCCTTGTGCAGACGCATAAAGACACGGATGCAGTCAGAGTATGCGCCGCCCCCTCGCAAAAAGCACAGTCGTTGGAACCTGATTTGGCCCAGATCTTCTGATCATAGGGTTGATGCTGTTGAAGTTTGTACCCATGTTGCCAAGCCAAGGGCTAGAGAAATTGTTTGTTACAACTGCAATAAGAGGTCATCGTGCGGCTGGTTGTACTGAAGCTAGAAGATTAAGATGCTATGGATGTGAGAGTACAAAGAGAGAAACTTAGCAGATCTTCTGATCATAGGGTTGTGCCATATTTTTGATGCCCAACATTTTTTAAAATAAAACTTCACAGTTATTGTAATTTTTTTAAATAAAGTACATAGTTTTTGTAATAAAAGTAAACAGTTTTGGTGCCCACGTTTAATTGAGAGAAAATCACAGTTTTTGGCTAATTATTGAGTGACTTTTATTTGAGGTTTTGGGGTATATAACACTGTTATATATAGTTAATAAAAGTCATTATTACATAATGGGTATAGCATATAGATTTCCTTTTTTTTTTTTGAGTACTTTTGGTGAAAGCTTTTCATAGTTTTGCTGCTTAACTGGTAGTGACAGTTTAGCATTTAGATTTTATTATCAAAATAAATAAAGCACCCAGTTCGCATTTTGCATTGTATTGCATAATAGCAAAAATATTTCACTATATTTTTTTTCATAAGGCAAGGTAACTCAGAATCTGTGTTGACCACCTTTGTTAATTAATAATAAAAACTTATAAATAAATAAATTAGTTTTAAACAAATAGAACAATAATATTTTATTAATTACTTTTAATTGAGAGAAATTACAATTTTACACTTAAGTAAATAAATACTTCTAAATCTTGCTATATACTTGAAATATCTGATTATCCCTGGTTAATTTTTTTAAATTGATTGAAGTTAATCAAGAGTAAATTTTGTGAAAAGGTGATTTACAGATTTGACTCTTCTAGTGTGTCTACTTAAGGGTGTTTTGAGCTAACTGTCTTATAAGTTTTCTAAAGCTGCAGTTTTTTTTTTTTTTGATTTTGCTTTGTTTTGACAATTGTACTTGCAGTATTTTTAGAATATTTATATAAAGAACTAATCTTATTAACTATAATAAATTCAACATACAATTACAGAACATAATAACTATTAGACATATTTAAGTATTGATTTTTTTTTAATTTTTTGTCTCCGATACAGGTCTTTGAAAATATTTCACTTGATTGGTTATTAGAGTTACAACTTCCGGTATTTTTTTTTTTGGGATTAATTCTCTTTCATGCCTTTTGTCTTTGATTGTTTTTTAATTAAAACAATTTTAAGCTTAGTGTTTGGAAGTAGATGTTGTTTCGTTACATCCCATCTGATTCTATTCTATATCTAGAGTCTGAGATTGCTTTATTAACTAGTATTGAGTACTATTGAGTCGATGACTGTAGTTCTTTTCTGTAGCAAAAGTACTCTGAATTTTTTTTTGTCTTGGTAATTATACAGGGTGTCCCAAATTGACTTTGTTTTTTTTTGGGAACTGGTTAGTGTTAAAGACTTATAATTTTTTTTTCAGATAGTTTTTTGCTTTCATTAGAATTTTTTTTAGAATAAAAGTACAATTGTCAAATAGTGACAGAGTTTCACCAAACTATTTTTGGGGGATTGAATGGGAATATTTTTTTTGCGGAACTGAGAGGTCTCACTTTTGGTGATAGTTGGATTTGTGGTTGGTAGTAGCAGAATATAGCATTGAAGTTGACTTTTGAGGTTGAAGTAAGGCGTACTTACTGCAAATAACTGACTTAATTTTTTTTAAATTATTTTATTTACATTTATTTTGGTTGGGGATATTTAGTGATTAATGACTTATTGCATTTGAAGTGAAGTGTTGTGCTAGTGATTCGTGACTTTGCGAATTTGCATCTAAGTATTGTACTAGTGATTAGTGACTTAGCACATTGGTAGTGAAGTATTGTGCTGAAGTGAAGCACTAATACATGTTAGTGGTTTAAGAGAACATAAGTTGTTTTACAATAGTGTTTAATTTTTTTTTAAAGATTTTTTTTTTTGGGTTTTATTAGGAATATTATAGATATAGGTAGGGTTATTACTTGTATAAGCGAGGGATATAAACGTAGGTTAGAGAGCTATACAAGAACGGGATTTAACTAGTTTTAAGTGAATATTTTGAAGATGTCGCGGAAAGTTGAGATCAACCGTTTGGACAAAGACGAACTGGCTTATGAGTTAACATAGAGGGGGATTGCTGTAGGCAATGTGGAAGAGATGCGAAGTCGCCTTGCGTTGGCTAAGCAAATGGAAAAGGCTGGTGATAGTTTACACTACCCTGCCTATCCATTTAGTTTTCAGGAAGATGTCACAACAGTGACTATGAAACTTGATGAGCTTGTACTGCTGATTGAAAACTTCTCGGAATCATCTAAAAGTGGTACCTTTATGAAGCTGCAATCCAAACTTAATCATGTATTAGGTCGCATTGACAACATGGCATGTGACACTGATGATCGTATAAAATTAAGAGGTGAATTAATGGCACAGACGCTTACACTCATCGATGGACTGAATAAAAAGACTTCCGATTCGGCAGCGACTCTCAAATCTCAACCACCACCCAATTTGTGTGTCCTTGAGGGAACGGTGAACACATCCTTAGCGCAAGCTCCAGCTTCTTGTTCTACACCAGTAAATAACACATCACCCACTAATCCAAATACCTTTGGACAGGGTATAAAACCCATACTACCACACAAGTGGAATCTAAAATTTACGGGAGACAAGAGAGGGATGTCAGTAACTGCTTTCTTCGAGCGTGTTGACCAGTTGAGAACAGCGAGGAATGTAAGCCTACCGATACTTTAAATTCAGGTATAGATCTTTTCGAGGGAAGAGCATATGAATTCTATCAAGACTGTCGTTCAGAAGTGCACACTTGGGAGGAGTTGGTTCAGAAATTCAAAGAGGAGTATCAGCCAGCATTTTATAGTGAAAAGTTATTGGAGGAAATTAAAAGAAGGACTCAAGGACCGGATGAGACCATTGGGACATACATGGCAGTCATGTCAAAATATTTTCAAAGACTTGAATGTCCAATATCTGAGGATGCAAAACTGACAATCCTTCTTAGGAATATTTCTCCAACATATAGGAACCAACTGGGTGCTATGGAGATATCTAGTATCTCAGAGCTTAAAGCCTTGTGCAGACGCATAAAGACACGGATGCAGTCAGAGTATGCACCACCCCCTCGCAAAGCACAGTCGTTGGAACCTGATTTGGCTTATATTGAAGTGGATGAAGTTAGCAGATCTTCTGATCATAGGGTTGATGCTGTTGAAGTTTGTACCCGTGATGTTGCCAAGCCAAGGGCTAGAGAAATTATTTGTTACAACTGCAATAAGCCAGGTCATCGTGCGGCTGGTTGTACTGAAGCTAGAAGATTAAGATGCTATGGATGTCGAAGAGAGGGATTTACAAAGAGAAACTGTCCATCATGCAACCAGGGAAACGGGTGCACTAGTTGTGCCATATTTTTGATGCCCAACATTTTTTAAAATAAAACTTCACAGTTATTGTAATTTTTTTAAATAAAGTACATAGTTTTTGTAATAAAAGTAAACATCCGTTTAATTGAGAGAAAATCACAGTTTTTCCTTTTATTTGAGGTTTTGGGGTATATAACATTTTATATATGTTAATAAAAGTCATTATTACATAATGGGTATAGCATATAGATTTCCTTTTTTTTTTGAGTACTTTTGGTGAAAGCTTTTCATAGTTTTGCTGCTTAACTGGTAGTGACAGTTTAGCATTTAGATTTTATTATCAAAATAAATAAAGCACAGTTCGCATTTTGCATTGTATTGCATAATAGCAAAAATATTTCACATAAGGCTAACTCAGAATCTGTGTTGACCACCTTTGTTAATTAATAATAAAAACTTATAAATAAATAAATTAGTTTTAAACAAATAGAACAATAATATTTTATTAATTACTTTTAATTGAGAGAAATTACAATTTTACACTTAAGTAAATAAATACTTCTAAATCTTTATATACTTGAAATATCTGATTATCCTGGTTAATTTTTTTAAATTGATTGAAGTTAATCAAGAGTAAATTTTGTGAAAAGGTGATTTACAGATTTGACTCTTCTAGTGTGTCTATTAAGGGTGTTTTGAGCTAACTGTCTTATAAGTTTTCTAAAGCTGCAGTTTTTTTTTTTTTTTTTTTGATTTTGCTTTCTTTTGACAATTGTACTTGCAGTATTTTTAGAATATTTATATAAAGAACTAATCTTATTAACTATAATAAATTCAACATACAATTACAGAACATAATAACTATTAGACATATTTAAGTATTGATTTTTTTTTAATTTTTTGTCTCCGATACAGGTCTTTGAAAATATTTCACTTGATTGGTTATTAGAGTTACAACTTCCGGTATTTTTTTTTTGGGATTAATTCTCTTTCATGCCTTTTGTCTTTGATTATTTTTTTAATTAAAACAATTTTAAGCTTAGTGTTTGGAAGTAGATGGTGTTTCGTTACATCCCATCTGATTCTATTCTATATCTAGAGTCTGAGATTGCTTTATTAACTAGTATTGAGTACTATTGAGTCGATGACTGTAGTTCTTTTCTGTAGCAAAAGTACTCTGAATTTTTTTTTGTCTTGGTAATTATACAGGGTGTCCCAAATTGACTTTGTTTTTTTTTGGGAACTGGTTAGTGTTAAAGACTTAACTTAATAATTTTTTTTCAGATAGTTTTTTTGCTTTCATTAGAATTTTTTTTAGAATAAAAGTACAATTGTCAAATAGTGACAGAGTTTCACCAAACCGGTAAGTGAAAATTTTTGTGCCATAGATTTCGGGCCCCACGTTGGGCGCCAAATCTATGGCACAATGCCCTTTTGTTTAAAAAAAAACCACGTTGGGCGCCAAAATCTATGGCACAAAAATTTTCACTTACCGGATATTTATTTAATGATCAATAAAGTATACTGAATTTCGAATTCATCAAGGCGTTGGAGACCCTAAGAGTTGGAACAAGCTGGGGAGAATAATAGTAGAGGCCGACAGCAACAGTGGAGAAGGGCTGGGTTAAGATCTAAATATTTTGCGCCACGTAATTAATTATTACTCTACTTTATCAAATAAATTAATGAAGTACTAGGCCGATAATAATTACGAATTATCGCCCAGTGTTGCACAACTCTAGCGATTCCAAGCAACGAAAAACCAAAATATTATCTTATACCAATGAGCTTACCTTCACAGAATACCAAATAATTAATTAAGATATGAGGGTCTCACTTGTAGGTAGGTAGCAGCAGTAAAACGCAAAATTTTGTTTGAAATCATATACTAATATCAAATAAGTTGTTCTTTTTGTTTTTTTTTCAAAAGTTATTTCAAGTACAATAATAGTATATGTAGGTATGGTCCAAACGCGGGCCAACAGCGATACAGCTATAATATGTACTAAGCTTCTAATCTTAATTATTAAAATTACCTGCAGCTTAAGAGAAATCGATATTGTACACAAGAAAATGAATAATAAAAAAAATATAAATATGACAATGGTCAACAGTATGCAGGAATATATAAAAATATAGTACCACGGTCGATATTATGACGCCATAAATCGTGAGTGCAAAATCAAATACAAGTCAGTGAAATACATCAAAAATTATAAATAGAATCAAAACAAGTTATTAAAGGCCACTCGATAAGCCAGTCAGCTCAATAATAAGGTAAAAAGTTTAGTTTAAAATTAGTAAATAGATTTTGATTTTTAGTGAGAAAAATTAATTTAAATTTGAATTTGTAAATATGAAGAACAAATTAATAAATTGGCTAATTGACTGTATCGAGGAATTTAGCTTGCAAAAGATATAATAGTTGAAATTTTAATTATTTGCTACGGTTACTTATCTGGACGTCCTCCAATAGCTGTGGCCGTTAGCTGTTCAGACCTTCAGGCGAAGAAATGTCACCTGGACTCAGGCGTATACAGGTGGGAGCAGCACCAGCTCCGATGCTGAAAGTGAGTCTCTTGCCTGGTCAGGCAAGTTGGCAATCCCAATAACTGATCCAAAGAAAAATCCAAATTCCAGGACTTAATCGTCGTCGTGACGGAAATCCCTTGGAATAATATCCAAACCAAAAAAAAAAACCCTAAAGAGAAAACATCCCTTAGCAAACATTAAACCATATCCAAATATAGCCCAAAATGTAAACAAAAATTAAATAAAATATGCAAATAAAATAATATTACCTCCTTCTGAGGGTTTTCTAACCAAAATGGAGTCTGGGTCTAGCAGTTGCCTAATGCTAAAAACGGAATCAACGAGTGGTTGTCGATGGTCTGGACAAGTGCAGTGGGCTTCTTACGAAGTCTTGACTCTAAATTTAAAGAAATAAAATGTCAACCAAGTCATGGAAATGGCCACTAAGAACCATACACGGGCATTATCATATTATTAAATAATCAAATATACAAAAACTCACCGGAATCTGCTATTCCAGGTGCCAATATGGCAAGTCAGCAGGAGGATATCCTCTAAAGTTGGTGGAACGAGGATTTTAGAGTGTGGCGGCCATTTTCACAATTCTCCCTCGTGGGTGCGAACTTCCTCTGTCCAAAAAAAACCCCAAAGTGCCCGAATAACAACTTTAGAACTTTCAAATCCAAACAGGAACTATTTCGCAAAAGATGCTCATCAATAAATCTCGTAAATACGATCAAGCCAGGCTCTACTTGAAAATTATGATGAAGGCATCAGAAAATGGACCGCGCACCACACTGCTGACTTGAGACTCACCAAGCAGGAACAAATTTTTGGAGCAACAGGTCCAAAATGTCTCGCCATGTTGCCACGATTCCACTCATAAAATCCTAGTTAAGACTTCAATTATTTATCAATAAGCAACCAGTCATACTTAACACCAAAGGCACAGCAAATATCCGTCAATTAAATATCCAAAGGTCAAATCCGAGAAATAGAAACAATATATAAAATTCATTGTTTCAGAGCCACAGTCAGGTAAAATGTCACATCCGATATAAAAATTCTGCAGTCACGGGATCGGAAACTTATTCATGATCCGGCAACTACGGTCACAGATTGCTGTTGTAACCACAGGAACCGGTCGATAAAACTAGAAATGACTAGAAATACGTCGGCATCACGGAGGGCAATATTACCGGAAACTTCTCAAAAAAAATCACTCACAAAACTATACTTGGGCATTCCAAAAGAACCCCAAATTACACCATTGTAAGCCCTCGAAAATAATAACAAAATCTAGACCTGCCATAATGCATCCGACTCATCTGAATAATTCTTTCCCAAAATTGACAATGTAGCGCCCTCTTTTGTAGGAACCTACGATACGACCAAATGCGCCTGATAGAATACTGCGATGTGTGCAGGAGACCGAGGAAACTGCCCCGACCGTCCACTTCCACCGCGGTACCTTTCCAAAATTAACGACAGAAAAATCGATAATCGAACCGTAAGCCAGGCTATTGATAAACGAGACCCGGAGATGTCGTGACACATCGATCAGTTGCGCGGATCTATACAGTGTAATTCTAATATACTTGTTTTATTTCAGTTCGCACTAACTGAATCCAAAATTCTGTTCTCTAAAAATCGAAACGGCAGAATCGCACAAGAATAATCATTAACATATTAAATCCATAGTGCATTAAAAGAAGTTTTCGTAGTTTTAAAAGACAAACGTGATAGGAAAGCAAAATTGTAAATTCAAAAATGATTAATATTTAGTAGTATTATTATCTAAAAATTTGTTTATTATATAATTATTTAAATAGTTTAATATTATTATTAGCATGCTATAAGTCCGAAATTATCACGTTACAAACTATACTAATAAAAAATTAAACAAACAAGCACCGTAAAGCCACAAAGGATATTTTAAACAACCTTAAAAATTTGACTTATGAAGACGGCGTCCAACTACTATTTGATATCTATTCGTTATTAGTTACTCCTCTTTACAATTCATACTTTATAACGAGATAATATGGGCTGATATCCCAAAAAATATCTGTTAGTTACTCTTAATTAAAAATCGAAGAGATTGTCCATATTGCTCAAAGAGACCTAGTTTTAATAACAAACATAGGAAAAGACTCCAAGTCTCGGTCTCATTAAATTATAATTTTACAATTTACAACAAACATGACACGTGTTTCGCCCTTTCGAGCATCATCAGACCTACAAACAACAGAGAGAACCTTAGTAAATAATCACACTCACAAATTCTAAAACAATAACTTATAATTAGAATAAAACACACTAAAGCACAACAAAACAAACAACTACTTATACATATATGATGGACATTAAAATGAGGTTAAGTCTCACATGAATAAACAAAATAAAATATTAAAAAATTATTAAAAAAATTCATGTCTCTAGGCGGGATCGAACACAGACCGCCCGAGTGAGACGCCGAAGCAACCACCCACAGACCACTGGACTAGTTGAAGAAAACAACCAAAAACTCTCACTCTATGAATTAATGAATACAATGAAGGTTGCCTACAATTATTATTACATTAAATTGTTAAATATTAGGGTTGGTTCAAAATTAAAAAGATCACTTGCGTTAACGATGTTTTTAATTTTGAACCAACCCTAATATTTAACAATTTAATGTAATAATTGTAAGCAACCTTCATTTTATTCATTAAATGTTTGTTACTCTTAATTAGTTTGAGTTTATAAGCAAAATTTTTAAGGACGTTTACAACGCTATTTTTGACTTTTTAGTGCTTATTTGAAGTCGATTTAATTATTTAGAAATGTTTAATTTTTTCATTTTTAATGTATTTTGTTAGTATTTTAACATTTTTATATTTGGTTTTTAAACTTTTCTTTTTATTGGTAACAATATACTCAGGACATTGGGTTGTAGTCTGGTCTAGATAAGTGCGCAGTTCTAAAACTTCAAGGTTTGGAGAGAATCCTGAATAAGGACACCTCTTCCCCATTTGGAAACTAACGAGTAGTATAGGTACTTTGGTGTGGACCAACACAAGATGCATGACATAAGCCAGGTAAAGAAGGCATTAACAAGGAAGTACAGGCAGGGATTACGCAAAATATCGAAACAAAAACTTTCCGAGAACAATAATATAGCTGCAACGAATATGCTTACTGTTCCTATTTTACTAAATTTACTTAGGGTTATCAAGTGGAGGCAATACTAGCTTAAAAATTTAGGTACACGAGTACACACAAGAGGATTCGTTTTAGTCATAGCATCCATCCACGTTCCTCGGTCTCCCACATTTACCTTTCAGGATGGACGAGGTCTTCTGAGCTTGGAAAGAATGCACAATCGTATCGTTATCGGCCTGGCTTGTAAGGTCACCAATAGTGCAAACTCTCCGCTTCGCGGCTTTTACGTAACGCTTGACATCGCGGATGTTCACGCCTTTCCCTTTAAAGCCACCACTACTGCGGCAGAAGACCTTGCTCACACATTTTTAATGGACATGAACGGTCGAGACTGGATTGCTCATATTAAGCAGTAAGAAATCAAAACTCGGGTCAAAGCTTCAGCAGAACAGCTTCTTCATGATCCCCAAAACAAGTCTAAACATGGCGTTTTATATCGAAATCTCAAAGCACTCTTTTCGTATATCAGCCGGTTTGAAATTTAAATCCCAAGGGTTCCTCTTGGTTCGTCAAACTGAAATCATTAACACTCTTATATATCGTAGTCAGTTCTCTAATTCACCCGACGTTAAATTTGGAGCCTGTCGGGAGAAGGTGCAAGAAGCATTAGAATCTTGGGATCCATGTTCATATACGATCGAGTTATGTTTTCCGGCATAATGCCGCTACTAAGGTGTTATATTTTCGAAAAAATAATTCCAAAAAATGGATTTTCTAATTAATATATTAGTATTCTACTTTGTGAACTGGAATTCTATCAAGTAACAGACAATGACGTTCAATATTTGTTATATTTTCATCTGAGACATCACTACGATATCGACGAAACTCCGTTGCTACCTTATATCCCAGAGGGGATCAAAGCTTGTAGTCTATGTGGCCCAAAAGCTGAACTATCTTCTAAGCAAGCCGATCGAGTGCCAGAAATCGTAGACACCTATAGCAAATATCTCGTTGATGAGTTAAATATCGAAGAACCAGGCTATCATAAAAAGGGAATAAGGCATAGAAAGTAATATATAATTCACAAACACAGCAGTTTAGCAGGGTTTTGTAGCCTTCGGCGGCTAAATACGAGGAACACTAATAAAAGTCAGAGGAGACATATTCGCGTTTAATAATCATTATTATTCATATAGCGACCTTAGCTGAAGCAGACGCAGATCTCTGATTAATATTGCCAAAGTGGACAAATTTTTGAGCACTAACTCTCGCAGCCATTTTCGAACGTTTCGGAACGAGAGATTTGTTACAGGGAAAAATAATACATTTGACATATGGCTTTTATTTACTTGGGAATTTCATTAATATATGAATATACGTCCAAATGAAAAATGTCTTCCTACTTTTTCACATTGCAACGAAAATAATGCACTTTATTTTAAATCGCGAACGAAATATTATAGTATACTTTAATTATTTATTAGCGGGGATGTAGTGTACAAAGAAAAATAATTTAAAATAGACCTAAAGAAAGTTGGCAAGTAATAGTAAAAATGTAATTCATTTATTATTCTTGAAATGAAAAATTCCAAAGTGGCTAAAGGATAATTTATAATTAATGAGACTGGAAAAGCTATCTCAACAATATTCTCTACATCTTTTGTTTAATGTAAATGAATATCGTATAATTCAAAACTGCCGCTTTAATTATATAAATTTTACTCAGGAGCGGTACATTCATTTGAGCCTGGATAATAATAATAGGGTTCAGGTGAATGCCATTTAAACTGACTTTTGTATAGAATTTGATAAAGTATAGAATTTGATAAAGTAAGTCACAATATCATTTTAAAAAAGATTATTTGAAGCTGGACTGAATGACTCGTTGCTGAGATGGATGAACTAGATCTTAATGCGTTGAGTTTCTAGGATTCAACTCCAAAATTCACAAGGTTCATACCTGGGGTCTCTTTGTTTTTAATATACTTAAATCAAATGGTTTTAAATGCTCTAAACTTTTGTTATTCATAAGCGATTTAAAATTAATGCTTTTATAATTAATTAAAAATTTAATTAATTATAAAAAAATCAGACGTCATAGCCAAAAAACATATTAAATGAAGAAAAAAAGACAAAATATCAAAATTATTGCTTAAAACATTAATAGTATGGGTATGGCAAAAAGTTAATAGATAAAAGAATCGAAGAAAAAAGAATAGAATACACAGTAATTTAGAAGACCATTGGGAAAGGAATTCGGTAAGAAAATAACACTCTTTTATGTTTCTAGTGAAACTCCTAAAATGGAACAAGTTACTATATCAAATTGCCATTTTTTGTGCAAGTCTTTTAGCATGGCAGTAATTATAGAAGCCTTAAAGAAAAATAACAACATTCAATACTCAATGTTAGCTAATCTACCTAAATATGCAAAGACGCAGTACTTTTAGAGATATTTAATGGAAAACAGCCTATTTCCGTAGAATAGACAGATTATATAAGAGTACCTATATTAAAATCGGGCTCCAACTCCATAGTAATCGCATCATGCTTAGTAAAGGCATACGAATAACTACTAAAAAACAGAATTGAGTTCTGAATGAGCAAAAATGGAAAATGTCCTACTACTCAATATCGTTCTAGGTAAAATTGTTCCACTCAAGAAGTTTTGGCACACCTGAGCACAGACAATCAACTTGGGTTCACTAAGAACAAAAGTACATCAGCTTTATTTATGGATATTAAAGGAGATTCTGATAACGTTAATTACGAAATTTTAACGAATTAAATGATTAGGTTAGAATTACCAAATTAAATTATTCAGAATATATACTCATTATACAGTGCTGGTCTACTCTATATAAGAACCAGTGACGGAATATCAAATTTCAAAAATTAAAATGGGATGCCAAAATTATTTTTTTGTCAGAGTCTCACTGGGTATCGTTTATTAAGTAATACATACGTGTAAGGCTAGAAAATGCCACATGTACGAGGCTCTTTTTCACATATCGGAATAGCCATTGCATTAATAGCCCAGTTGACATATATAAAATTGGAGCAATGCCCAAACTTATACCTAGAATTTTGAAAAAAACCAAATTCACAAACTTATACTAGTCATTGCTTTCCGCGGTCCAGCACATTAATTCTAGCATATAAATGTAGTGATCTAATCACTATTATTCGGCACGAAGGTAGAAAATACCTAACTGAATGTAGTTGATATCCCTGCAGAAAGCATATGTATTAATTCCTTAAATTTTTGTTAAAAAGATCTTAATTGTCTTTGAATTTAATATACATATCTTAATACATACTAATTTTTATATTTTGTATCTAAAACTAATCAAATTCAGCCGGCGCCAGTGTATAAATGGTATTCTAAACATAAGAATGTATTAAAAACGTAGAAACTTTTTATTTCGTGAAAATTATTGAAACTAAAGGCCAAGCAAAGCGCTTTTGGCTTACAGTACAGGACAGTACTACTCGTCAAGTTTCCACAGGATAAAAAAAAAGGGACCATATAACGACGATACAAATAATAAAAATATTAGCAAAGTTTTAATATTTTCCATTTTACCACTATGTGACTTTGGACTTAAGAACTTAAAGATGTTTACACACATATTAGATCAGGCAATTCCTAAATTAAAAGAAAATAGTAATAAAAGTAGCAAATGTTGGTGGCACGAGTGGTGTAATAACGTAGTTTTGGAAAGAAATTAAATGTATTTAATTTATAAACATAATTCCGATCTTAAAAATTTTATTAAATATAAAAATTGCAGACGCCATAGTCAAAAAAAAACATTAAAAGAAGAAAAATTTGCAAAATTATTGCCCATCTTTAAATAAAAACACCCCAATAAAACAGGTATGGTAAAAAGTTAATAGAATTAAAAATCGAATACAAGAGAATAGAATACACAGTAGTTTAAAAGAGCAATTGGAGAAGAATTCCATAAGGAAATAACACCCTTTTATGTTCCCAGTGGAACACCTAAAATGGAACAAGTTACTATATCAAACTGTTATTTTTGTGCGAGTCTTTTAGCCATGCAGAACTTATAAAAGCCTGAAAGATAAATAATAATAGTGCACCAGGAAAGGACCACATTCATTACTCAATATTAACCAGTCTACCTAAATGTGCAAAGAAAGTACTTTTAGCGACATTTAATATAAAACAACCTATTCCTGTAGAATAGACAGAGTATCTAATAATACCCACATTAAGATCAAACAAACTCCAAAAATCAAAAGAATCTTATTGCCCCATAGCATTAGCATCATTCTTACTGAAGACATACGAAAGATTGCTAAAAAACAGAATAGAGTTCTGGATGGGCAAAAATGGAAAATGTCCTATAACTTAATATGATTTTAGGCAAAATTGTTTAACTCAAGAAGTTTTTTTAATTGTGTAATGTAATATCAATGTAAGAAATACATTTGAACAAAATTGAAATAATTAAAAACGACTGTGACATGCGTAGGATTTTTAAAAAGTATACCTGTTCCTACAATGGAAGCAGAAACAACAGAACCACCTATCTCGCTAAGAAGATATTACTTTAGCGACAAATTAAGTTTGAAGCGCGAACCTGAGGCTATGAATAGAATGCAAGTATCTATGGAAATAGTGCATTACTCATCGGTGATTAGCTGAAACTCTACATTTCCATAGAAACGGCATGTTTTGACATATCAATAGAAACGGCCTGCCTTTGACAAACCTCTATCTACTGACTTAATAAAAGTTCTCTATTAATAAATGGTTATTCCTAGATACTCTATATAAAAGACAATATTTACACATCTAAAATATCACAATATATACCAAAAATTAACCGAATAAATCTAAAAACTCCTTAATGCAAAAAACTGCAAGAAGCATCTGGAATATATTGCCACTATTTGGTCGAACTTAGAACATATCTTTACAAGTGGTTTTGAAATAAATAATAATAAGGATTGAGCCATCTTCCATTAAAACATAAAATGTTTTAAACAGTATAGATTATTAAATAATACTTCCATTTTCTCTGCCGAATAGTGGGCTATCAGGGAAGCTCTTAGCTGTTGTATAGAGTTTAATTATTGTAGTAGTTTTGTTATAATTACAGACAGCAGAAGCTCTTCAGAACCTATCAGTACGGTAAACACCACAAAGTTCTTGCCAATTGTATAATAAAAGCTATTTTAAATAATTTAAATTACTAAAAGGTCACAACAAAAATGTTACACTGGGCTGGATAAAAGTTCACATTGGAATCTAAGCCAACGAGGTTTTAGACTGACCAGGGATGCAACAAAAATTCCAGCTTTTGCTAATAATTTTATATCTCTTTCACAAATATTTTTAGAATAGCAAAAAAACACATAAATCAGATAAGGTCTACTATAATAAGAAACTCTTTGTTTTTTGGCGGAAATTATTAATATTTTTATTAGGATTATCTGACGCATTAAAAATTAACATGCACAAAATACATGAAAAAAGTTGGATTAAGTAACGACGAAAATAATTATGAATGCGGTGAATAGGTCACCTTGAGCATTATATTTTAGGATGTTCTAGACATAACATGTATAAAGGTAAATTGTATAATATAAGTAATCATGTACAATTTCTTTTCAACTTAGAAACATCGATCGCGTCAGATTATTAAATTATAAACAAAAAACAAACAAAAACAATATAAATAAAAAATATCTCAAAAGATATGTTAAATTAAAATAAAAAGCTTAATACATGAAGAAAATTTAAATGTGCAAAATATTCAGTAAATTTTATTATAACAAATTATTAAATAGAGATTAGCTGGTTCTATGGCTGGTTGATTTAACCAAAGCCATAGAACTAATACACACACACACTATATGCACCCAGCCACTGCCTCCATTTTTATAAGTAAATATCTCGGAAAACGCCTTTTTCGTATTTGCCGAAAATATTCCCTTTGACAGTACGATAAGATGGCTGAATTTAACTCTTAAAAGAAACTTACTTATTCAATATCAGAATAAAATATATTTTTGCTTTGAGGGAATAAATTTATATTTAGTTTCCAAGAAGCAAACATTTTTGAGTTTCAAACGGAACAAGGGAATAATAATTTTTCTTTGCAAAAAACAAAATTTGGGCCAGTGCAACTTTAATAATATTACAACAGTGTAAAAAGGATAATTTGTAACATAGTCATTTCGAATTTCAATTTTAAACGGGGTTAATAAGCTATATTAACGAAAAAAGTCAAATATAGAAATGTCAATGTTTTATTTGGGCCACCACGATTTGCTAGAGAAATACACAAATGAAAATAATACAAAACTAATTTCGTTAACTAGGTCTCTGCATGCTGATTTAAATATAACGCATTGGGCAGGAAAGGACCCCGCAGACTCCTTATGGAAAATGGCTTTGGGTCAAATTGTCTAAAACTTCGGGAAAATATAGATCAAGTCATTCTGATTAAATGTTCTCATGGGCACGCTTTAATCCATCGACTAGTTTTCTAGATACGAGAGTTTAAAGTTGAAAATCTCCAATTATTGGATTACGAGCTTACCTTCTAATTTTTCCCCAAAAACGGTCACATTTGTCTAGTTTGGAGTTTACGCATAATAAATATATTATGGCACTTCACTGCAAAGAACTAAAAGAGTTTTTTGAATTCTTGGAATAAAACACGTTTTACAATAACTTGAAATATTGAGAAAACAGACTTGACTGAGACTTCTTATGGCATGTATTAAAAACATCTTGGATATCTAAATGAAGGACTATATAAACTTTTATAGTATATAATTTATATATGGTATTTACAAAAATACGATATTTTGCAAAAGAGGTTTTACATGAAAATGTATACAAAGCAAATATAAATCGAGTTGGCTTTGGCACAGCCATAATAGTTTGTTTTGATAAACTTCATGCATTAACAAAGGTTAATGCGAGTTCAGTTTTCGCTTGCGTTTAAGAATTTTTAGCAGCATGTCAAGTTAATTTTAGAGAATAGATTGACATTAATTTATCGTTTTTAGTACAAGTAGTAGTAATTATTGGTATACGTAGCGTTCAATACAATATGAATAGAATTCATTGTTTCGTATGTGATGTCCGTTTATTTTCTCGAGCAATGGTACGTATTGGCAATGAAAATAATATAGAAAAACAGGAAAAAGCAATAATTAAACGTAACGAATAAGGTCGAGCTCCACAGAATATTGAAGTTTACACACGTATTTGCAATAATTGCAGTTTATCTATTGTACGCGAACTTGAAGCAATAGAAAATGATCCACCCTGTTTAAGACTAAATACTTAAACTCAAATTTCTTCCCAAACATGCCTTATTTGTAATGCAGATAGTAATATACACAGACTTTCTATTGACTGTATAGTGAATATATTTCTAACCCGAAACATATATGTGGGAGAAAATACTAGATGTCGTCCAGAACATGTGAATGAAAAGGGATTTCTATTTGAATTTCTACTAGCGGGACTACGTTATGTTAACAGGCCATATGTATTACAAGGACACGAGATATACACATTTTTACAAGCTATGCGGAATAAAATTAATTAAGAAACACATCATAAGTTGGAGTATGAAAATGATTTTACGGATAACGATTTTGAAGTTACAATCAAAACAGCCATTTAATGACCTTTTTAATTATTGTGGTCCAGTTCAAGTAAGACAAAAACTGTGCTATGTATCTAAAAAAGACCTAATAGTCTTTCTTTGCAAGATACGCCAAGGTTTAAATGAGGATTTTATTAAAGTGATTTTTAATTACTCGACTCGACAAAACGCGAGTTACAAAATAGCGCTTGTGAGACAATATCTTTTGCAACAATTCGTACCGCAACATATCGGTTTCGGTGCAATAATACGAAATAACTATATCGAAAGACACGTCACTCAATTCTCAAACAGACGTTATAACTCTGAACTAAATAGCAGTGGCGGCTATTCAGGTGAAGTAGGTGAAGTGCTACTTCACCAGGAAAATAAACAAGCAAACATCTAACTATATTTATATATATCTCTTAAAATTTTAGTTTTTACGTTCATTTATTTACCTAATTGGTAAAAAATAAACTGTACATCTCGAATAAATATTTTACTTGACCGTTGGCGGCATGTCTTTTTAAAACTTTCAATCGAACTTTATTATAACAACTATGACAGAGGCCCAAACCGCTTTGACTTTGCTGGAGGTGCTATGTTTAGTTTACGATTTTCCTACTATGTTGCCATGACAACGCGTATACGATGACGTCGAGCCCAGCGCCATACAACGCTCTCGGTGATTTGCAGGCGCGATACACTACAACTACGTGTCGCTCAGTTTGCGGTGGTTGCTTACTTTTATTTTCGCTGATTTCGCTACAACCGTGTGTTCCTTTGCAGTTAACTTGACTGTTTTGTGTAATATTTATTTATGGTGTTGTTACAACTTCAAATTCGAAGTTAGTAAATGTGATTGTTCAAGGCTGAAACAAATTAAAAGACGTCTTTGAATTTATTACAAACTGTGATAAATCTGATGAAAAATCAATCCTTCTTGTGTCAGATATTAAAAACGCCGTCAAAATGGGTGTGCCGTATTTTTGTCGCAATGCCATTTTTACCAAAAATTATATTTTTTGGGTCGAAAAATATGTATTTCGGTTTTATCCCTCTATTTCTCAAAAAAACGGTCAGATTTGCCTAGTTTTTTATCATTTTAAAGTTAACGCACATTAATAAATATATCATGGTAACACAAACCACTAATGGGTTTTTTTGAATTCTTGAAATAAAAGCCCTTTAATAATTTATAATATTGAGAAAATAATGGGGAATCAAAACCTATTGCAAACCTCTTATTGATTCTGTGATTTATAGATGAAAAAACAAGAAATAATATGGTACAAAATATTTATGTATTAAAAGCGATTATCTTAAAAAACCACTTACTTATTTAATTAAAAAAATTTAAAATTCATCTTCTTTAAGCATTTTTGTGTTATTGTTGGTGCCTTGCATATCCTAAAAACCATAATATAGCTCCAACATGAGAGCATGTGCCCATAGTCCTTGCTGCTGATTGGCAAGTACAATAGGTACCCAATATTGGATTGGCATCGCGATCTTCACTATTTATGGGTATATATGCAATCCAATGTTGATGTAGAGTACCGTTTCTAAACCGCGAGAACATTCTTACTCGTATAAACCCTGGCTAATTAACGGCGTCTAACTGAAATCGAGCTTCTCGATCATCTAAGTTATTATTCTGTATATAAGATGGTGCCAAATGAAGATAAAAACTACCAAACGTTAGATGTTTTAAATCTCTCACCTCTCCTATTATGAAGATGCGCAGCTTCCACTCTAGCTTGAACGACATTCAGCTGTTGCGATAGAAGAAGCATTTTTTCTGCAAATTCAATAGTAGCATCTTCCATAAAAATTCTAATAAAATACTTATTCATAATAGCACCGACAATTCTAAGAACGTTTTTTAAGTAATCATGGTGGGACGCCCAAATAGCGCCTTTAAAAAATTTAAAAGACGATGTGTCCGTCACGAGCTTCCACAATCCATCTAGTTTTGGTTATAATTCCAGACTCGTTGGCTTCTTCTGTTGTTAATTGTCTTTGTTCACGTTGTAAAACAGGAGGCATTTTTATAATTAAGCCCATTCTTTCTAAAGCTGGAACTACGTCAGCATAGCCCTGATCTAATATAAAGATGTCACGTTCATGAAACCAGTCCCGCATACCTTCAATATCTCTAGGAAATTCATTTAAAATAATATTTGCCTCATTTTTGCTACATTTGAAAAGTATGGACCCTGAATGTCCATTATATATACACTTGGGACTACAGACATCGATGGTTTGACTAAATGTCTGCCTTTGTGCGTACAATATGATTGTCCTAACGCTTTAAAACAAGAACTGTTCTATATAAATAAGTACAATCGATATAAGTAATAACGCATGGTCTATTTAGCAGTGGCAGCTCGCGGGTGAAAAAGTAAGTGAAGTGCAAATGAAGCAAGAAAATATCGCAAAAAATTTTTTTCCAGAATTTTTTTATATGTGGAGGGGGTAGAGTAATTTTTTACGACTTACCTAAATTTTGTATACTAAATCAATTCCTCCTATCCTTCCTAATTTATTTAAAACATCCTCATAAAATGGATAAGTTGCCCTAATCTTCTCCAGAAATTCCTTTTGAATTGAATAATTGCCAAGAGAAGTAAGTTTTTCTTGAGATGTTGTATTTCTTAAATAAGTTTTTACACATTTGAAGCAAGAAAAACTTCTTTTCGCTGAAGCACTTGTCAACGGTATTGTCAAAATAAGGGAAAACAATTTATATGCTTCGGTAAAAATATATTTATTTTTTATTATTGGCAAAAATAAGACCAAACTCATTTTTAAGTCGTCGACTTTTTGTATATTCGGAAAATTTAGCAGAACCTACCAAACATGAAAATGTATGTTTTTCATAGTCTTGAAATCTTAGTGTCATCAAAAGAGTTCTATACTTAGCCCTAATTTCTTCAGGTGAAAGCTTAGCAAGCTCACGTTTGTAATGATTTATTTCTGTAACAGAATTTCCTTTATCAAACACGGTATTAAAAAAATGTTCATTGCTTTTTTTACAGAGCGCCTCACGACAGCGTTTTATATTGAATATGCAAAAATGAATGTCAACCGATTTTTTTTGAAGAACGTCAAATAGTATGTCCGTGATTGAGAAAATGTCATTAAACACTAATGTCAGAAACGTGAATTCAAAATCGTTCATCTCACCTAAGAATCCTTTCGCAAGGCGGATAAAATCTTTTAATTTATTCCAGTCTTGAACAATCAGATTTACTAACTTCGAATTTGAAGTTGTAACAACACCATAAATAAATATAACACAAAACAGTCAAGTTAACTGCAAAGGAACTCACCGGTTGCAGCGAAATCCGCGAAAATAAAAGTAAACAACCACTGCAAACTGAACGACACGTGGGTGTAGTAAGTGTACTGTGCCGCAATTCACGGAGAGCGTTGTATGGCGCTGGGCTCGACGTCGTCGGATACGCGTATCATGGCAACATAGTAGGAAAATCGTTATACTAAACATAGCACCTCCAGCAAAGTTAAAGCGGTTTGCGCCATTGTTATAGTTCTTATAATAAAGCTCGATTGAAAGTTTTAAAAAGATATGCCGCCAACGGTTAAGTAAAATATTTATTCGAGATGTACAGTTTATTTTTTACCAATTAGGTGAATAAATGAATGTAAAAACTAGAAGTTTAAGAGATGCAAAGAAAGGCTATTAGGCCTTTTTTAGATACATGGCACAGTTTTTGTCCTACTTGAACTGAACCACAATAATTAAAAAGGTCATCAAATTGCTGTTTTGATATAGGAGATACAACTGGAAAATCGTTCTCCATAAAATCATTTTCATCCTCGAACTTATGATGTGTTTCTTGATTAATTTTATTCTGCATAGCTTGTAAAAATGTGTATATCTCGTGTCCTTGTAATACATGTGGTCTGTTAACATAACGTAGTCCAGCTAGCAGAAATTCAAATAGAAATCCCTTTTCATTTACATGTTCTGAACGACATTTAATATTTTTCTCCCACATATATGTTTCGAGTGACAAATATATTCACTCTACCGTCAATAGAAAGTCTGTGTATATTACTATCTGTATTATAAATAAGGTATGTTTGGGAAGAAATTTGAGTTAAAATATTTAGTCTTAAACAGGATGGAACATTTTCTATTGCTTCAAGTTCGCGTACAATAGATATATTGCAATTATTGCAAATACGTGTGTAAACTTCAAAATTCTGTTAAGCTCGACCTTGTTCGTTACGTCTAATTATTACTTTTTCCTGTTTTTCTATATTATTTTCATCGCCAATACGTACCATTGCTCGAGAAAATTAACGGACGTCACATACGAAACAATAAATTCTATTCATATCGTATTGAACACTACGTATACCACTAATAACTACTACCTGTACTAAAAACGATAAATTAATGTCAATCTATTCTCTTATAAAAATAACTTAACATGCTGCTAAAAAATCTTAAACGCAAGCGAAAACTGAACTCGCATTAACCTTTGTTATTGCATGAAGTCCCTCAAAAAAACTATTGTGGCTGTGCCAAAGCCAACTCGATTTATATTTGCTTTGTATACATTTTGATGTAAAAGCTCTTTTGCAAAATATCGTATTTTCGCAAATACCATATATAAATTATATATTATAAAAGTTTATATAGCCCTTCATTTAGATATGCAAGATGTTTTTAATACCTGCTACAAGAAGTCTCAGTCAAATTTAACCGTTTTTTGGGAAATTGAGCGATGAAACCGAAATACACATTTTTCGACCCTGCGTAATACAAAAATAATATATTTAACATTTTTTTCTATGTTCGGAAGTGAAGCTTGTACACTCCGATCAAAAAATAAATAGTTACGTTACTCTATGTTAGGTTTCCGTTTGTATTGTAGTCAAAGTGTGCAAACTTTGTTTTAACACAAAAAAGGTGAATTTAAAATATTTTTGTTTTTATATAAACCGTTAGGATTTGCAGATGACAACAAAAAAGTAACAAACAGTCTGCATTTATGCACTTGCAATTCTTAGACTTTTATCTTTTCGTTCTCATGCAACATAAGCATTACTGAACTTATAAATATAACTAAAATGCATTTTGTAGTCAGTTCTCTTTGTACGCTTATGAAATAAAATTGATTTTTTAAAAATAATTTCTCGTGTTTCGAGTTGTTAACTGGCGCAGTCGGTAGGATTATTGCCAACAGTCGCGCATCCTGCGTATTTTCTGGTTTCGTCTCAACGATTTGTGGCAAAAATCGGACAATCAAAAAAAAATCTTCAGGGTGTACCAAGAAACTCACAATTGACCAGGGATTTGAAACAGCATCGTCCAGCGTCCTATTGGTGCGAGTTTGGGAACACACATCGTCCCACCCTCATAGCAGCTAACCAGGGACCCTAGTTTAAGAATGAGAATTGGAATTATCTTCAGTACATTGCTGTAAGTGCTTCCTTTCAATGTTCCTTATTTCATTTTATTTTTATCCTATCTTAAATATTGATACTTACGTCTCTTGCGATTCCGCAAACTGGAAGATTTAACATCAGCTTTTGGAAATTTAAATTGTGAAGAAAATCTAACACCCTTTTCTAATTTAATTCAAATAAGTAAAATAATGACTACTGAACCTAATTTACAACTAGTCAGATATCAGGCAGACAATATTCCCTTCTTTGATGGGAATCCAAAACAAATAAACAGATTTATTAATGCTTGTGATAATTTTTATAATAATCATAGAAATAAAACTGACAATAATGCACCTATAAATGTATGTTTACACGATACTATATTAAGTAAACTTGTAGGTAGGGCAGCCAATATTATTTGTTCTAGAATAGAATTAAATACATGACCCGCAGTAAAAGCTGCAATAATTTCGACTTTTTCAGACCATAGATCGATTGATTGTATTATTCAAGATATAATAACGTCCAAACTAGAAAAAAATGAAACACCGCAACAATTTGGCCTGCGTTTGCAAGACGCCCGCAGTTTGTTATTTTCCAAAGTAAATTTAAGCAATGAAACGCAAGCTTTAAAACTTTTAAAAATTAACGAATACGGAAATTTAGTATTAAAAACCTTCATAAACGGTCTAAACTACCTGATGCAACTTGTGGTTAGATTAAAAAATCCAGTTACTTTAGAAGAGGCAATGAACTGTGCCTTGGAAGAAGAAAAAAAGAAAAAAACATATTACCAAAAAACCCAAATTTTAATTCACAAAAACCAAAAATAAATTTGCCTACACAAGCACAATATCCTGCTAATGTGAGACCAATATTTTCGAATTACCCCGTTCAGCAATTTTCAAATTTTATGCCTTCTTATAGACAACCAATCCCAAATTTTAATAATGGAAATAATCAATTTATGGGTTTCGGACAATTTAAGCAACCCGTAAATAATTTGAGGCAATCGAATTTCCCAAATCAAAATTTTATGCAAAGAAACACTTTTACCCCAAGACCATCTTTTAACCCCTAAAATCAACGCCCAACTTCTTCTGGAATATCACGCCAACAAAAGCCTGAGGCGATGGATACTTCTTCAGGGAACACAATCCTTAGAAGAAACCAACAACCACATTCTTCACAACGTAATATTGTTGTAGAAGAACTATATAACCAATCAGTCGAATCGATAAATGCCGATAATGATCAAAATGAAAATTTTCAAACTAGCAATGCTGAATTTCAATATTATTTATTACCCGGAATACACCGATAATTCGCAATATTCGTGTAATGACTCACATACCGAATTTTCTTGTCTAGAAAATAATCCTTATGAAAATCAAATTTATTTTAATGAAGAAAATTTTCAGGAGAACCAAATTTCCAACAACCAAACATAATACTTTTGAATAATTATACAAATTCAGATTTACCAGTAATTTTCATACCCGAAATCAAAGCAAAATTTTTAATTGATACAGGTAGTGGCAAAAGTTTTATAAAGCCTAATTTAGCATACAAAATTTATTCAAATTTCATTTTTTCGGAACCTTTCTTAGTAAGGACAGCCCACGCTACGTCCATTCACAATGAAGTAATTAATATACCAATATTTCCTTGTTTTAATCATGCAGGTAATCATAAGTTTTATCTTTTTGATTTTTCACCTAAATTTGAGGGACTTTTAGGAATTGATTTTTTGACACATATTGGAGCGAACATAAATTTGAAACATTGTTCTTTAGATACTCAATTTGTAACCTTGCCTTTATATTATCAAAATAATATATCAAACTTACATAATTTTGAAACTATCAAAATAATAATTCCCCCACGCACATGTCAGAGAATCAAACTGCCTGTACGTCAATCAAATGGTTTAGGTATTTTAAAATATACAGATTTTGGTTGCGCAGAGATGTTAGAAGCTTTAGTACAAGTCATTGACTCTTACGCAACAACTATAATTACGAATAGTCGCGAAAACCCAGTTAAAATAAAAATATTTAATCCCATAGATATCGAAACCATAAATGAAGTAGAAAACAACTTCATAGAAAAAATGGAAACTGATACGGAAATAAATGAATATATGGATAATACACAAAAACAAAACTTAAAAAATTTAAGACTGTCACATTGTAATCAGGAGGAATACAGAGCTATTCGAAACTTGTGTTACGAATATCGTGACATATTTTATTGTGAGGGCATTCCACTTACATTTACTAATCAAATTAAACATAAAATAAACCAATGACACACCTATATATACAAAAACTTATCGATATCCTGAAATTCATAAAAAAGAGGTTGAAACCCAAGTTAACAAAATGTTGGAGAACGGTATCATTCAAAACTAAACATTCAACGTCACCGTGGAGTAGTCCAATTTGGATTGTCCCAAAAAAGATGGACGCATCCGGTAAACGTAAATGGCGTATCGTTTGCGATTTCCGTAAAATCAATGAGCGCAGTATTGACGATAAATTTCCTTTACCAAATATATCGGATATTCTCGATAAACTCGGAAAATCCCAATATTTCAGCACATTGGATCTCGCAACCGGATTTCATCAAATAGAAATGGAACCGAATGATATACCTAAGACAGCCTTCTCAACCGATACAGGTCATTATGAATTTAGACGCATGCCTTTTGGCTTAAAAAATGCGCCCTCTACATTTCAGCGAGTCATGAACAACGTCCTTCGGGGACTTCAAAATGAAATCTGTTCTATATATCTTGATGACATAATAATCTTCTCTACGTCACTTCAAGAGCACATCGATAGATTAAAATCCGTTTTTGATAGACTTAGAGAATTCAATTTAAAAGTGCAGCTAAACAAATCAGAATTTTTACACAAAGAAGTTGCTTATTTAGGTCACAAAATTACAAGCGAAGGTGTAAAACCTAATCCTGATAAAGTCACCGCAGTTAAAAATTTCCCCATACCAAAATCCAAAAAGACATTAAGTCATTTTTAGAACTAGCCGGATATTATCGTAGATTCATCAAAGACTTTGCAAAAATCACAAAGCCCCTTACACTATGTCTTAAAATAGGAGCGAAAGTTGAACACTCATCAGCCTTTATTCAATCCTTTAACCATTTAAAAGAATTGCTTGTTAATGCTCCAATACTAAAATATCCTGATTTTGAAAAACCCTTTGTCCTTACGACAGACGCCTCAAATGTAGCCCTAGGCGCTGTCCTTTCTCAAGGCAACCCACCAAATGACAACCCTCTAGCATTCGCGTCGCGCACTCTAAATGAAACAGAACAAAAATACTCAACGATTGAAAAAGAACTTTTAGGAATCGTTTGGGCATGTAAATATTTTAGACCTTACCTTTATGGCAAAAAATTTAAAATATATACTGACCATCGCCCATTAGTGTGGTTATTTAACCTCAAAGAACCAAATTCGAAATTAGTACGTTGGAGGTTAAAACTTGAAGAGTATGATTATGAAATAATCTACAAAAAAGGGAAACAAAACACTAACGCTGACGCCCTTAGCCGAATTCAATTAAACGCAATCGAATCAGAATCATTAATAAATTACCCAGGCGATATAGACACCGACGTAATGCAATTCCTAAACGACCAATTTAACCCAGATATCCTTGACTCTGAAGTAGTGTCACAAACAATAGAAAGACTAGAACACGAACCTGAAACAACACCCAAAATTAATATTATTTCTGACATTCTAATAACTAAAATAATGGTAGGTATATAACATGTGACTCATTTCATTGCCGTCAACACAAACTGGCAGCATTTCATTTCTTAACTCACAGTTTAGTCAATTTTCCATTAAGTAAAGAACGTTTTAACAATGAAATGAATCGGATTAAAAATATAGCTAAAAGTAATGGATATAATGATAATTTTGTACATAAATTAGTAAATTGACATAAGCATAAGAAAATATTAAAAGATACCACTACTCTTCAAGCACCTGAGCCTCCCAATAAGTTTATGGTAATCCCATATGATCTGAGATATACGAGAGGCCTAGAAAAAGTATTTAAAAACGTAGGTTTTAGAGTAGGCTACAACGGAGTACAGTTTCAAAAAATCTGCTTGGAAACCCTAAAGACAAAGTCGACTTGAAGGAAAGGAGTGGCATCTATGAAATTAGCTGTAATGACTTCATTCGTTTTAAAGAACACATGGCACATTTAAGATATGGAAGAACAGAAAAGTCAAGCGTTGCCCAACATGCTTGGGAAAACAATCACCAAATAGAAATAAATAATCTTAAGTTAATTAAAAATGTAAGAAATGTGTGGTAAAAAAGCACTTAATAAAGACAGAGGGCCTACACCCTGTAGTCCCCTCTATTGCTTACTTGACAACTGTGCAGTCGGGTGAAACCAAGTGTGACCACATTTACCTATAAATAGTCTCGGTTAGGATAAGTTACTTCAGTTTATATCATCTGCTGATGATGCTAACTTGGTTAACGAAACGCGTCTCCAGAACGTTGTGATGTAGTGTGATTAGAACTCTTGTATTTTGACCCTGTATATTAATATTTCAATAAATGCGCCTCTTTCTCATTTTTAGCTAGAAGAAATCGGTTTATTAAAACAATATTATAAACAATAACAATAGTGCTAATAAATTAACAAAGGAGATGCTAATTTTTTACTGGTCAGTTGTTGGTCCGATCTCGAAAATCAAAGTTAAGCATCGACGTGCGTGGCTTGTACTTGGATAAGTGATTACCCGGAAAGACCGTGCTCCATTTATAGGAGGGCTGCGAACAATAGGTAGTAGTTTTTATAGGGATACAATAACAACTATGCCAGTGCTATCTCGGTTCCTATAAAGATTGGAGGCCGTTGACAAAAACTTCGACTTTTGTAATACAGAGCGTGGAATCACTAAAAAGACAATCATCGTTTAATGCAATAGTGTATTTTCTTAGGCCTCAGGCCTTTATGGTGGTATGCCCAAACATAAAAAGCTTGTAGACTCACAACCTTTATGTCAATTTTATTGTTTGTTTTTGTTAATTTTAATACTTGCTTTTACAGAGGTATTTAACCTGGTATATTTATAATCAACAAGAAGGAGCTCATTAAGTATAACAATATTATAAAGAGATACTCATTTTTGCTTCCCTTCTAATATTCTAATCGTGAAAAAATCACTGTAGCTAGAAACTAGTTATCCGCTTGACTTCAAATTTTGGTAAAAATATAAAGTAATATGGGGATGATCTGTTAATATTTTGGTAAAAATATAATATGGAAACAAAATGGCGCGCTAGTTAAATGTTAAAAATGTATTACTAAAAATGATTTATCCAATTTACCTCAAGTTTTGCACACAAGTTAAGTATTACCTAGTATTTAACTAGTAAAACCAATCCATGGTGAAACAAAACGGCGCGGACGGCTTAATATATTATTTAATAATTCAGCCTAAAAAACTTCTTAATAGATTCATTTCAAATTGTGTACAAGAATTACTTGTGGTAAAGAAATTAATTCGTATAACTGTGGTACAAATTCAAGATGTCGGAACAAAATGGCGGGAAAATAAAATGTTTGTATTCGAGAAAAAAATTCTAGGCTCTACATGTCATTCGGTTTTAGCGTCCCAGGTATAGGTTTATCAGTTTGCGGCATAGCTGAAAACTATTTACCCGATTGACTTGACAAATTTTGGTCAAAAATTAAGGTTATGAAGGGATAACCTGCTAATTTTTATTGGTAAAAATCCAATATGATGGAAAAAAATGGCGGCCTAGTGAAATGTTAAAATATTTTTGCTACGAAACAAATTATCTATGTTTCCTCAAATTTTGCACAAAAATCAAATATTATAGAGGAATCAACCTGTAATATTTTGGTACGTATCCAAGACAGCAAAACGTAATGGCGGCCTAATAAATTATTAAAAAAAAATCAGTTTGAAAAACTACTTATTAGATTAAATTCAAATTTTAAGCATCCATTAAGTGGTAAAAGTATGGTATGAATTCAAGATGGTCAAACAAAATGACATAACAGTCAAATAGAATGTCTAAAAGACCAATGTAAAAAAAGCTAAATCAAATGATCCGATTTAGTGGAACAAAGTGGCGCTGAATAAATTTGTTTGAAAAGATAGTAAACTAAATGACTATGTGCAGAACTAAATTGGGTAACACTTTAAAATTTTTAATAAAAGGAAAAATTCATAACGAGGGAAGTTTCTCTCAAATCAGACACTGTTCAAAATAAAATCAGAATACAAATAGTAAACAAGATAATAAAACTAGTATATCGACGTTTTCAAGATCCACTTAATTCCATTTTCTGACAGTGAAACTATTCGTAAAACTAGAGGCAGATTGCCAACATCCCCAACAATCAATTTTATTTTAAACGCATCTCCTTTATTTTCGACTTATTATACCCGTCAAATTGATGTCAATAACATAACTTGACAGGTCATTATTTCTTTTGCGATATTAATAGTCCCCCAATTTCGCAATCAATCAAACTGCGTGTCATTTGTGTTTTCGGTTATTTTTTGTTACGAAAAAACTTTCACAGAAATATGCTGATTCCGCGAAAACATTTTTGTGTGGATGTTTTGATAGCGCGTTAATTAAATCGAATATGTGATAAATTCGGTGCCAGAAAATTTATTATTAAATCTTAATTAAATTAATTTTATATGGATAATTTATATTTTGTCGCATTAGCAAATATAAACTCGCATTAAATAATAACCATTAATTTGCAGTAATTGTAGTCATTGTACGATAATTGGTAAACGTATGACAGTTAACTAATGTTATAAAGTAGGTTATAGTAGATATAATTTTCACTTGTCAAAATCTACATTTTAGTTATCCTTAATTATTTTGGTTTTTGAGATATTATAAAAATGGAAAATATTCACTTATAATTTGAATAAGAAATTCAATTGAGCCGACAATTGAATAGAACATCTATAACTTTTATTTCCATTATACTACATTAAATCACGATAAAACATATATCTTTTGATGTTCAAAATCTTTTTTCTAGCCTTCCACCAAAAAAGTAATATAATTAGTAGAAAATTTGTTGGTAATAGAATAAATTCTATAATTAAACAGAATATTTTAGGTGCTTTTTCAGTCTGTTTGGATGAAAATTATTTTATTTTAAAGGTAAATTTTATATGTCAAATATGGTTTTAATGATGGGAAATCGTTTTTAGTTCGTTGTTGGCTGAAATCTTTATAATCAGTTTAGAAGGAAAAATCCATTAATTAAGAATTTTTGTTACTGGTGTAGGCACATTAATGATATTATTACTTGTTTTATGCGTACAGAACGACTATTAAATCAATTCCTAAACTTTATAAATTATTTACATTCAAGAATTAAGTTAAACGCAGAAATAAAACAAAATAACTCTATTTATTTTCTTTATCTAACTATATCACATAAAAACACAAAAACCTGATTTATCTATCTATCATAAACCGTCACACACAGATATTGCTATAATAGTTCATATCATCCTTATTCACAAAAAATGTCAGCTTTTCACTCATTTATTCACATACTTTTAAACGCACCTTTATGACATGAAAATTACAATAAAGAGCTAAATTTAATTAAACAAATAGCAGTTAATAACTGATACAAAGCAGATATTGTAGATAAAATAATCGCCAAAAGATCTAATAAAAAAGCAATCAATTTAGTTTTTCCATAAATTAAAAACACCAACCACGGCACATTTAACACTAAAACCCATATCGGTAAATTGAGTACCAAAATGTCTAAACACATTCAAGAAATAGGTTAAAAATCAGTTTTAAAACAATATGTTAGGGATAATAATAAAAAACAACAAACTCACTAAAAATAAAAAGAAGAAACCAGGAGTTTACCTGCAGAAGTGTGATTTGTATCCTAAAATGTATAATCTTCAAACCGGTAGATGTTTTAAAAACAAAATAAAAAACATAAAACTAGTTACAACTAGTTAAAAAAATAAATAATTACCATTACGCAACTCATTTACTAAACGAGTCACACACATTTGATAGCAATTCTAAAATTCTTCATTCTCAAATAAAATAAGAGACTAAATTTTCTAGAAAGTATTGAAATTAACAAATTTAAAACATCGGGGCTATTACTAAATGATCAGGTAGATTTGCATAAGTCCCTATTGTTAAACCTATATTATTTTTATTACTTGTAAATTTATTTATTTTTATTGTCTTGTTTTTGAAAACTATATATAAGTATCTCATTGTAAAAGAAACTTAAACTGTAAATTCCATCCGAAGAAAACACTGTGTCGAAACAATTATCATGGTTTAGTGTAATATACTGGAAATTAAAGTTACTGACGTTTCAATCAATTTTCAATAATTTCTCCGAGAATTTCTCCGAGATGAAAACTTTTATAATAGCAGTACCTACCTCTCCACAAAGGAAAATGTTCTTTTATGAAATTCTTTGATATTTTAACATATTGCAGTTTTCGATGTCCAAATTAAAAGTTTTCTTGGGCATATCCTGGACAACAATCCTGAAATTGGTTTCTAAAAAGAGGGTACTAGATTTTGTCCAGATCCTATATAAAATACATGGGGAGACATGATGATATATAACTTATAATATTTTTTAACAAGAAAAAAGTTTTACTTGAACATAGGTCCTTAAATGTCTTGTTCGTTATATACAGGTTGTTATACTGTAAAGCCTACTTTTCTTATATCTAGGACACAAAACGTTCTCAAACTTTCGTGTGCTACACACGCAGTAGACTAAATTTCATTTAAAAATATCAGTTCTATAATCCTATAGTTTACTTGTAATTTAGGATATTTGGCCAAACGCTTATCTAGGATCCTAAATCTTATTACACTTTCTTATACAAAACTATAAATGTATATTTTTTTTTGTTAATGAATGAACCTAAAAATCAGGTGGGGACAAGCGCCAGGGGCGAGATTATAGTAGGTTTACATTGCTTTCAATAGCTGATAACCAGTAACTATGTTTACATATTTTTCTTTTTAATTCAGTTTTAAATTAGGATCCCTCAAGTTCGATTGCATTAATTCACACGATTTACGTGTGAATAACTCATATTCAACATCACTGTACTGTGAAATAAAATTAGCTCCTAGGGCCACATAATTTGAAAATGTTTAAAATTTACTCACTTTATTTATTATTAGTAGATTGCAACAGAATTAACAGAGATATTGACCTAATACTGTACAATTTTATAACTAGGGTTAAATTCATACCAAAGGTTTAAAATCAAATTAATAGGTGGTATTTAAACATTAAACAAATTTCGGTAAAAATCCAAGATGGCGGAACAAAATGGCGGCCTAATGAAATATTTAAAAATTCAGTTTGAAAAAAACTATGTGCCATAACTAATTGTGGTATAAAGATAAACTAGTAAAACGGTGGTACTAATTCAAGATGGCGGCCAAATAAAATGTTTGTAATCGGGAAAAAATCACCTTTTCAGGTTTTATATATCTTTTATATATCATTTTAGGCTAGATGCCAAAAAATGTGATTTATTAATTCCGCCGATCCGTCTGTCGGATTGTCGGTTTGTCTATCAGTTCGCGGCATAGCTTAATTAATAATTCTTATCAGATTGATTTAAAATTTTAGTCAAAAATTAATGGTCATATGAGGATGACCGGTAAAAATCCAATATGCAGGTACAAGATGGCGACCTAGTGAAACATTATACAAATTATTACTAAAAAACTAATTATCCAATTTACCTCAAATTTTGTACAAAAAATCAAGTGTTCCATAGGAATAAACTGCTAACATTTTGGTATGAATCCAAGAAAACAAAATGGTGGCCTAATAAATTATTTAAAAAGTCAGCCTGAAAAAATTACCTTAATTTATTAGTGTCTATTTTTTTGCAAGCATTAAATATGATATAGAGATGAGCTCGTAAAGTTGTGGTAGAAATTCAGAATAGCGAATCAAATTGGCGGCAAAATAAAATGTTTTAAAAATCAACGTAAAAAAATCTTTTCATTCACTTAATTTTAAATTTTGCAGAAAAATTAACTGCGATAGAAGGATAAACTGGTACGAATTCAACATAGTAGTAAAAACTACTAGGTAGAAATCGGTAAAGTATTGGTAGGATTTCAATATGTTTGAACAAAATGGTACCCAATATAAATGTTTGAAAAGACAGTATATATATGTGTTATTAAATGATTATATGATTATAATTATAAGTTATAAATTGGGTCAGCCCCTTAATGTTCCAAACAAAAAAAATATTCGTAATGAGGGAAGTTCCCGGTAATGATTGAATTTATTAAACTCTGTTCTTGTTTGAGCTAATTACCTACGAATACTTTTAATTTAATCTAGTAACCAATAAATATGAAAAACTCTGTGCAAATAGTAATATCGGTCATTATTTTAGCTCCATATTAAAATTAAAGAAAAGCACATCTATAAATCAGCAATAATTTGTGACTCAAGGCCAATAAGCCACCAAAATATCAAGATGTACTTTATATATGAACATAAATAAAATATGTACAATAATTTTATCAAGACATTCTACAGACCAAATTTTGTTGTTAAAAAATAATATTTTATACAGCATATGTACATAAATCAACCCATTTATATTTGTATTATTTCTCAGTACTCCTCAAAAATTTCTTCTTTGTTCCCACCACCAGTTTTGTTGCAGAAATAACTTAAGGGGTTTATATCACATATAAAAAATTCAGGATGTTTAACCGAAACAGTTTTTCAATGTAATTAATGCCTGTCTCTTTTTTAAATTTCGGCGTGATAGATATTAACTTTTTTTAAAATTGAAATTGGCTACTGAGTAAAAAAAATTGTATAGAATACATAATATCTTTAATGCCTCCTAAGATTTTGTAAACCAATGAAGATAAAAAAATTAAATTTTGCAAACTTTGCATAACACTAAATTATATTTTTTGTCAGTGCAAGCAATACGACGAATGAAGAGAAGGATGAAAACAAAAACATA